>RJVU01050164.1:817211-891506 GCA_003731715.1 Anabarilius grahami | reverse complement strand
ACAGAAGCTAGCGTTCTCTGTTTTTGGGCGTGCTTTATAGTCCGCGACGTCGCCCGCCGATGACGTCACGTTCTCTCTCTCATTGGTTGGATACAGTGGTGCTTCACGAACACAAAATACAGAGGATTCCCATCACGTCAACGACGTAGCGTCGATAGTTCCCACGAAAGGGAACCTGAGGTATATATTTAAAGACTGCCGAAAGCAGCAGAAAAAAGAAGCAAATGGATCAAGCATTTGCAGTTATCGTTTTGTGTCAAATTTTGAGGTAATATCATACCGTATATAATGTTATATTTCAGTTGTGTTGACAACTGAACAATTAAATATTTACTATCTTATATTCTGCATAATTTAGTGTTTTTAAACAAACACTGACAAAAACTACAAGTTTTAGGCCTGGACAATATGACGATAGGCTATATATAACATTGATAAGTGATTACTCGGATTTAAACCTTATTTAAACTTATATTCTGCATAATTGGGTGTTTTTAAATAAACAACACTGACAAAAACTATACTATAAAACTATATATGTTTTAGGGCTGGACAATATGACGATATAACATTGATATAAGTGATTACGCGGATTTAAACCTACCTATATTGTAAAATATTCACAGGCAGATTTGCTTTATGTATTTCCCCGCCGTCGAAATCAGGCACATATAAATGTCAGGAAACACGACTCCTGGCTGCACGTCAATATCCATGGATTAGGTTTATTTGACAAGTTGTAAGGAACACTTTCATTTCCAACCTTTAGTGTAATTCGTTTGTTTTACTCACGTTTTCGCAGTTTCCCTATTAAATCCAGTCACGCAGCAGGTTCTTTTGCCACTCAGTCCAGCTGAGGGAGCGCATTTTCGGCGGGAAAGTGACGTCGATGCATACCCTCTATTCTCTCCCTGTGCTCCATTCATCTGTTCCTGCTTCTCTGGATTCCCCTCTCCTCCATTATTGTCTGCTCAACTCCTGCAAAGATAAGAGACATTATCACCATCAGCAATCATCAAGGTGTGTGTGGTGCCCTTGCCTGTCTGCGCTAATAATGCGAATACACACTAAATACACAGTCACACAATGCTTATTTTGTTAACATTAACAATTTGAGAACAAAGTATAACAACAATAATAATTTGCACGGTTTAATGCGATATGAGCTAAGCAATCATTAGATTTAATCATCATTGGCAGCACAATTTATTGTAGGCCTATTGCTTTTTCCATCAGTTGGTCAGAACAAAACTGGCAGACATGTTACTTACTTGCAGATGACATTTTCCGGTGAGAATTCCTACTTTGGTCACACTTCAAGACTACAATCTGTGATTCCGAAGTACAGTATCCACACCGGTATATGACTGACAGCAAACATTAGATTCATCCGCGCTGAGGAGCTGTGCCGATGCACAATGTACGTATAAATCCGCATATAACTGCAATTGCAGGTTTCAAACAGAGATGGTGACTAGGAGGCAAATCTTACAGACAGCAGCTTAAAGGGTTAGTTCACCCAAAAATAGGTACTAAAAACATATTTAAATCAGTTCATGTGAGTACAGTGGTTCAATATTAATATTATAATGTGACGAGAATATTTTTGGTGCGCCAAAAACCCCCAAAATAACGACTTATTTAGTGATGGCCGATTTCAAAACACGGCTTCAGGAAGCATCGGAGCATAAATGAATCAGTGTATCGAATCATGATTTAGATCGCGTGTCAAACTGCCAACGGCTGAAATCACGTGACTTTGGCGCTCCGAGCAGCAGATTCAACACACTGATTCATTATACTCTGAAGCTTGCTGAAGCATTGTTTTGAAATCGGCCATCATTTTAGAAGTCCTTATTTTGTTTTGTTTTTTGCGCACCAAAAATATTCTCGTCGCTTTATAATATTAATATTGAACCACTGTACTCACATGAACTGATTTAAATATGTTTTTAGTACCTTTATGGATCTTGGGAGTTGGGAATTGGATTTCAACTAAAATATCTTAATTTGTGTTCCGAAGATTAACGAAGGTCTTACGGGTGTGGAACGGCATGAGGGTGAGTAATAAATGACACAATTTTCATTTTTGGGTGAACTAACCCTTTAAAAGTTATCTGGCCTTTAATAATGTTCTCAAGAAATTAGCACGAAAACATGTATAGGCTACATCATTCATGGAACGTTTTTACCTGAACATAGTTGGATGTTTACCTAACACTTTTTAAATATTAGCTATACACTTAAAATTTTTAGTGTCAACTTACAGTATATTCCAGGTTAATAATTGCATTACTTTCACAGTAATTTCACACTTCTCTTGTATAACTGCACTCTCAGAAATTTCTTGTAAAATCTGCAGTACTTTACTGCCAATTTTAGTCATGTGTTTACAATTGTACTGTTTAAAAAAAAAAAAAATTGCTGTAAACAAACAGTATCATGTTGTATTTCTACAGTACTTTATGTACTATGAAGGTACCCAGAGTTGTTTTGATACTTCTTGTTTTTATCTGTGTTGTCCAACTTATTTTTGGTTCACTTTTAGCAGTTTGAATATTACAAAATAAACCAACAACACAGAGTTTCTTTATTATTATTATTATTATTATTATTTGTTTGTCACAATTGTTGTGTTTTGTATGTTGAGTATTGATGTCTGTGCATCATTATGTGATGGAAGAAAAAAAGTCTTTGCAAGTGTTGCAAGATGATGTCACAACTTTCAAAGATGTATCTCAGCAGATGCTTCACTATTGTGAAATATCCATCAGCAAACAGTTATGAATTTGAAATCTGATATTGGTAAATCAGGCTAAAATAATGCTAAAACAAAATTATCATATTCATGCTAAGAATAGTTTGACTAACTTAAAATCAGCCAGATAATTTTATATTCAAGCTTGTCATTGTTTTAACAAATGTTTTCATTTATCACACTTCTGACTAGGCTGGGTCAGAAATGTGAATATGGATATATATATATATAAGGTATAAGATCCGAAACAAATGGAACACTAATCACCATTACGATGACTTCAAAACAATTACAGTGGTAAACAATATAATTTAAAGACATTATCATGTGAATACACAGAAAAACAGGATGTTAGCATAATATTGCTGTTGATTCACAAAATTTTGTAAGAAAATGACCCAGAATGCATTAATCTCACTGTACATTTCTGACTACATTATATTGTAAAATAATACTCTTTAATCTTGTAAATTCTTGGCTTTTTTTTTTTTTTTTTACAGTGCACAACCTGTTTCAGAATGTTCAGATAACATTCAAAGGTACTGTAACAGTCCTATTATGTTTGAAATTTAATGTTTCCTTAACTTTCCCATAACCAAGGGGGAAATAAAAAAATATTTTTTTTGAACGTTCAGAGAACATACAGAAATAACATTTTTATAACTTAACGGGAACGTTAGCAAAACGTTATTAGAACATTTTTGTTAGAGCTGTGGAGAAAAGTTGATCACCCCTCTGTCATTCTTAATCGGCGTGTGTGAAAGACCTCTGACAGGAGAGGGCGAGATTTCATCAAAAACAGTCAACAGGTGAGACACCCCGATCAGAATCGATGTCTACTAGTTGGACACCGCCTTTATGCAGTGCTCGTTTATAGTGCGACTAATGGACCGCCTTTACACGCCTTCAGCTCCAGAATCAGGGAGAGATTGCTTCACACGCGCGGCACACACACCCATTCAGAGGTTGAATCTCCGCGTTCGTGTGCGCGCTCCTTGTAAATCTCCAACCTTGAGAATCGAATAGGAAGACACAGATGAAGATCAGTGCACATAAGACGCTGTTTGTGTTCATCAAACCGTGACAATATTTAAATATATGATCATTTACTGAACGGATCTCCAAACTTTCAAAGACCCGACTGATGTGGACAGATGTGCTGATCCAGATCTGAATCAGCCGATCATCAAGGTGAGTGGGCACTGTTAGTCTGATTGGACGTCTGTACGCGCGCGCAGCGCACTGCGTTGTTTGGGTGGTTTGAACTCATTTCTGTTATTACGCATTATGCAAAACCAGGCATATAAGCACAGGGTCTGACAGAGGCGCTTCTACATCAGAGAGAGAGAGAGAGAAGCTCCTTTCACGCCACGAGGATATTTTTTTAGTAACATACTGACACTTCTGTTTGTGTAGTTTGTATTTTCCGTTTGCTCGACTCTTCTTAACACCCAGCGTGGTGCAATGCTGAGAAATTGGTTAAGAAAGCTTCTCTAAGCTGTTTTGGTCTTACAGGAATGAATCACCCTAAAATGAACATTCTGTTATCATTTACTCACCCTCATGTCCAAACCTGCATGCATTTCTTTCTTCTATGTAACATCTTCTTTCTTGCTATGAAAGTCAATGGGGTCCAAACATCTTTTTCTTTCTGTAGAAGAAAGAAATGCATACAGGTTTGGAATGACATGAGGGTCAGTAAATGATGACACGATTTTCATTTTTGGTTGAACTAACCAATGTTTTCCCTGTCAGGGACGATAAAGACTGAGACAACAAACACATACAAAAGTCAGAAAAGCTTATAGATTCAAAAATGTGCATGACTTCTCATGACATTACCATCAAATGAGGCATCACTGACATTTCCCATGAGTAGTGAGACTACAAGCAGACTGGTCAGATGGTTTCCCTGCCCTTTTGCACTGTAATGGATGTTTTTTTGAGGTAGAGTTTTGCGGCAGGACATTGGTCACTGTTATAAAGGCAGGATCTACTACTGCCTGATCACTGGGAAAGACATTATTTAGACCTGTCTACTGAATAATCCAACATAGGCTCATTGGAAAAATGCACCTCTACCTACATTTTTGTAAAAAGGCATATACAGTTCACAAACAAAAAAACACTAGTGGTAGTAAACACCAACCATTTTTATTCCTTTTCACACTAATTATGATTACTGGGGCAGATTATTGATTAATAAAGACTTATTGTGTAAGGAACCCCATGAAAATACTATGTAAGTATATCCTCAGAATGCTTTTACCATAGCGCATGATTTGTAAACTAAAGGCCCCGGTATACTTGCAGTGAAGTTCTTTTTCATTCTTTGCTTAGGGGTAAAAAGAAATTTGAAACACATGACCAGCGGTATACTGTTAGTTGACATCCTGATGCCGCCCACCCTGATGAGAGCAGTGTTTAGATGAATATGTAAATATGTGCTATGTGTTTTCCTCTCAATAACAAAAATAACACTGAAAACAGCAGTTTAGAACATAGCAATGTGGACTTGTTTGCACAAGCTTTGCAATTCAAGTCAAGTCATGTTTATTTGTATTGCACTTTATAGGCTACATCTACATTATTCTGGAGACATTTGAAAACAGAGTTTTCATTTAAAAACGCTCCTCATCCACACTAGCGTTTTCATGCGTTTTCTAAAAGTTGCTAATCCACACTGAAACATCTGAAAACATTTAAATCACCTTTCTGCGCATGCGTAAATCATACATGCATTACATACTAAAAGCTCACGAGATGATGGAGAGAGAGTAGATATAATAAAGTTCTCCCACTATTCTTCTGGCATGATCATTTTATTAGTATATTCACGAGATCACATATCCATATAATTAAATAGAGTAAAGTTATGCGTATTTGGCGTGCTGTCCGGGGAGAGGGCTCCGAGCTCTGAATTTTGTCCCAAACCCAGAGTGTGGTAAAAGTAGACAGAACTAGAAGTGAGGAGATGGGGTGGAGGAGGGATCCTGATAAACTATCAGATGAACAGAGGTAAGGCTGCTGAATTTATACCTCTTGACATTGGTTGAGTTGATTAACTGAATGCTCTCCACCTGTGCTAATTAGGTTAATTATCTGAACTTGCTCCTCCCGAACTTTGTTAATAAAACATCATATATTGCATCACTCACTGTTGAATTTATTTAAAGGTGACCTATTATGCCCCTTTTTACAAGATGTAATATAAGTCTCAGGTGTCCCCAGAATGTGTCTGTCAAGTTTCAGCTCAAAATACCCCATGGATTTTTTTATTATACCATGTTTTAACTGCCTATTTTTGGGTGGGAGAAAAAATGCGCTGATTTGGTGTGTGAACCTTTAAATGCAAATGAGCTTGTTGAGTCTAGGTCAAAATCGGGTTTAAAACGCAACTGTCATATTTTGCCACGCAGAACAGCAAATGTGAGTAAATTCTCTGTCATCTTTGCAGGAATGTAATACGAAGATTCTACAAGGGAGCGTTTACTGTATCTTGAGCAATACTGTTAATGTAAATAGCAGGCACAACAACACCTGGTATAACTATAGATATCTATTGGTACAATATGCGTCACATGACTAAACATGCATGATCGTTTTCAAATACCTCTGTTTTCACCATCCACACTACAACGCGAAAACAACATTTTCAGATTTATCCACTTCGGAGAGCGTTTTCAAAAAGGTCAGTTTTCCTTGACAAAAATGCCATCTCAGTGTGAATGGAAGGCCTACGGAGAGAAAAAGATGCATTTTCAAACTAAAACATATTCGTGTGGACAAGGCCATAGAATATATAGAATTCTACTATAAAGCAGTTCTCCAGTGAGTTCATGTTTTTACTCGCGGACGTCTGACCTCGACGGACTGAACAGAAGAAATGAACCGAGAATATTTCCATATCAAAAAGGCGGAACTAGTTTAAAGACTCGTAGAAGCAGCTAATGGTTGCTTTAGCAAAAGCATTTTTATCACACATTTGCTTTTTAACTTCTCATATGTCACTGTCGGTTAGGTTTAGCATAGGGTTGAGTGTAGGTGCTATGCTATTTTTAAATGCGATAGAGTGTTAACCTTCTAGCATCATTCACCGGACATTTCACTTGCGCAATGTGCAAGAAGCAACATAATATCATTTTGCAAAAATTTTGCCACAGGCACGTTTTTCAAATGAGCGTGGGTTGAAATAATCATGGTTAACTAACTAAATTGGTCTCACTGGCAGTTTGAAGAGTTATCACCTCTAAATAGAGCAGATGAATAACATACTGACCTGGGAAAAAATCAATCCCACAGCATAGAGAGCGAGAAGCAAAGAAAAAGAGACAGTGGAAAAGGATAATGTTCACTAATAAAGACCTATTAGGAATAGTTGTTATTAGGTTATTAGGAAGGAATAGTTGTGGAATTTCTGCAGACCTAGTAGTGGAAAAACAAGGGCCTGAATTAAGAACGAAATCTGAAATATGTAACATAAATGGACACCTGCTAGTGAGAAACATGCACATATTTGTCTCTGTCAGACTACAGTAAGAGACAGACAGAAAACAACAGCATATTGGAGATGAAAGCTGGATTAAGCTCAAGATTAAAAAAAAAAAGAATGCTGCAGAGCTTTTTTTAGACAAAAGATATGCAGAGAGGAGGTTTGCAAGAAATGACTCATCGAGAAGATTGGTGAAATCGGTGACATGTTTTACAGGAGAAAGTTGTCTGTGAATTTTATCATGGTCACTTTATTTATTGGTTCAAAGCAGTGCAGGTCATTTGCTATACTAATTTTGTTAAGGCAGTGTCAACTTGATTGAATCAACTTGATTCTAGTGGTGGCATTTCACTTGCAAACTGTTTTCTGATGAAACCTCATCCTCTTCTGTCATGGGTAGTGATGGCCAGTTCGCAAACAAATCTTTCTTTTGAACCGTTTCTTTTTTTAGTTCACCAAATCGGACTGAACTGCTTGAAACAGTTCACGGCTCAAGTCAGCACAGATCTACAAATTACTCAATCAAAACTCACTTTCAGACTTGTCTGACAGTCACTCCATCCTGAAATGAGCCAATATCCAGGAGTATATGATCCTAAGATGCTGGTTTTTGCCAACTAATTCAGCGCTCCAGTTAGTCCAAAAGTACACTGAACTGAAAACAGTCTTTCGGGCATGTCCAACATGCTGAGAACTGTCTGCCAAGGGTTTCATAAAGGGGGCAAAATGTATGTTTCTGATGTCTTTTGCTGAAAAGCATAAAGTATAACAAATAAAAGCTATTGGAAATATAACAGTGATCCGATGGAAGAAGTTTTAGAGTCAACAGCATTACACTGATAGCATTTCTCTCTCGAGTCAAAAGCCAGTTAATCTGAACTGAAGAAACAGTTTGAACTCGGTGACCGTTGAGCTGCCGATGTGAGCATATGTGTGAACAAACAGTTGACTTCAATGAAGGGCGAAATTAAAGTTTTTTTTTTATGGTTTCTCATGGTGTATGTAAAAAAAAGGATTTGATTAAGACTAGTTTATTTACCATATATGCTTTAGACATGTGAAACATCTGCATTTCAAATCATTATTGGAATTGCGTATATGTGACATTGTGTGATTATGTAGACAAACTGATTAATCTTTTTTTGAACAGATTCTTTGAAACGAACTGTCCAAAAGAACTAGTTCACAGAAAAGAATCTGATTTCCCATCACTAGTCAGGGGTCTGTCACTTTCACTGGTTAGGAATGGAAGATTTTCACAATACACACATATTTTTGTTATTTATCTAGATACACACTTTGTTATTTATCTAGATATATCTAGATATTTAGAAGTACACTTCAGCATACTTTTAAAAAGAATACTTCTTACAGAAATAATGTATTTTAAAAGAATTTACTTAAGTGCAAACAGAATGTAGGCTAATGTCGGACACTTAACTGCATGTCATTTGCAATTAAATGAAATTGTATTATATTAAATGCAATGAGCTGAATTTTAAAGTGTTTTTTTTGACATGCATAAATAGTACTTAATCTTTTGTAATTTCATAATTCTATTTTCTCTCAAATTTATTTAAAGGTGACCTATTATGCCCCTTTTTACAAGATGTAATATAACTGCCTATTTTTGGGTGGGAGAAAATATGCGCTGATTTGGTGTGTGTACCTTTAAATGCAAATGAGCTTGTGCTCCCCGCCCACAAGCTTGTAATTCCAATACACTGAAGCATAAATAATACAGGAGAAACTCACACAGCAAATATAACTCTCAAAATAGATCATTACAAACAGTTTGTGATGCAGCATGTCAGATCACGTAGGTATGGCATGCATTTTGTGGATGTTTGCTAACATTCGATTCTGAATGAGTTTGATACCGTGCTGCACGGCTAACGTGGCTAAAGCTACACACTGTCGGAGAGACTCAATAAGAATGAAGATGTGTTTGTGAATTATACAGACTGCAAGCATTTCGAAAATCAAGACATGGCTCTGGTCTCCGTGAATACAGTAAGAAACAATGGTAACTTTAGCCACATTTAACAATACATTAGCAACATGCTAACGAAACACATTCAGAAAGACAATTTGCAAACATCAATAAATATATATGAAATTGGATCATGAACAGTTGGTATCGATCCATCTTTGAGAATCAGTATCTGTGCAAATCCTCTGTTTTACTGACCCTCGTGTGCAATGCAGTCTGGTGTAAAATGACTTGCACATACTGGTATATGAATTTATCTGGATACATTCCCTTCATAAATAAAATTACACCACTGCAACCTTAGTGGCTCAGATGCCAGGAGTTTATGGAGACTCATGTTTACTATTATAGCCGTTAACAGATCAGTGATATTGTTTACATAGCTGAGCCATATCACAAGCTCAGGGACGGTTGTTCTTGAGTGCTGCTGTCCTGCAGAGTTTTGCTTCGACCCAACTTGCCTTCCATCACGTAGCTTTAGTAATCCTAAAGACTTTCAAGAGTGTTTGATCAGGATTGTAGCTAAACTGTGCAGGACAGCTGCCCTCCAGGACCGTGTTACTTGTACACCATTGTTGATTGCTAAAAAACAAAATGACGGTGCCGTGGGTGGAAACATACAGATTAAGGGGCAGTAAAATTATAATAAGATCCCCTTCCTACTTCACAAGGGGAGCGAAATCTGAACGGCTCATTTTTTCACATGATTGGAGAGAAAGGCTTACAAAAACAAAGTTATTGGGTTGTCCTTTTTCATGTTTTCTGGGTTGGTAGATGCACCAGGGACCTGATTATAGCACTTAAAGCGGCATTTGTCCTCTTTGTCACCATCTCTGGTTGAAACCTGCAATTTCAGTTATATGCGGAATTATTATCTGTACGTGCGTTGTGCATCGGCACAGCTCGTCAGCGTGGATAAATCTAATGTTTGCTGTCAGTCACACCGGTGTGGATACTGTACTTCAGAATCACAGAATGTAGTCTTGAAGTATGACCAAAGTAGGAATTTTCACCGGAAAATGTCATCTGAACAAGTAACAAATTTGCCACTTTTGTTCTGACCAACTGAGGGGAAAAGCATTAGGCCTACAATAAATCATGCTGCCAATGTAAATCTAACGATCGCTTAGCTCATATCGCATCAAACCGTGCAAATTATTGTTATACTTTGTTCTCAAATTGTTAACGTTAACAACATCAGCATTGCGTGACTATGTGTATTTAGTGTGTATTAGCGTTACCTGTAGATTTCAATTTCTGTAGCCACTCCACAGTCCGAAGTCTTTTGCTTTTTGACGATGGGTGAATCTCCAGTTGTCACTGATGATTGTCATTTGGACCTTTCTGGATTACAATCCGCCATCAAAATGATAAGTTTAATTATTTCAGATGCTGTGAGAAAAGGCTGTAAATGATCCGCTACAAGCAGCATCCTCACATGATAAAGCCGACTAGCCTGGACTCCTTCCTTTATGTTTACGGACGTGACGTAATGACGCACAGACGAACTGCTGCATGCTCGAATTTCCCGCGGAAATCCACCAGGTTGCTCTTATTATAAAACATTATTACAAGCTTACCATTGTGAATCGAGCTAAGATAAGGAGAACGTTTTGAACACTGGCTGGATATGTACTTGCTCAATTTATTTTGGATAATTTTTTACGAAAAAAAGTTACGGACTGCAGCCTTAAACAAAAAAAGATTTTCATGATTTGTCCCCTTTAAAGTGTACTGTTGAATGTAAATAATATACAAATGCATTTATGGTAAACTAAAATATACTTTAATGTAACTTGAACCTCACCTATTGCCTCCTATTTACAAACAAAAAGTAGTACTGGTTGGATTCATAGTTGTTAAACTATGCTAACCTCATTATGAAAACATGACTGCTGTATGAATCTGTGTATGTGCTTTGAGTTGTTCGTCATATTTTTGTGTTCTGTTCTTGAGCGTTTATGGGGATCACCTTTTGCCAGACTATACTCAGGAAGTGTTGAGGTCTACATGAAGATGCAGTTATGCAAACTCACACACATATGCACATACACATTTGCATCCATGCACCATGCACAGACATACCACGGTATTGGCAAATAACTGATGCAGTACCAGTCTACATGTTGCTACAGAAAGTTTACAACAATTTAAACAGTGTGTGCTATTCATGAATCACACAGACACACTAACATGCAAGTATTGCTCTCTGCATGTATAATCTTGACCATTTAGGGCTGTATACAGCCTGGCTCTGGTAGTGAGTCTGGGCCTCTGACATTAACTTTGTAAAAACACAGGAAGCGCAGCATGACCCATTCTACTGTCAAGTCGGATAAACAGGACGTCCATGTGTTTAAGAGTATGTACTGTGAATGTTTTAGGGATGTCTTCTACTGTTGTTGCTGCTAAAACACACACATTTTGGATTTCCATGTTTTATGGGGACTTTCCATATATGACATAATAATTTTTACAAACTGTATATTCATTCACCTAATCCTAAACCCCTAAACACAATGCTCACAGAACATGTTCAAAAAACATAATTTAGTTTGATTTATAAGCTTTTTTGCTCATGGGGACCAAAAAAAATGTCCCCACAAGGTCAAAAATTTCTGGTAATACTATCTTTGTGGGGACATTTGGTCCCCATAATCTAGTTACCAGAACCACACACACACACAGAGAGAGGGTGTTTCACATTGTGAGTTTTGTGAAAGTGTGAGAGAGAAAGTTCTTGTCATTTGCATAACTGGTTTGATAGTGCTGCCATTGTGTTGCTGCTGAAAGTTGGACTGAGAATATAGGAGAGAGAAAAACAAGTCTTCCTGTCTGCTTATTCAGTTCACCAGAATTGTACAGTAACCACAGTGCAGCAGTAAAAGCACATCTGACTCGCTCTCTCTTTTAGTTTCAGGTTTACTGTGGTTTATTGGCATGACTTCACAAAAAACTGCACATTTGTACTGTCTTGACTTTTGTAGCGTAGCTGCATGCAATGAGAAACTGTGCGATATGTAAATAAAGTAATATAACAATGCTCTCTTGCACTCATAGAAGAAAAGGTTCTATAGAACCATAGGGTTCTTTCAGACATTTCATATATAGAACCTTTTAGGGGCATCATTTTATAGATTTAGTTTTATTCATTTTTTTATTCATAGAAATATATTGAAATAACCGTTAAACATGAAAGTTTTATGCAATCATTTAAGACTCCTTAGAACCATTTTGGCATAAAGGGTTCTTTAAAACTGCACATTTGTACTGCCTTAGCTTTTGTATGCAATAAAAAATTGTGCAGTGTAAAATAAGAATACTTTGAATAAACAAGTAATATTAACAGATTAACGCATATCATTCTCATTTATTCTCTGTGAAATACATACATAAACAGCAACTTCCGCCTTTTGTTAAGCTGTCAAATTGTTCCATTTTCAGTGCAACAGGAAGCATCTGCACTGAGATAGAACAAGCAACAGAGAACATTCCCTCTATCTTTCCTTTACTCCCCCTTTTCACACACACACAGACAGAGCAGCCTGGTCGTATTGTTAATACGTAGGTATCAATGCGTAACATTTTCAGGTGCAAACGTACATTTTATATGTTTGGATAGATGCTGAAACGTACAAAGTGGACATATTGACAACATTTAAATGTAAACATTATTACTTATTTACAGCTAAAGAAATGCTAAATATTTATAAATCTTTTAATTAATCATAAAGATAATTGTATAATTGCCCTTTAACCATTTTTTATAGGTAAATTGTAGATCCCTTAACCCTACTCAAAACCCTTTTGTACGTTTAAAAGTTACAAACATAAATAATTTACCTTTTAGTGCTGTCAATATTGTACATTTCAGTGTGTATGAAAACATAATTAAGTGTAGAACCACACTTTATGTAAAAATACATGCGAATACCCGTTGGACAGAGAGCCTTGGACAATGACTATGTTTACATTCACCCTCATAATGCGATTATAATGAGATTTAGGCAACTTTACCTCATGGTAAACACAATACTTTGATCAAATTTATGCGATTAAGCTCATAATCGTAGCAAACACGATCGTAACTTATGCCGATTTTAATCGCAATAAACAGGCATGTGAAGTGTGCATGTGCTTGTGACTTACATGGATGACATCCATTGCATTTGACGTTAACAGATTAAAACAGTGACCAGTTACACACCTGCTGTATGCGAGCTCATCATTTATGCTGTGCATTGGGCTATGTGAATTATGGTGGTAAAAATAACAACAATTCTTGGCGAATAATCAGAATAATGAAAATTACATGTAAACAGAAGTGAAGAGGTTTGCTCGTGTCAGGTAAACATATTAATGTGATTGAGTCTGTACTTTGATTGTGGAAATAATCACATTCAAAGGTTGTTTTTTAGACTTCAGAAGGAAACAGCAAAGTGACCAAAAATACATTCATAACAGATCTTCCCACAAAAAGCTCATGTTCATACATGGCTTGAAAACACTGCAAAAATCATGATAATTTTCGCAAGGGCCAAAAACACTGTATGGCACAACAGACAGCCTTTTTTTTGTTGTTGTTGTTTTTTAACAAGATCTCTACATCTCCTGCTCTGTACAAAGACACCAGCATACCAGCTGTCTCTATTCAAATATATGCATGGCCTGGACTAACTGTACAACTAATGTAAAGCTGTGATAAAATTATGAATATGTTTTCAATCAGTAAAATCAGCTGTTCCCATTATTATAGCTACACTTATTATTAATATATTCAAATTCATCTTAAATAATAATAATTATTATTTAATTATTATTGTGCACACACACAAACATACACACATTACCCACACTAAATGTAATAAATTTGGCAGATTCTGCCTGTAAATAGGCTGGAGAATGAGAGATGACACCTGTGTGTCCACATGCCGCATTACAAAAATAGCTGTTTCCTGAAACACAATGGTCTCTAATGTGGTCCAAAACAGCCACAAACAAAAGCAAGCATGCTCACTGTTTAGAGATGCTGGTTCTTTTGTTTGTTCATGTATAACATCTAAAGATATAAAATCTCATCAGATGGGACAAATTATTGCAGACCAGTAAAGCATCCTATAATTAGGCTAGTGAACAATTTGTTGTTTCTTGATGTTATTATTATTATTTAATGCAGATGGATAGATTTCTTCTGGGGGTTATCATCGTAGTAAACACAGCTAACCTTCTGGTTTTGTTCTGGGTAAGAGATGGCAGACAGAAACTTGATCAGCTATGAGCAATAAAATGCATCTCTGATACAATAAAATGATTATTACCCTTGTGTGTCTTGCTCCAAATTAATGCATATTTCACAGTTAAAGAATTATAGAGACTGGCAAAATCTTCCTGCTTTTATTGAGAATTATTTGTTTAATATTATTAGTTTTGTTTTATTTTATTGCCATGCAGTATTTCGTCCCCTTGGAATTATAAGGTTCTATCTGCATTCTGAGCAGTTTTGAGATATTGAGATTCAAAGATTTTGCATTCCATATAGCAAAAAATTATATGGGGAACAAGTTTGAAAATGACAGAGATCCTAAATGTATTCTAACTGTACACTCTAAAAAATGCTGGGTTAAAAACAACCCAAGTTGGGTTGAAAATGGACAAACCCAGTGATTGGGTTGTTTTAACCCAGCGGTTGGGTTAAATGTTTGCCCAACCTGCTGGGCAGTTTTATTTAACTCATATTGTTTAAAAATTACTGTATTGCTTGCTTTAATGAACTCAAAGTATGTTGAATATTAACATTTATTAATATGTTTAATATTTATTAATGTTTAATTAATAATCATTAAACAATAAACATTTATTAAATTGCTTAATAATAAATATTCACCTTTTGATTATTATTGTTGCCTCTAGTATTTATGTGTCTGGTTTTTAATTTCCAACCTATAGAGTACCTCAGAGATGACGTGTTTTTGTAGGCCAACCTGGAAGTTAGCGGCGCACAGGTTCCCTCGATCGAAATCCCATAGACTTTTGGAAAATCGCAAAAAATAAGCTCTGTGTTTAACAAAGGGTATGACACTTACACGTTTTGTCTATCAAGATAATCTTTACAAGTTAACACAACATTTATACATTTTAAAGCCTAAATAATGTCGTCAGATATTAAAAGCTAACAGTAGGCTATAAACGGACTACAGCACACCATGGTCGCGGATCAACGTCACCACCACCAAGCTTCCTCAAACTTCATTTAAAAAACAACTTTATTTAACAACATGCTCGCTGATTATGATCTGCACTGTGTATGAATACTGATCCACTTTTTCATGAGAAATGCAGTCCATTCGTTTTGTCCAAAAATGTTAGAAAATAATTTTGTTTATGCGTTCCTCTCTGAGATATTTTTATCTTTTGAATAATAATAATATTTTATTTATTTGTTTATTATTTTGTTAGTTTATATAAACCTTAATATTATTCTAAAAAATCACTTTCTGCTTGGAATTATAAGGTTCTATCTGGCAAAACATTAATTGAAGCAATCATTTTCAAGAAACACAAACACTTTACTTCTAATTCATTTTAAAACATGAAATTAGTGTTGTAACAATGTGTTGACCTGTATGAGGAAGTTAAATTTACTTATATATTTTAGAATGAATAATTTTTTTCTTGTTCAAGATAAGCATAAAAGGCAGTGCTAAATATTTTGTCCAGATGTTAAATTTAGGTTGGAATATGATGGGTTATTTAACACATTATTGCAGGAACCATTTAAGTTTAATTTTCATTTTGTTTAGACAGAAAGCAGCTACTGTAATACATCTTAGCAGGACTTTATTCCACAGAAAGCGGGACAGGTAAAATGGCTGAAATAACATGCAAACGTTTAATCAATTAAATTGTTGACTATTTGACCTTTAAGGCTTAATATAGTAAAATGTAAGACATTTTAAGCCTAAAAAAACTGCAAGAAAACAGACAATGCTTCAGCAAAGGTGTTTAACAAAGTTTAATAAACACTGAAAAATGTTTCACTGACTATAAATAATTAAAATATTTCACATTTAAAATATTTTAATTATTTCAACTGTGCAACAACTCAGTTTTTACCAACAATATAAAATGTAACATCTCACTTTGTGTCATAGTTTATGCCATAGCGTTGAGCTTTATAGCTACATACAGCTCAATACAAGTACACAGGATGGATCAAGGTTAAAACATACATAACATTCCCTCATATTAAAGCAAACAGACTACAAAACCTGCACCTATAGCACTGCTGGCTAGCGTGGTGTCTAACTATGAAAATAACTCCTCAGCAATAGTTAAAGCAAAACACACACATAAATACTGAAATTCCCTGGAATTTGGGCTGCTGTCATTGACAAAATAAATAAATAAAATAGTCCATCATGAGGTTTTTAATAAACATCAAGTTGCGTGGAATTGTTTAGTCTTCACTGATTTCACGTTTTCTGCACTCTTTTCTACTGTCATGGAGCAGTCCGGCGACATGACAAAGAAAGCTGATCCTGATTGGTCCTTTTGTGTGCATTCGAAGTGCTGATTAGCTCACAGATAGAACCTTATGGAATCGAGTTAGAAACAAGAAACATCACATCATTTAAATAAGTTGTCACAGAATATGAATATGTGAATAACTCAATTTTGACAAAAATGTCATATATACAGTAGAACCTTATAATTCCAAGGGGACGATTTTAAGATGTAGCCTATATTATACCCGTATTTTTGCAGTTTTTTGCAAGTTATGCAGTGGGTGATACTGAGAACGTCGCCAAAAATACTGTTTGCAGAGTTGTTACCATTATGTATGTGACAACATAATATAATTAACCTTTCTGTCACCCCCTTTTGAGCATAGATCTAAACTTAAATGGTTGTAATTCATAAATGCTTTTGAATAGAGACCTAAGGTTGGTCTATTTTTAAAGAAGATAATCAGCAGATTATTGCAGAAGTGAGAGAGTAAAAAAGTTTAGGTGTACTGTAAAGCAAATGTACTGAATTAAACTTTTAAAATAAGTGTTTTGTTATTTTATACAAAACATATATTTTACAAAATTATTTGCACTCTCAAATTGCTAGAAAATCAAAGGCATTTGTCTAATCAAGTTCCAAATTTGAAGTTGATATCACAAAAAATTGGGCCCGCTAAAAGGTTTTAAAGTACTGTTTCCATGTCAACGCAATGTCCAATTTCAAAGCGGTTTTCACAGGATGAAACTGCGAGTTTAAAGGGTTAGTTCACCCAAAAATGAACACATTTCCGGAACACAAATGAAGATATTTTGAGTGAAATCTGAGAGCTTTCTGTCCCTCCATAGAGATCCAATGCAACTACCACTTTCAAGGTCCAGAAAGGTAGGAAAGGCATCATTAAAGTACTCCATGTGACTCCAGTGGTTTAACCACAATTTTATGACACGAGTGGTTTGTTTGCGCAAAAAAACCAAAACCCAAAAAATGCCCTTTATTTACAAAATAATATTATCCAAAGAGTGTTCACACAACAATTTCAGCTCTTGCGTGAACACAAAACGCATAAGTTGCGAAGCTCTCGTGAATGCACTTTGCAGATCAATATTTTCATAAATAAAGTGGTAAATTATGTTTGTTTGTTTTGCACAAACAAAGCACTCGTGTCACTTCATAAAATTGAAGTTAAACCACTGGAGTCACATGGAGTACTTTATTCATGTCTTTTAATTTCATTAAAAGATCTTAATTTGTGTTCCAAAGATGAACGAAGGTCTTACTGATGTGGAACAACATGAGGGTGAGTAATAAATAACAGAATTAACATTTTTGGGTGAACTAAACCTTAAAAGGGATAGTTCACACAAAAATGAAACTTTGATGTTTATCTGCTTACCCCCAGGGCATCCAAGATGTAGGTTTCTTCAGTAGAACACAAATGATGATTTTTAACTCCAACCGTTGCAGTCTGTCAGTCATATAATGCATGGCAATGGGAACTCCATCTATAAGAGTAAAAAAAAAAAACATGCACAGACAAATCCAAATTAAACCCTGCGGCTCGTGACGACACATTGATGTCCTAAGACACGAAACGATCGGTTTGTGCGAGAAACCGAACAGTATTTATATAATTTTTTTACCTCTAATACACCACTATGTCCAACTGCCTTGAGCGCGTTTAATTTGGATTTGTCTGTATACGTTTTTTTTACTCTCATAGATTTTGTTACCATTGCTATGCATTATACGACTGATAGACTGCAACGGTTGGCGTTAAAAATCATAATTTGTGTTCTACTGAAGAAACAAAGTCACCTACATCTTGGATGCCCTGGGGGTATTTAAATTTTTGGGTGAACTATCCCTTTAAGCTTTCGAATGAAACTTAATTTATGATAATTACTATTAGAGCTGCTTTACAGCAGAATTGAATTCTGTTTACATCACTAAATTGTTATTTTTCTGTTTATCACTCTAAAGCTGCTTTAAAACCATCTGTATTGTATAAAGCGCTGTATAAAGGTAAAATTTATATTTTGAAAATTCATATCAAGCTTCATATCAAATTTAAAAAAAAATGTATAAACAATACAAAAATAAAACATCAAAATATAATATATCTTTATTTTACCATCTGTTGTTGTCTCTGTGCACTTGAAAGCTTCTTCTGTCACCAAAACAAATTCCTTGGGTGTGCAAACATACTTGGCAATAAATCTCTTTCTAATTCTGACTCTGAAATACGGATTATCTCTTCATTTTCTGCAGAGAAATGAATCATGTTCACTCGTGTTTCACACGATTGGCTGCTCAGTGCTCACACTTCTAGTGCTATATACAGTCGCACTATATAAATTAGCGAGAACTGTGAAACCATCTAAATCGAGTTAGAGGTTTAATTTTGTAATCTTGAAACCCTGTGTTTCATGAATTTGTTGTTGAACACAGATACCATTCCTCTAAATAGCATATAGAGTCTCTCACTTCACTTTCATCCTGTTTCTTTCTCCACTGAGGTTTCTTTAGGTGAGACCATGACTTTAATGAGCAATGATGAGACATCCAATAATAAGAGTGAGATTAAAAGTTGTATTGAGATTTGCATCATCAGTGTTGAGCTATCATTGCTTTGCCGCTTCAGTGACCGATAATATCACACGCTTATGTGTATCTGAAAGACAGCTTCTGTGTGAGTGATGTTATTTCCTCCTCTAATGAGTGCTGTGTGTCTGATTAGATCAACATTCTTATTGTAGCGAATCGTGAGAGAGAGAGATAAAGAATGAAAGAAAGACAGACAGATGATGTTATATTTCATAGTTGAATGTACCCTCTCTCTTGAATGGAGCCAGACTTCATTCTGTTTGGTTAGATTCATCTTCCAACCCCTGAGCCGTCAGGACACACACTCTGCAGGAGGGACTGAAATATTCAAAACACCTCTGCCATAAAACACCGGACAAACACACACACACACTCACTCATAACCTTCGATTAAATCCCTGTGAGGATCAATAGTTCTGGGGTTCTGTCACCAAGCAACAGAAGCTTCTGAAAACAGCTGCTTACAGACGACAATCACACACACAATACAGACACACTCACACATTACACAAACACACACACATACAATACACATGCATCAGAGATAGATGACAAACTATAAAGCTGTTTTATTCAGAAATGCCTCAAATGTTAATTTGACACATTTCTATAGCCTGCTAACTGTCAGTATTCTGGTAGCGTGACTCTTGGTGCACTTTTTATTGCTTTTTTTATTGCTTTTTTTTACTGTAAAGAAAATGTACTGAACTACTTTTTTTTTTTTATATACAAAATGCATATTTTACAAAATAATTTGATTTCTAAATTTGCTAGAAAATCAAAGCCATATGTCTAACCAAGTTGTGTTCCAATTTTGAAATTTATATCACAATAATTGAGTCCACTAAAAGATTTTAAAGTACAATTTCCATAGTAATGCAATGTCACAAGATGAATTTTGAGCGTTTAAGCTTTCAAATTATACCTAATTTATATGTGACCAAGTGTCTCGCTACCAGGACATTTACAGTTAACAGGCTGTGGGATGATATTTTACTTTTGTAATACAAAAAAGTCTGTAGTTATCACATCAGAAAATACTTACATTTACATTAGCTATACGAAACTGATATAAAATACATTATAATTGTATGTATCCAATATGAGTTTGCTGCCAATACAGTAAATGTTCTCATAATATACTATATAGTTGACCTTTGCAGAGGAAGGGTGAGTTTGGCATATGACATATGACATGTTGACATATTGCTGTTTGCCCTTAAAAAAAAAGAAAGAAAAAAAAGTCTTGTCTTTTAGGTCATGTGTTGGATTTAAGCAAAGATTTGCTCTATAAATGCAATATGCATTTTCAAAAACTGGGTACAATTAGATTACATTATTCTACTTACCCTTCAACCATCAAACATTAATTTAAAAGTGTAAAATCATTAAAAAATTACTACAACAGACCACGAATAACCCCAAAAGCTAGATTATTTCCACAGCAATATTACTGATGTGTTAATTATCACTGTAGTAATGTATGTCTGTATTGTGTAATATGTTGCCTTAATCAAAAATGTTCATTAACTGGAATATTGAGTGATATTTCAAAGTGATATTTTTTTACCTGCATTAGCAACATTCCAGTAAACACTGCTAATAGGGATTTTACATTTTAAAGCATCCGTGTGATAAACCTGGAAAGAGATGTGAGGATTTGGGGAGAGCAACGAGAGATTCTTAGTGTATTCCAGTGAATTATTCATGGGATATATCATAAATTAAAGTTGTGGTTCATTGCGATTTCACTTTTTTAACTTTAGTTAGTGTGTAATGTTGCTGCTTGAGCATAAACAGTATCTGCAAAGTTACAGCGCTGAAAGTTCAATGCAAACAGAGAAATTGTCTTTTAAAGTTATGGCAATTTAATGCCTACAAAAACGACCGGTTTGGACTACAACAAGCTTCTTCCTGGGTTGGTGACATCATAAACCCTGCAATTAACATAAACACTGCCCCCGGGAGCGCGCAACAAAGTGGGCCAGGCCATGTTGCGTGCATGCAAGTTTTTTTTATCCTAGGGACGCTGGACTTCGGGAACAATGTTTAAAATGTATGTTTAATTCTGTTCCTGACAATTATAATGCTAATTTAGCTAACTGTGCTGCACGTTTTATGGAAGACAGCTTCCAGAATCTACACAAGCTCAATGCTGGATTTGCACAAAGGCTATTACTGTAAGATGGAGCAGTTCCCACTTTAAAAGCATAAGCTACTGTTTATGAGCCCCAACCTGTATGTATGTTTTATTTTTTTATAAAGTTATATAGTTTCTGGGATATAAACAAAGACCAACGCGGTTTTGCTTCATTTTTCTCCAACAACCGCCAACAAACACCAACAAACTTCTATGTGATCACACCAGCGAACTTCTGTTGGTGTTTGTTGGTGTTTCTGTTATCAGTGTACAGCATTGTTTCATTACAGCTTTTATGTTGTGTTTAATAATCAGGAGGAAAAGGAGGGAATAATCAGGAGGAAAAGGAGGGAATAATCAGGAGGAAAAGGAGGGAATAATCAAGAAGAAAAGAAGGGAATAATCAGGAGGAAAAGAATGCAGCGACTGAAAAAAGCTCTTGCCAGTGATATTCTTTTTACATTAAATACCATGAAAAAACAAAACATGAACGGAAATTTACTGCTCATTCAGTCAAATTGATGGATAAGGATTATTTGTAGCGCAACCTTATGATTTGTTTGTCTTTATGAGTGGAACTTCTCCTATGATCTAAAACGCAGTAGGCTCATTAGGAAAAAGGTGGATTTGTTTACGGTTAGTCAGTTAAAGGTGGGATAAGTAGTTTTTCAAAAATACTGTTTGGAAGTTAGTCGGCCCGACACTAACAACAAACGTGTAACCAATCGGCATTAGGGGGCGTATAATGGTCGAAGAGACAGAACGGGCAAGAGGGAGANTTTAAAAAAAAAAAAAAAAAACTGCAGAAAGAGAGATGAGACAATACAAAAGAGCTCAAAAGAATATCACTGGAATGAAAGTTTATGACTGGGCAAGCGCTTTAGGACCCACGTTAATACTAGAAAAGCTTTCCAGAGAGAGCTAAGCGGGAAAATCTGAAAACAGACGTGGAGGCTGCTTTGATTCCACTCCACACATGAGTAAACACTGGGTTTGTGTGTCATTGATTGTCTGGAGCTGCTGTGCTGTTGGCAACTAACAACAAACACTTGTTTGTATTTACTCTTGTGTACTGTATTATAATTTTTGTGCTACCTTGTTGTTCGTTCATCAACTGCGCTTTATTTTTCATGAAGCATTTTGTTGCACGTCAGCTGTGATAAACAGACACCCACTCTCACATTGAGTGTAAAACAGTGGCCAGATAGTGAGAGTTGTGCAGGTAAACCACTGCTCACTGACGACCGCTAGAGAATGTGGTGTTTAGCGTCATTGATAGTGCACTCGCTCTTGCCTGCCTGCAGTGAACTGGCTGGGGTTTGAGTCGAGTCGGGTCCAACTCTGAGCAGGGTGGTTGGGATTGGAGAGTGAGTTTTGGAGGCGGAGCAATGAAGAGAGGGGTGGGTTTGTTTGGGTTGATTTCAAAAATAAACAATGTCCAACAGCGTTTTTGAAAAACTACTTACCCTACCTTTTAATAATGATCTATGAATGGTTATAGGGGAAAATTTGCATCCCCAGTCCACACAGAACAGAATTCAAAAGGATGTTTTTCATGGGGTTTCAGTAGACAGTTGGCAGACTTTGGCTGGCAGTTCAGTTAGTGGTGATATACTCACACATCTACTGACTGTTCTAAAACCCTGTTTACACCTGCTATTAATGCTGCCTCCACATGCTCATGGAATTATCGTAAATATGAGTTTCCCAGGTAAAAAATTGCACATGAACGCTTGTTGAAACTTGAATGCAATAAGCTTGTAATCACAACTTCAGAAGTGGGAAATCAAATCAAATTTCTGTGAAGGCAGCATAAGATGCATTTGATCGATCGGATCACAAGTAGACAAGGCAGACTCATACCCGTTTACACCTGGTGTTTTAATCCGTCTATTTTGTCCACTTTCAACCACTTCTGTCCTGGGGCCCGTTTCAATAAGGAGGTTCAACCAACTCTGAGTTGACTTACTCTGAGATGGGAAACTCTGAGTTTTCAGTTTCAGAACAGCTGAACTGGGTTAGATCAGTCGACTCTGAGTAGGTTGACTCGGAGTAAAGTGCGTGCACCACGACTATGAAAAGCCATCATCAATGGAGCTCCGATATTACGATTCACCATGGCAACAGCACATGACAAAAGGACATCCGCATACTTCTGAGTCAATGCAAGTTTAATTCTTATCACTGTTATAATATCAAAGGTGTAAACTGGTAGAATAGTAAGTTATTGAACTAATATTTATTTTCATGGTATCCCACATGCAAAAAAAAGAAGAAGAAACAAATAATGCAGGATGCAATAATAAGAGTGTAAATTATTTTATCGTTATTAAACACTCGTTAGGCAATTTACTGCCACTTTTAGAAAATTTTCTTCATTTTTATTAAAAAATAAATGCCTTTCTGATGTGATATGTGATGGGAAAAGGGAAAATAGCAAGCTCGGCAAAAGGCGGATTCGAACCCAGTCAATCACATCACAAGTTAATTCTCCGCACCCAACACACTATTGCCTACACCACTGCAACCACTAGAACGTGCGTTAATTTTAACCAGGTATTACATTGATGGTTTTATAGAAAATCCATCTTGATTTAAGAAGTTTTAGATATTTGTACTTGAAATAGGATGAAAAATACTCAGTACGAAAAACATTTTTGCAGTGTGAAAGAATGAGTTAACTATTTAAGCATCACTTGCACTTTAAAAAGGGGGAGGAGACCGAAGGAAACTCTGGGTTTACCAAAGAAAACCTGCTCCCGACCAGGTTAGGTTCACAGAGTAAGTTATCATGGTAACTGACTCTGAGTAGAAGTTACCTCTCTTTTAGAAACGGGCTTCACTTACCCTGCTTTCTCGGTTTTGACATACCTCCCATTCTGAAACAGAAAACCCAGAGTTTCCCTCATTTCAGGGTTAACATACTCAGAGTTTTCACTTAACCTCCTTTCTGAAACGGGCCCCTGATTTCTTTGAGGGGAAGATCTATGTGCTGGTAAATGTATGGATTTTTAGATCTTTCTATCTAATGGACAAAATAAGTGCAATTTACATATGAACGCGCAGGAGACTACGGAAAAACACGGAGAGCATCTGCTTTAGTTTCTGCTCCGATAGCCACAAGACCACGCCAAACGCGGTGAGTGAGTGTTAGAATTCAGGAATGCTGAGAGAACATTATTTTTGGTATATTTTTCATCTTCAAACCAAACTTGGGACTTCAGCCGACAAAGTTTATCGACAATATAACGATTTTGACGCTAGATTTAGCGACTTCCGATTGACCAAAACACATCTTAATACCAGGTGTAAAAAGGGCCTAAGCGTCTCTTTACATGGAGACTATTTCTCTTTTCTTCTGTTTGCATATCCCTCTTTCCCTCACCTTGTTCATCTGTTTCTTTCCCTGCACTCGTTTTCTCAGCACTGCGGCTCTTCTACTTCAACTATTATTCCCTTCTCTCTCTATGAGGGCTGTAATTGAAAGTGTCCGCCCACATCTCTGCAGTCTACACACGTACACATTCCACCATACAATGAGATCCTATATAAAACACGCTTCATGTAGCTTAATGGAGGCTTGTGTGGGGCCGTGTATCATTACCCAAGATGCCTTATTTATGGTTGCACTATTGTCTACAAGAATACAGATTTTCTTTGTATTTTCAGTGGTTTCTGTCAAACAGAGTACTGAGGCTAAATTAGCCAGTCAGAGCTCAAATACATTTGGTTTGCTTGGAGAGTGAAATGGCTTGTTATTTGTAATATTTTAGATGTTTCTCTTAATAAGCTACACTGAAAAAATGGTTACCTAAATGATATTCCATAAATATTTAAGCAACCTAAATACATTTTTTACTTTTTTCAAGTAAAAAAGCTATTTATGGTAACAATTGCAGGTTACCACTTTTTACAGTGTATATTGTTTCGTGAATTGTTTTATGTGTACATTTGTGCATTTCATTTTTGTGGAATTCTTTGTACACTATATTGTACACCTGTCATTTTTACAGATAAAAAAACTGGCAGCTGTGGTTGCCAGAATAATTCTGTAAAAATCAATAGAAATGTAAACATATTGTAAATTTTACAATAAAAAAAAAATAAATAAAAAAAACATTTTAAACCGGCAAATCCAATCAGCCCTTTTCTGTTGAATTTGCGAGGCCAGGCTGCTAGTAAAATTTGTTTTGTACTTTTTACATCCACCATAATAAAGAGAATGTTCATCACAAGTAGCTTTCCATAAGCTGAGGTAAATATTAAGAACACAAATACAAAACACATTCATGTTAACACACAACACTAAAATAATACAATAAGCATTCAATTAACAACATAAGATGTAACATAAAACCCTAGTGTACATGATTTAAAAAAAATTTATTAACATTAAAAACCCTCAAATGTGAAGTGTCACACTGGGAATTCTGGGAATGTCATTTCACTGTAAATTATAAGATGATTTGTTCTTTTTTACTCCCAAAAATGGTATATTTAACAGTATTTTACTGTAATTACATGAAATGTAAAGTTAGATCTATTACAGTCAGTAAGAGAACTTACTGTTAATAAATTAACAAGTTTTTACTCTAGCATTTTTACAGTGTTTTACAGTTACAATTACAATAACAAAAATGTACAGTGTAATGGAATATAATTTGTGTTTCCATACGGAGAGGTTCAGTGTGTTGCCATGGTTTCCTGGTGGCCACCTTGCTAAGACTGCATGAGCAGAAATGTGTGTGTGCTTGTTCCGTCAATACAGGAATGGACAATGAGTGATAAGTGTGTGTGTTGTGTAATGGACTGTGGTTTGGTTCTTGTGTGACTGTTTCTGTTTTAGGATGTGATAACTTGAGGGTTTGGAAGTGGTCGATTGCTTGGCAGTCTGAAGCTCATTATGATGTTTCTCTGTGTGTTTATTACGTTAAATTAGTTTATCAGCTGGGACATTTGTTAAGTCTGTCATTCTGTCACTAATATCCCAGAATGTAGTGTCATGATGTCTTCAGTGTTTGTTTCAGTCAAACTTCTTCACATACAGCAGAGCTTTTTTAAGCACACACAAACAGATGCCAGCAAACAAACAACACATTGTTCTGCTGCATCAGCAGCTCTTTTTTATTTCATATGATTAAAAAATATATATTTTATACTAGTTAACTTTACCAGATATTCTATGCAAGCTGCTGTTAGACGTGTAAGACCAGAAATGGCTTTGTACTGTCAAGCGTGAAGCAGAAAATGTTGAAATGTGAAACATGCTCTTGTGATTTAGGTGTAGTTTTAAAAAGAGTACTTAATATACTTTAAAAATATATAAGCGTTAACTCAACGCAATGTTTTCAGACACTTAATTGCATGTTAACTGCAATTAAATGAATGCAAATAGCTGAACACTGGTGTGCTTTTTTACCCCTTACTTAGGACTTAAGTACAAAATTAAATGCAATTTACTTCTGTTGTCTTTGAAATATGGTTAAGTGTACTGCCGAATGTACTGATTAGCATTTATGGTAAACTAAATTATATTTTAATGTCATTTCCATTGAAACTTGTATGTCATGTATTTAAATATTTTTGTAATGACACATTTTTAGTACATTTAAAATATATTTGCATTGAATAATACACTACAGTTAAAATTATAATCAAGTACTTTTCATGTGTTTAGTATGTTCTGACTTTAATTTGACTATTACAAATAGTCATGAAAGATTACTCCCTTTAAATACACGTAAATAGCTTTTTATTTTATTAATATTATACACTGCCCTGCCCAAAAAAATTTGGATTTTAATAGGCAAATACTTGGATCATTGTTACAGTGATTATTATGTTTTTAGAATTTTATATGTTTGGCAACAGTTCTTTTAGCCCTTAAAGATGGAGTGTGTAGCTTTTCATTTCTTAAACAACCATGTAGGAAGACACACCATGACCATATTCCAGGATGACAATGCCAAGATTCACCAGGGCTAAAATTGTGAAAGAATGGTTCAGAGAGCATGAAGAATCATTTTCACACATGAATTGGCACCTCTGAGTCCAAACCTTAATTTCATTGAAAGTCTTTGGGTTGTGCTGGAGTAGACTTTACAGAGTGCTCACCTCTTGCATCGTCAATACAAGATCTTGAACAAATACTGATGCACCTCTTGATCGAAATAACATCACAACATTTATTTCNACACTACAGTTAAAATTATAATCAAGTACTTTTCATGTGTTTAGTATGTTCTGACTTTAATTTGACTATTACAAATAGTCATGAAAGATTACTCCCTTTAAATACACGTAAATAGCTTTTTATTTTATTAATATTATACACTGCCCTGCCCAAAAAAATTTGGATTTTAATAGGCAAATACTTGGATCATTGTTACAGTGATTATTATGTTTTTAGAATTTTATATGTTTGGCAACAGTTCTTTTAGCCCTTAAAGATGGAGTGTGTAGCTTTTCATTTCTTAAACAACCATGTAGGAAGACACACCATGGCCATATTCCAGGATGACAATGCCAAGATTCACCAGGGCTAAAATTGTGAAAGAATGGTTCAGAGAGCACGAAGAATCAGTTTCACACATGAATTGGCACCTCTGAGTCCAAACCTTAATTTCATTGAAAGTCTTTGGGTTGTGCTGGAGTAGACTTTACAGAGTGCTCACCTCTTGCATCGTCAATACAAGATCTTGAACAAATACTGATGCACCTCTTGATCGAAATAACATCACAACATTTATTTCCATCGAGAGGTGCATAATTTTTTGGTCAAGATCTTGTATTGACAATGCAAGAGGTGAGCACTCTGTAAAGTCTCCTCCAGCTCATCCCAAAAACTTACACTGAGGTTAAGGTCAGTGCCAATTCATGTGTGAAACCTATTCTTCGTGCTCCCTCCCAACAATTCTTTCACAATTTGAGCCTGATGAATCTTGACATTGTCATCCTGGAATATGGCCATGATACATCTTAATACATGGTTGTTTAAGAAATGAAAAGCTACACACTCCATCTTTAAGAGTTAAAAGAACCGTTGCCAAACATAACATGCTAGAAAAATAATAGTCACTGTAATAATGATCCATTCATTGATTCTTAAGTATTTGCCTATTAAAATCCAAGCAGCGCCTTTTTTTTTTTTTTTGGCCGGGCAGTGTATTATCGGCAAATACAGGGTTTTTTGGGGGTTTTTTTTAATTTACTTTTTACATTTGAAGTACACTAGAAGTGCACATTCAATACAATTACATGCATGTCTTTTTCACAAAGTTGTTCAATGTGTTCCTCTGCATATAACAATCTCTATTGACAGACAAAAGAGAAGAGGAAGACCACTTGAGGAGAAGAGAAAGACAGAAGGGCGTTAGAAAGTGAAGGTAGAGGAAGAAAGAGAGAGAAATGATGGATCCGTTACCTGTGGATTCAGGAACAGTGGATGAGTTGGTGGACATCTGCATACAATCCTTTGGTGAGTCTATAAAGAAAGAGTTTTATTTTTAGAGCAGTTGAGAAGCAGAAGTTTCTGGTGCGGATCTAGAAGATGTACCAGCAAACAGTAATCATGCTGTTCATTAGCAAAGTTTAGCGGGTAAAGCTGGTAAACAGTGACCAATGAAGTCACCACAAAAATATGTATGGTTTATTATTATTGTTTATTATGTAATTAATGTTCTGTGATGTTTGTGCTTTCAGACAATGCAGGAACAATAAAAAATCCCTCCCTTTTGAAAATGTTTCTGATGATGCATCCTTGGTACATATCTTCCACCGATCTGTCCAAGAAACTGCTGCTAAAGTATCCTTTTATCTACAAAAACTGTTGTATTTTATATTGCATTGTTCTAGCCTAGGGCTGCAACTAAAGATGATTACGATTAATCCAATGAAAAATGCTCAATTAATTTTAAATTCATTATTTTTTTTAAATATTATTCCACATCCTGCCCAGTGTTTTCCTCCAAACAATGTGCAATATATATTCACAGATATAGTGAATATATCTATGTAGGCTATGCATTATGCACAAAAAAGGAAAATAATAAATATAATATAATTATGTTTTTATATAAAATTTAAACATTACTTTCTAAACCAGACAACTGATTGCTTGACATTTTGTAGCAGAAGTTAAAATTACCAAATTAAAAATGATAATTAACAAAAGCTAAAGCACAAAATTTTACGAGGTATGAGAAACACACACATTCACTCATCTGAACAGTCATCATATTACATTAATAGGCTATTAGTCCATTTACTGTAATACTCTCATAAAAATATAATTAATACTTTTTTTATAGAACCTACATTTAATTTCTAATAAGAAATATTTTAGCAAAATATATATTTTACAAACCCTTATGCTATTTTTCCATATGCATTTTGTCCATAGAAATGTGTTATTCCAAAGTCCTAAAGTTTTCCATATGCATTTTGTCCATAGAAATGTGTTATTCCAAAGTCCTAAAGTCTTTGTCATTCTCTACTGTAAAGTGACGTGACTGGCGGATGGTTTCTGTGCAGAAGGGACTAATCAATAACCAAATTCATTGTTGATTATTTCAATACACGACAACCTTACTTGACCAATATATTTAATCTTCATTAGATGGTTACATCCCATGCTAGATGTACTGGAACTAACTCTTAAAGGATTAGTTCACTTTCAAAAAAAAAATTCCTGATAATTTACTCACCCCCATGTCATCCAAGATGTTCATGTCTTTCTTTCTTTAGTCGAAAAGAAATTAAGGTTTTTGATGAAAACATTCCAGGATTATTCTCCTTATAGTGGACTTCAATGGGCTCCAAATGGTTGAAGGTCAAAATTACAGTTTCAGTGCAGCTTCAAAGGGCTTTAAACGATACCAGACGAGGAATAAGGGTCTTATCTAGCGAAACGATCTGTCATTTTGGGAAAAAAAAATTAAATGTATATGCTTTATATATGATCGCCTTGCACGTGCTTCCCTATTCTACTTACGGAACGAATGCAGTGCCAGTTCTGTTTTTTCCGTAAGTAGAATAGGGAACGCGTAGGACATACAGCGTAAGCTTTTTGAAGAATACGAAAGTGCGGTTTTGGCGGAAGCACGTGCAAGGCGATCATTTGTGTTTATAAAGCATATACAGTTGTATTTTTTTCAAAGATGACCGATCGCTTCGCTAGATAAGACCCTTATTCCTCGTCTGGTATCGTTTAAAGCCCTTTGAAGCTGCACTGAAACTGTAATTTTGACCTTCAACCGTTTGGAGGCCATTGAAGTCCACTATAAGGAGTATAATCCTGGAATGTTTTCATCAAAAACCTTAATTTCTTTTTGACTGAAGAAAGAAAGACATGAACATCTTGGATGACATGGGGGTGAGTAAATTATCAGGAAAATGTTATTTGAAAGTGAACTAATCCTTTAAATCCTGTCATAAGGTGTTGTAAAACCTGATATCTTTTGGATGAACTAAAGTTTTAATTCCTGTTGTAAAGTTAATTATGTAGAGCTATGTGAAAGAATATTTGATGCAAATCTTAAATCTGGACTATGATGTTGATAACTTTGAATCAAATTCCATTATTTTATTTACATACGTTCTTGCTGTTAAGTCCTGGTGTAAAATTAAAATAAAATGTCATGGTGAGAGTTTGATAGAAAACCCTTTACGCCCTTAACAAATGTCCAGGTCACAGGAGGGCAGCACTGATGAGATCAGAGCCCAAATATGCCATCTCGTAAAGTAAGACTAATCCTGTATCTCATTCATATTCTCCATGGTATGTCTTGTCTTCTCTTTTTCATTGCATTTGCTCTTTGGTCTTATTCTATGTAGGTTCTGGATTTCTGAATTCCCTGTAGAGTTTGATCTGAATCCTGCTTTGGCTGACCAGATTAAAGACCTGAGAGAGAACCTGAACACCGGCGGCAATGAAACACAGAGTCAACTTATTGATGTAGAGAGTGTGTATGTATACAGACTCACACCTACACTTATTTTTATGTTCTCACCCTAAAAAAATTGCGATAATCTTTTCTTCTCTATTGTGATGTATATCCAAGTGAAACAGCTTCTCGAACTAGAAAAAAAGTAGGGCGGGACTTGATTTTGTCCATGGGGAATTGATTGGATGGTTGTGGTTTGCTATTGATTGATCACATGTGAGTGACAGGTTGCTCCACCCTCGCACCGGTAAACGCGTCATCAGAGAAGAGATATTGCTGCAAAAAAGAGGGGAAGTTAATTTGATTAAAGATGAATTAAAAAAAATAATGTTATCAATGGATAAAAGTTCAGCAAAAAAACTGAAATTCTCTCATCTACTCACACTCCTGTTCAAAACATGTATGTTTTTTCTTCCATGGACCAAAGAAAAAGAAGATAATGTCCAGGCTGCTCTTTCCACATGATCATTGGTGGTAACTGCAGCTGTTAAAGACAAAATAACACCAAAAAAGTACCATAAAAGTGGTCCACATGCTTTCTGCTATAGCTCTCAAAACTTTATGCACTTTCAAATGTAGCAAAATTAAAAACACAAGTGTTTAAGATTGTTTAGAGTGAAATGAGGGTGAGTAGTTGATGATTTGTTTTATTTTTATGTCACACAGCACTGTCATATTTCAGCATGTTAGTCAACTGTCCTGTCTGAAATAACTTTATTTTTTCCCCCTGTAGGCCCTCGTATAAATGGAAACGACAAGTTACCCAAAGAGTTCCATCAATGTCAAAAAAGAGAAAAATGTCCCTTTTGTTTGATCACCTGGACCCTTGTGAGCTTGCTGAACATCTGACCTATCTGGAGTACAAATCCTTCTGCAAGATAATGGTATGTTTGTGAGTACAGGTTTTGATATGCTTATTGGTGTGAAAGTGATCTAATTGTCCTCAGAATATCACAAAAGATAGACCAAATATTTAACACCAAATAATGTCCTAGTTAAGTTGAAAAAAAAAAGCTGATCCATTTATTTTTATCTTATATTAGGAACTATGGATGAGAAAGGGCCACCACAAAGATATACATAAAAGCTTAAATATACAGTTGAGTTCATCTGTGTGCATACCCCATGCAGAACATAATGTTCATACAAAAATTATAAAAATTGCGTTTTGTTGTTTTATTTAGCATTGCACTCATTAAAGTGCCCCTATTATGCTATATTATAGATTCCTCATTTTATTTTTGAGGTCTCCTACAATAGGTTTACATGCAAGGTCAAAAAAACACTTTAATTTTCTCATGATATACATTGCAGCATCATCTCTTTTCTCACAGTGTCTGAAGTGGTTAGATCAAGGATTCGGACTCTGTAAATTCCTATTTTCCAAAAGCCTACTCTGCTCTGATTAGTCAGATGGCCCAGTGTGTTGTGATTGGTCTACCGCTTACAGCCCGAGTCAGAAACATAGCACCGATTACCATATCTGAATTTCAGTTCCAGAGACTTCCTCAGAACTTTATACACAGTAATATGAACAGTAACAATAGTGTTGTAGTTCGTGCAGCCAGTGAATACCATAGGCTGGCATTATGCAAATTTGTTTTAAACCTACGTAGGTTTGTGCAGAAAGTAAGACTGGAATTACTGACGACTCCTTTCAGGAAGTTCAGAATCAGCTCTATTTGGGGGGGGGAGAGAGAGAGAGAACTCCATTTATTTGCAATTAAACAGATATTACACACTACATGATAGGTAATATCTGAAAAAGCATAATAAGGGCACTTTATGCTCTTTCACATAACGGGTGTTTCCATATATTCCACAAGACAAAATAATAACTGAAATGAACCTGTTAAAAAGTTTATTATGTTCTTATTATGGAATGTGTAAAACATAACGTGTAGAAAGAAGTTCATTGTTAAATCAGTGTGAAGTTTTTCGTAAAGTCCTCACATGGTCTGTGACCATTTGTTTTATGTGTTTTTCAGTTTCAGGATTACCACAGCTTTGTGATGCACGGCTGTACAGTAGATAACCCGATTCTGGAGAGGTTTATTACACTTTTTAACAGCGTCTCACAATGGATTCAGCTGATGGTTCTCAGCAAACCCACTGCCCCGCAGAGAGCTGCCGTGATTGCACACTTCATACAGCTCGCACAGGTCAGGAGAACTAACTACTGTTGCTCCCACTTTATATTAGGTGTCTTTACCAACTGTGCACTGAAAAAAAAAAGATTTTTCAAAGTTCATATTAAATAAAACAAAGATTATTGGATTATTGGATATTGCTATTTTAGCTTTTCTACTTCAAAATTTCATGTTTAATTCAATATGTTACATGCTGTTTCTTTGTAATTATTTGTCGAAACATTTTGCGAAATATGTTTTAAAGTAAATCCTACACCAATTTTTTTTTTTTAAGTGTACATCAGTAATTGTTATTGTATTGCAAAATACTGCCAATATTGAGGTGTCCCAAAGACCCTTTCAAGGAAAGTCTGTTCACTCTGCAGCCAAATTTGCAAAGTCTCCAGGCAGCTATTTCGGGCATCCAATACCAAGTCCTGAATGGGGGAATCCTGAAATCTCAAAAACTGCTTGGCGAACTCACAATAACATATTTCAAATCAGCAACAAAATCTGACATGAAACTGTTCCATAAATATTATTTCTTATGCTCAAATAGCGTTAAAAAAGCTTATTTTTCAGGCTAGACGTGACAATGCACATGTGCAGTCCTAAGCATAAATCTCAGGTTTCTATGGGAACCGGAGCTTCTAACAGCAGCTGCAGTGATGCAATGACTTTACCAATCAGCAATTGGCTCTTTTACTTAGAAGGTGGGATGTGTTTCGCCATATTGCGCGTTGTATTTTCTCTCATTCATAATTAATACGATTTCTATATCTTTAGTCTTTGGGTGTAAATAGGGTTGCACTGTATTTTAAAGTATGTGAACTTACAGTGTACTTGCCTAAGAAAGTACTGGGTAATATAAGGTAACTACGTTGGTTAAGGTTAAGTTTTAGGGGTAGGTTCAGGGTTATTACCTAGTTATTACCCAGTTATTGCAATTACTATAAGAAGTAAATAGTAGTAAATGTTAGTACAGTACATAGTTGTTAAAGGCAGTGAATTTGGAGCTTATTTCCAGAATATAGTTGCTCTTTTGGGTTTGTTAGTGCTTGGCCTATAAATTCTTTGTGTGGCTGAAATTATAATCTACAGGACTGGGAAATAACACCTCTAGTATTTATTATAGTAATTACAATAAATGGGTAATAACTAGATACTAACCCTGAACCTACTCCTAAACCTAACCTTAACCCATGTTGTTAGCTTATATTAACAAGTTCTATCTTAGGCAAGTACACTGTAAGTACATGTACTGTAAAATAAAGTGCATCTGTTATTGTAGTTAAAAGAACAATAGCTTCAGTGTGGAAAAATCAGCAAAAATGAGAACATAATCAATAAAACCCCCTAAGACTTAAACAGAGTTCTGGTGTAGACCTTTAGTACGATGACAGCTAGCCCATGTGACTTTTCTTCTCTTTGAATTTTTTTTAGAAGCACAGTGGGGCTCTATTACCCCCTGCTCTAGTTCCTCCTGATGATCCCTTGTTCTCTTCCTTCTTATGAGCCCTGAGCTCTTCCTCTTCCAAAATATCACTTCGACTACCGCTTTATATTTTCCTTATGTTTCTGTTCACTCTCACCATCTTTTCTGCCCATTGTCTTTTCATATCTAGTAGTCTTTTATCTTTGAAATTCTTTCTTCTCTCTATTTATCTAGGAACATATTTAGGGGCCAAGCACCAAAAGTGTGCATGCAATTACTGTATCAGTTTGTACTGTTAGTAAGTGGAAAGATTTTGAAAAATTTAAAATAAATTGTGTGAAATATTGCTTCAAAATATTTAAGATTCTGCACTCTTTCTATGTTACTAATCAAAAAACTGATTGCCTATATAGTGAATGACCTACAGTTCACTCTATAGCTAAAAAATGGAAAATGTGATTTTATGTAGCCTACCTTTCATTGGAAAGCAGTGATAGTTATTAATAATAATACTAAAATTAACTTAACATACATATAGTACTTAATCAAATTTGTCCTTTTATGGATAGTGTGGTGTTACAATAAATCTTTGCTTACTGTTCGCAAACTGTTTATGTTTCATATATTTGTTCATAATGATTAAAAATAAGAAAAAACTGAACAAATGGATCAATACATTTAACCACAGTGTTTTGGTCATCTTCCTTGAGTTTGCTAAAATATGCAGACCAGGAAGCTTTCAGAGCCTCATAATAGCATAGTTGTTTGTGCATTATTTTGTATTATTAATAATATAACAAAAGATTTTGTCAACTTCATTCTCTCTTTCTCACTAATTCACACCCTGTAGAAACTACTACAATTGCAGAATTTCAACACGTTGATGGCGGTGGTCGGGGGTCTCAGTAATACCTCCATCTCTAGGCTGAAGGAGACACAGGCACACATCAGCAATGAAACCAATAAGGTATGTAAAACACCTGTGCACCAGACACAAAACCTTCATAACAGAGCCAACACTTGTATTTCAGACAGTATCAATTACAGAATATCTCTCTCAGATCTTTAACAGTTTGTTGGACCTGGTGACATCTTGTGGTAACTACAGCCAATACCGGCGCCGATTCGCTGAATGCACTGGATTTCGTTTTCCAATCCTGGCTGTTAACCTCAAGGACTTGATAGCCGTTCATGTTGCTCTGCCCGACTGGACAGACAAACAGAAGACTCGTGTCAACTTGGCCAAAACTCAGCAGCTCTATGCGATCCTGCAGGAATTAGCCCTCGTGCAGAACACTCCCCCAAACATTGAGGCCAACACAGACTTGCTCAATCTACTTACAGTGAGTGCCTGTGTTTTATGATGTGTATATGATTTCAAGAGGAATAGAGCGATTCGGATAATACTAACCGACTGACTATTTATTTGTAAAAACTCATATTGTGTCCAAGTTTGAGAAAATATGATTTCCACTATAGAGTGCTGAAGTGATGACATATTTTGTATGTTTGTAAGTTCGTCATTCAGGTTCCCTTGACAAAACCTTAATAGGATTTTCCATTGGCTTTTGAATTATTACAGAAAATAAGTTGGGACCAACAAAAATTATGATACTTGCACGTTTTGTTCATCATGATAATCTTCACGAATGAACACAACTTTAATGAATTTAAGCCTAATACAATCGCCTTAAGTAAAAAGCTAAACGTAGGCTATACATCACCACCATTAAACTCTTTCAGTCTTCATTTAACAAACATTTTCCCTGAAAGTTTGAGTTATAACAGTTTGCAAGAGCGTGATTATGAACACACTGTAAAAGTAGACTAGTGAATAGATAGCCGTTTTATGTCAGCAACAACCTCTGTAGTCCCAATTAGACATCTGTTAACAATCGCCTTTTTCAAAACAAGTAAAAGTTTTTAAAAATCACAAGCGGCTATTACTGGTTTTTGTTATATCGTAGACTAAAACATGAACATATCTTGAGCTTGTGTTAACCCAAACTATAGTTGCCGCAGTGTATGGTTGTCATTTTCCTTTTGTAAGTTTTTTTTCTAGATGTTTTCCATGTTTTATTTCTCAATGACATGCAAGAAAACATCCAAATAAAGGATTTCAAGAACAAAAAAAAGGTATTCACTTCCTTCCTGTGACATGAGGCTGTCAACTTCCAACCCCTACTTCCAGGAAGCATAGCGAAGGCAAACCCTCCCAAAGAATAGTAATTTTCATGTTAATATTAAGCATTTTTTGTTTACATATATATATCTACGTAATCATGAGGGTCTCTAGAATCATCCAAACAAAACAAATCTTGCAAGAGATCTATAGTTTTTTGTATACTTAGTCATTTTGTATACTTGGCCGGTGGGCAAATGACTTGTAAGTACACATATCATGGGGAAATGGGGTATACTGTGTTTAATGGGTTAATAAATCAAGGTTATTGGTCTTGTTTAGTGCTTTTGTTTTCCTAATATTTTATATTGTTATATATTATATATTGTTATTTATTAATTAATTAATTAATTTATTTATTTATTTTTTGTTTGTTTGTTATATGTGACCCTGGACTACAAAACCAGTCATAAGGGTAAATTTTTTGAAATTAAGATTTATACATCATCTGAAAGCTGAATATATATATAAGCTTTCCATTGATGTATGGTTTGGTTGGATAGGACATTTGGCCGAGATACAACTATTTGAAAATCTGGAATCTGAAGGTGCAAAAAAAAAATCTAAATATTGAGAAAATTGCCATAAAGTTGTCCAAATGAAGTCCTTAACAATGTATATCCATTCACAAATAGAATTTTTTATATATTTACAGTAGAAAATATACAAAATATCTTAATTGAACATGATCTTTACTTAATATCATAATGATTTTTGGCATTAAAGAAAAAAATCAATAATTTTGACCCATACAATGTATTGTTGGCTATTGCTACAAATATACCCTTGCGAATTATGACTGGTTTTGTGGTCCAGGGTCACATGTAGAGGTAATCTTTTCTAATGAACAATGTAATTTAACATTTTGATTCACAATGCTCTGTTGGAGCAACTTAATGGATGCACTTTGTTCTGCACTGTGTTCCACCACTTTAAAACAAATGGATTTGTTGTTTGTTTTGTTTTCATATTCAAGAGATTATAAGCTAGATGCAGCTATTTTGTGTTCACATCGAATGTTCTTCAACTTTGAGTGATCTGTTGATCTGTTGAAAGCAGTTATTTTGAGTTAGATGCATAAATGTTCTCCTCCTATTCAAATTTTACATTGAGGGGTGCATACAGCATATTTGCTCACCGGCAACTATAGTTGCCGCACATTCAAACACGTTTTTAAGAAAAAAGAAAAAAAACCTGGGGAAAATAAACGCAGAACATGTTCACATAGGACACTATTAACAGGACTATATGCATGAAACCATTCAGAAAAATTTGGGCACAAATGGGTTAAGCACAGACCTTATTTCAGGTATTTAAACAAAAATCCACACAAAATATCCATTGACTTCAAGACAATGGAACCGGAAGTACTAAAATTTCAAAAGCCGGAAACGAGTTAACCTACAAAAATATGTCATCCCTGCAGCACTCAGTTGAACTTTCATCAGCTGCATAAGCAACATAGCTCAATGTGTTGAGCATGTAGACTGACTGAGTTACAGCTCTGAAACAGTTTTATAGTTTTTTGGTCATTTTTGGCTCTGATAGTTCACATTCAGCACACTTTCAGCACAGAAATAGAGCAGAAAGACATTTTCTGCAGGATGTTTTGTATACAACACAATGTCCTGTGCATGCTCAATATTCAAAAACAACTGTTGCCATGCACAAATTGTATATTCCAAAATCTGTTCCACCCGTCCATCCATACGAAACATGGAATGCGTTTTCAAAAATACTTTTTTGCAGTTTGCCAGAATTTTATGAGCGTTGCCATAGAAACATTTTTAAAAGTCCCCAGAACATGAACAGCTCTAAATAGAATCTTCTAAATAATTACAGTAATTTCTGCATGGGGTGAATGTACCATGAAAATTCATGTCTGATCAAAATCCAATATTTCAACCATTTCAGAAACTACATGGACTAGAGAGAGGAAACATGCATACAGTGTTAAAGTGTTTGAGTCTTTAAACTTTGCTTTAATTTTAGCCAATTATTACTGACCGTTTTTCTGTAAAAAAAATAAATAAATTCTGATAAACACACACACACAAAGATTGCAGAACAGAGCAGAGACATTTAGCAATCTATCAGGTTCAGGATTACTTTCTGAGAAATATAAGAAATAATTTTTGTCTAAACTTCCCCCGAAAGTTACATTCATCATTTTCAGCTCATTGAATCCTGAGACAGATTTTGGTTGTGTTTTATGTATAGGTGTCACTGGATCAATACCACACAGAAGAGGAGATTTATCAGCTCTCATTACAGAGAGAACCCAGAGCTGCAAAACCTGCGGTCAGTTTCCAGCCTGTTAGATTTGATTAATGTTATGCTTTTTTTTCCTTTTCATTTCAGCAATAAACAGGTCAACGCATTCACTTGAATGCTGATGTGTGGTTATGAAGAAATGTATTATTTACAGTAAAATTAGTAAACTCACAAGATTAGATTTAATCTCATAAATTAAATGTAAAGATAAATGCACACTTGTAACTTTGCTTTTTGCTTGTTGGATCAGAACTCAACTCCTTCCTCCAGTCCAGCTCCTAAACAACTATCAATGATTGATGAATGGGCAGCATCAGTGAAGCCTAAAGCTAATCCTGTTATTATCAGCAAACATATCGAGAAGATGGTGGATGTAAGAGAAACATTCTTATATTTATAATTTTTTTTGATGCACATTTATGTTCAACAGATTAACCCCTGGTTTCACAGACAAGGCTTAACCCTAGTCCCAGACTAAACTAAACTAAAATGCATGTTTGAGCTGTCTTAACTGAAAGTATTGTTTTGTCTCAAGATGCATATCAGTAATGTTTTTTTTTTTGTTTTTAGTTTTTTTCTAAGGCACATTTATAAAAGCTACTTAAATATCCTAACTTAACTAAGGCCTCACCCTGGCTTAATCGAAGCCCTGTTTGAAAAACCAGGCCTAAATCACTTCCGTCGAGTCTGTACTAAGCCCCGCCCTTCTTATCTATTGCTCCAAACCCCGTCAACAGCTTGATTAATTGTGCAGTTATATCTAGTAATTTTCCAAATTGGGTTAGAAATGCATGATGGAAAGGTTAAAAATCAGTCAACTAAAGAGAATTAAGCATAATTTAATAGGAATTAAAAAATTTTTGAATTACGGGATGTCAACTAATTAAAAATATTAATTAATATTTACATGATTGAACCGAATAACATGGCAGACTAAACCATTTAATAGATCTTCTTGTAATAGACATTACAAAAAGTGTCCATATCATCTAGAAATTAATTTTGCAATTGAGTTTTCAATCTAAGAAGTAGATTTTGTTCAGAGGACATTTGCGTTCTTGTATTCTTTCTACAATATTTTGGAATTATTGGTCTATGTACCCAAACAGATTCAAGACTTTTCTCATGACATGAGCACTGCATTTTTTAAGATGCTGTTTCAAGTAGATCTTTAGTGTTCTGTTTTTGAGCAAGCCAAAAAAAAACACAACTCAAAATCAGAATTGTGTGTCTGAATTTGATAAGACACAAAAACAAACCAGTTTTCTGTTTTCTTTTTTCTGTCATGTATGATTATTGTACATTTAACATCATACATAGTATGGTAAATGTGGTATCCTAATTATAAAAAAAACAGCATTTGCCAATGTATGATTTGTCAGTAATGATTTTAAGGCGGGGCTTAGTGCAGGTTTACACTAACAGTATAAATGATCAAGTTTAACAGTCTCAATATGTTCATTTACAAATCCCTCTATTGTGTTAGATGTATTATTGGAGATATATAATGAAACTGTTTCTATTTCCTTTTCATAGTCTGTGTTCAAGAATTTCGACTCAAACGGTGACGGCTTCATCTCACGTGAAGAGTTTGAGTGCATCAGGAATAATTTTCCATATCTCAGCAAGTTTGGAGAACTCGATAAAAATCAGTGAGTGTATCAATGCCAAACAATAGCACTGTCTTTTGCACACCATAATATAAATGTATTCACAAAATATGATTCACAGTGTGACCGAGCTTTCGTGCAGGGTTCGCCTAAAATACTTTGAAATAAGAAAACAATAAACGACAGTCGTCCGAACTTTCCTTCACTTTTTTCTCTGCCACATCTGTATCAACCAGCCTGAAAAACCCACGAAAACCCTCCAGTACAAAAAGTGCGCATGCACAAACCTATATACGGCAAGCCCCGAGGGGAAAAATACATTGCACACACATATACACAACGAGCACCAGAAAGTACAGAATTAATACATCATGACAGAATCAAATAAAGTCTGTTACAACAGCATGAACAAAATTCAGCAGGCTCAGCAGATCAATCTAATAGCTTGGTTTAATGGAGACACCAGTGTGAACAAGGACCTGAGGTCAGAATGCAAACCATAGAGAAAAGGATTGTCTTGAAGACCGTTAACAAAACAGGTTACAGAAAAGTTGAAGGGGGAACTCACTAACTTAAAGTCCCCCTGTAGTCAATTATTTTATCCCTTAAAACTTATCTTTGATCACCAAAATGACATTTAAAAAAAATTCAAGTGAAAAAAATTTCTTCATGCCTTAAAATTGCTTGAATGTAACTCTACACCCTTGCCTCATTTAATATACATGGACCAATGAATATGCAAATTAGCCCCGCCTCCACTCGCTTACGCAAGCTCAGAGAGTCTGTTGCTGTAGTGACGAGCAATTTGTTATTTATGTTGTGGATATTTAAGAAAAAAAGCTTGCTTCGCTTCATATATTCAGTTTAACAGCTGTGCAACTGAACTGCTCACATATTTTCTGACGCTTAAATTATGTTTTAAATTATGAATTGGTAAAACGCCTTTGCAAAACGGTCTGAATCCACTTGCATTTGTTTGGACTGCTCTCTCACTGAATCACCTGAAGTGATTTCTCAGTAAAACAAGCAGCCGTTTTCCTCTGTGAAAATGCGCCAAATGGATGTTTGACAATTTCGTTGCTTTTTGGAGTTTTCAGATTTAAAAAAAAAACATTCAGATGAAACCCTGCAGGCGCCCGTGCCTTCTCCGTACATGAAATAAATGCACATCCTTGAATGAGCGCGGATTTCCAGCATATATACTTGAACTTATTAGGTAGGCTAATATCTACAGTTTGATCCATTCCAGAGGCGGCCAAAATCAGAAGTTATAATGGACTGAATAGCTCTCTCAGAACTTGACGTGCGATTCCACACTGACTGAATATGCACATGAATCACGGTCACACGCACACACTCAGAGCAATATTGTTTTAGCTATGTTTTATAGTATTACAATATTTCGAAGGACAAAAACATGGACTTTATTGGCTTTACTTCAAGTCAGCTATCACTTTACTTTGGCGCAAGCCCCATATGCGCTCACACACTTGGCACAGCCCTTGCGACGGTTCTGTCATTAATGAATATGAATTAATATAGCCTTTTGCTTGACTACGTTATCAAACAGCTAATAATGTGTTGCTAATGTTACACACACCATTCCTGTTCTTCATCTCAGAGTCAGACAGCTGCCTTCTAACAATCAGTATCCTTACAAACACTTTGAACAACTCAGAACGTCAGCGGAGAAAGGCACACAATTTTTCATATCAACAGAAAATATACCAGGATAACCTGGCTTCTCTCAAGACTTTCCTGCTTCAGAGCGGTCATAGTTAATGATATGCTAAAGCCTGCCGGCACGTTGTTGTGATTGGTTACAAGGTAGTCTGTGACGTCACAAACACCCACGATTTCAAACCGCGGGTTTTAGACTGTCTTTGGTTTACTGCAATTTCAAACATAAAATACTCAGCAATGGTGCTGACTTATTGAATTTGCACATGGTTTGTCTTAAAGCATATTAAAAACACTACATAGGCATATAAACAACATTAAAAACTTGATTTTCACCACAGGGGGTCTTTAATTATGAATTGTAGGCATATCCAAAATCCAAGGCTACTGCAGTGTCTTGAACATTAGAGGGACCAAACCATTTTTGTTTGTTTTTGTTATTTAAATAATTAAATGATTCAAAGGGGGTTAAGGGAATAAAGAAAAAGATGGAAGACCAGTAAATGAAATAGAATTTATTGTTATATAAAGCAAGCAATTTGAACCATTTCTAAGTTATGCTGGGTAGGCCTACACACCACAAGATAATCGGAATGATTTTGGGCCGATTTCTCCCCTTCCGACAATCCTAGGTAATGTCCCGATTATCTTGAATGCTCTACAGATTATCTTATTAGAAATTTTCTGTGGTGTGTTAAGAGTGGCTGAATCTGCTCGGAAGAACGCCGAAGGCGCCCCGGTCGCGAATCATAAATATTCGACATGTTGAATATTTACAATCAGAAATCCTGATGTGTGGGGGGAACCCCAAGGACAAGCATGCACAAGCTCTGGAGATTATCACGAAAGCGAGCTGACAGAAGACGGAAGCATGACAAACACAGTCATGGCGCAGCACAAAGTTAAATGGAATTGGACAGCAGAGATGGAGGATCAGCTTGTCGATTTGTGGCAACAGCATGAGTGTTTATACAACGTGTCCAGTAAAACATACCAAAATCATTTCAAACACTATCATGGCAATTTCTTCCTGCCTATCGTCCAGCATGTTTATTCTAAAGTCTCGAGAGATTTTGCGAGATTTCTCGTGTTCACAGTCTGGACTGAATCTGTTTGTGTGTGGTGTCTGTCTTTGGCCCTGTCCCAAATGGTACCCTAAACACTCGCGGTCTTCCTACGAGTCCGAACTTTCGTGACGTAATGCCGCTTTGACTGTCGGGAACACCAGTGCGGGCTCGGCAAAAGTGCGCATCGAGAGCGCATATCGACCGTAAAGGGGGCGCTCGCGAGCACCCTTCTGAGACCTAAAATTGACAAATGGGACACACTGCGGTCTCGTGGACTTAATGGACACGTGCACGCGGCAGCCATTGTAAGTCCACAAGACAGAAAGTGCTATGAAGTGTGCCATTTGGGAAAGGGTCTTTGTCACATCACAGCACACCACACACTATAGGAGCAAAATGGTTAAATCTTGGATTTTTTGTCCTCGTGTTTGTGGTTTCTCACATTTTGAAAATCTTGTAAGATTTTAAAAATCTTTAAGTGTGTACCCAACATTTGAAAATATACACATATTCACTTATGCCTAATATTCCGAAAACAGCTTTTTTATTGTTTCTTGATTAGTCATATTCAGTTATAAATTACACTAATCAAAATGATTCAAAACTAAAAAAAATTAGCATTAAAACTAAAGTATCATGCTGGAATTTATGTTCGGCCTCTGTGAACAATAATGCCCGCCTTCTTTGATTTGATTGGTAATCTACACTATTGAGGAGCGCTGTTAGGGCCAGTTATGACCACTGAACGTGTTTTTGCTGTTAAAAACCATAGCAGACACTTTAAAAGTTGAACTTCTTTTAACTTGAGCGCCACAGTTTTAGAATGTGCAAGATGTTGAGTTATTGGGCCTCTTCCCTTGTTATGTTCATGAAGCACCCTTTTACTTTGCACTGTTTGGATCTTGTGAGCTGTTTCTGAGTGTATGTTTTTCACCCTCATTTCATGTTGTGTTTGTCTCCTTCTATCAGGGATGGAAAGATCAGCAGGGAGGAGATGATAGATTATTTTATGAAGGCCAGTTCTTTGCTCAATTGTAAGATGGGCTTCATACACACCTTTATAGAGACCACATACGTGAAACCCACCTTCTGCGAACACTGCACCGGTTTTGTAAGTATCAGATGCTCATGCAATCATATAGAAATAGAGTCATGATTTTAAGTGCCCCTATTATGCTTTTTCGGATATCATCTTTCATGTAGTATGTAATATAGCTGTTTGTGAATGTAAAAGGTCTGCAAAGTTTCAAAGTGCACGAGTAAATGGAGTTATTGTCTCCCAAAAGAAAGAACCAATTCTGAACTGCTTGAAATAGGTCATCAGTAATTTCAGTCTTACTTCCTGCACAAACCTATGTAGGTTTGTAACAAATTTCCCTAATGCCTATGGTCTTCATTGGCTGTTGCGAACAACATCTACTTTGACACGCCCACAAACATACACTGTAAACCCGAACAGTACTACTAACTTATAAAGATTGAGTACGCTGCAATTAAAGTCTGTTAAATCATTGATGGAACTTAAAACAATTACATTTTCTGAATGAGGAGTTTAGTTTTATTTTTGTGTAGCTCAACATTTTTGAGTAAACCCTTATACTTTAATTATTATTTTTAAGTTTACTGAGAGATATAAAGTGATGTCATCCATGTTACTTCATTGCCGATGTTACCGACGTAACCGACGTTATCGAAAGAGTCCATTCAACATTCTCACTCTGTAAGGGAGAATAAATGTTGAAATTGAGTGTTATTTTGTGTGTTTTTGCACAAGATTAATACAGGGGAAGATGTTTTATTGTTTAATGTTCAGTTATTTTGGTATTTAAATGTGTTTCTGTGATGTTGTGGTTTTTAGGGTTACCATCATGGTGAAGAGTAGTGCCTGTGGTTAGGTCGAGGCTGCAAAACTTCAAGGCTATATATTGCATGTTGATTAACAGTTCATGCAAGTAAATAGTGATAATCTCTTTGATGGTTACATTAGCACATGCTGGTGCTAACCAACACTTAACTGTAAAGATAAGGTGTTAGTTTATTCAATATTTCAATTTAAGTATAATTACTGAATTTGTGAAGTGTAAAAATTTTTTTTTTATTTAAATGTTTTGAGTTATCTGAATTTATTGGGTTTTACAACCACTGCATCAAAATAATTGAAAAATAAAAAACATTACGAATGGTAAACAATAGTTGTAAGTACAGTGGACTTAAACATTAAAGAACACTAAAAAATGTTATTTATAATTATTCTTTACTTAAAAGATTTGAGTTGCTTTACTTAAATTTTTTTAGGTAATCAGTGTCTACAATAATTTTGAGTACTCTGAACTTATCGGGTTTTACAGTGTAGTTGTAGCTGAGGCCTGGAAGATTTTGGTTCATGTTGTCGGCATGTTGAGAAGACACTGTTTTCTGTGCTGCGAAAGCAAATTCACCTTGCATGCACTCCCAAAAGATAAGAACTTGGACTGGAATTGATAAAGTAAACTGACACCATTGTTGCTGTTCTCATCACTGTGGAACTGAAATTCAGATATGATAATAGGTTCTTCGTTTTCCACAAGCGCTGTAAGCAGTAGACCAATCACAACAGACTGGGCCTTCTGACCAATCAGAGCAGAGGAGGTTCTCGAAAAGGAGGGATTTAGAGAGACCGAATCCTTGATCTAACTTTTTCAGACACTGTGAGAAAAAAGGTGATGCTGCAATGTAAATGAGAATATCAATGGTTTTTGACCTTGGATGCATGTAAACCTATTGTAGGAGATGTCCGAAACAAAATGAGGAACTTATATAATAGCATAATAGGGGCACTTTAATTATTGCACTGTGTCTTTTCTAAGATGGACAGTTTTAGAAACCAGCTCTATCTGAGCACATTTGGCTTTGATCTGTTGGTTTATTTATAGCATGGTGTGTAGCTGTGTATTGAATGCTGTACCCCAGTCCCTTCCATTGTGTGTATGTGGTACTTTCAGATCTACCTGTGTGTGTGTGTGGCCTCTGATGTTGTGTGTTTGTGATGTTTGGGCTTTCCCTTTCATCTATTGTTTTCCTGCTGTGATTCTCTTTCTCTCTTGATCTTAGTCTCTCCCTCCTCTCTTCTCTGTACTATTTTCAACATCCTTTCTGCATCTCTTTTTTCCTTCAAAAATAACTTTAATATGTATATCCCTCTTTTTAAGATATGGGGCTTTTATAAACAAGGATACAAATGCAAAGGTAAGAGAGAGCTGTATGTGTGCGTGTTTGACATGTCTGAAAACATAACCAATTCCTTTACCAGGTCATCCATTCAGACAAGGTCAATAGGAGAGATATTTGAAGAATATAGACAGTTGCTCTTTTCAATGCAATGGACTCTGTGCTTTCGTGCAACACAATGTGCTGCATTGATTGTTGCAGTGGCCGGTGAGTCTAAATGCAGAAGCGATTGTGCATAGAGTCCATCACAGGACTGGAGCTTTCCAACTTCATAAAGGATGCAAAATCACTATAGATTTATCATAAAAGCAGCCCATTATTTCTGAGGTCATATGATAGCTTTGGATGAGAAACAGACTTAAAGGGTTAGTTCACCCAAAAATAAAAATAATGTCATTTACTACTCACCCTCATGCCGTTCCACACCCGTAAGACCTTCGTTAATCTTCGGAACACAAATTAAGATATTTTTGTTGAAATCCGATGGCTCAGTGAGGCCTGCATAGCCAGCAATGGCACTTCCTCTTTCAAGATCTAAAAATGTACTAAAAACATATTTAATTCAGGTCATGTGAGTACAGTGGTTCAATATTAATATTATAAAGTGACAAGAATATTTTTGGCGCCAAAAAAACAAAATAACGACTTATATAGTGATGGCCGATTTCAAAACACTGCTTCAGGAAGCTTCGGAGCGTTATGAATCAGCGTGTCGAATCAGCGGTTCGGAGCGCCAAAGTCACGTGATTTCAGCAGTTTGGCGGTTTGACACGCGATCCGAATCATGATTCGGTCTTACAGGTGTGGAACGGCATGAGGGTGATTAATAAATGACATTATTTTCATTTTTGGGTCTTTAAATTTAAGCTGTTTACTGTTGAGTCAGAGAGTTGAATTCAAAAACCGATTCAGTGAACAAATTATTCAGACCAGTTTTGTGGACTGTATGTGATGATTAATTGAAAATATCTGACTCAAAAGACTAAACAGAGATCGCTTCTCTCATGAACTCTGATGAACGTGCAAGGAGAGCTGTAAAGCTAATAAATTATGACCAAAATTTCAGTTTATTCCTCACACAATGCCATTGCAAGACATATAAGATTATAGCACAAAGTCATATGAACTGCTTTTATGATACATTTATGGTATTTTTGCATCTTTTCTGGCTTAAAAACTCCCTGTCCATATTCTCTGCCCCATACCATAAAAAAAAGAAGAAAAAAGATTTGCGTCTCAGATTCGTATGGCCATTGTCTCAGTCTTTAAGTATTTTGAGGAGGTCTGTACTGTTAGCGTGAGTAAAAAGAGAAACATGCAACATGGCCAAAATAGCTAGCGTTGACATTTAAGTGAGAGAAAGGAGACAAGTGTGAAATTTAAGGGATCTGGAAGAAATGAGAATGTACTTCTCTTTTATATTTTTATTTTCATACATCTTTTGTCACGCTTGTAGTGTTTTTAGAGATCAGTTGAGTGTGTAAAATAAGCCTTTATTTTTCTTCTCCACTCCTCAGATCCAAACGTCAACTCTCCTTTATCAGTGTTTTGACTCTCTTAATCTTTTACTGTCTCACAGTTTTTCTCCCTGTGTTTTGGTTACCAGCTCTGTTGTGAAAGAGAAGTACACTTAGGCATACTTAAAAAAAAAAAACTTGGAAATAATATACTTTAAAAGAATATACTTATGTGTGAACTGAATGTAAACTGTAATTAAATGAAAATGTGTTATTGTTTAAATTTGTATTAAATGCAATTAGTTTAACATTAAAGAGCTTTTTTAACCACTTAAGTAGAACTTAAGTACATCTTCATAATTTCAGTTACACTTTATTTTAAGGTGTCCGTGTTACAGTGTAATTATACATTTAAGTACTGAGTAATAATAATTAACTACATGTACTTACTGTAGAGTTAGGGTTAGGATGAGGGTTTGGTTCAGGGTTAATTGCATGTAATTATGCATAATTTATAGTTATTACTACAGTAACTACATGTAATATAATAAGATAAACATAAAGCATTACCAACAATTATTTAAAAAACTATTTAAAATGTACTTTAGAGTAATACTTTTAATTTGACATTACAAAGTGCACTTAATTGTGTTAAGAAACATGAAAGTATACTTTTCTCTCTTTAAATATACTTAAGTAGCCTTTTATTTCATTAATATTATATTATCCTTAAGTAATTATACTTTTAAGCTTTGAAATACACTACAAGTGCACATTCAATACAATTATGCACATTTCTTTTTAACAAGGGCTTTTCTTTTCACCTTTGTCCACCAGCCTGAACACTAACTCTCTCTCTCTCTCTCTCTCTCTCTCTCTCAGTTTGTGGGGTGAACTGTCACAAAGCATGTCATGGACGTCTGACGGTTGAATGCCGTAAAAGAACGAAGAGCATTAGTCATGAGACACCACCGTCATTACAGTCCAGATCCTACAGCTTTCCTCTGCCCAGTAATGCTCAATCAAACCTGCAGAACACAGGTACACATATTCTCATACACACTGCACATAATTGCAGAACTTAGATATGGAAGCTTAAAGCTTAAAAATAAAAAAAGATTACTGCAACTTTTTAATCACATTTTCTTGCAATTGCAAGTTTACATCTCATAATTTTGTTATTTTTTCTTGCAATTGCAAGTTTACGTCTTGCAATTCTGACTTTATTTCTTGCAATTCCAAGTTTATAACTCGCAATTCTGACTTTTTTCCTCAGTCGCAAAAAAAAACCCGCAATTACTTTTTTAATAATTTTTATTCCATGGCAGAAGCTTTCAATCTTAGATTAGCTGTTTACTAAACTCCGTCTATTTCTGTTAATTATTTTGTCTTCAGTCATCACAGAAGAGGATGTTGAGGCAGCTGAACAGGGTGTATTTGACTGTCACCTTTAAACTGGTAAACCAACATTCTGCTTGACTAATCACTGTTTAAAAACATTTCTCAAAACAAAATATGCTAATTATTGAACTGCATATAATGTTGTATTGTTAACTCAATATTGTTAACTGTATGATGTACAGATTTTTATCTGACTTCACGAATGGTCAGCATGTCAAGTATTCTTGTGTTGGGGCAAATTTCTTCCAATCACACCCTCACCGCAACAATGTTGAAGAAAAATGAGCTGATCAGAATCCGGAAAGTTATCAAATTTTGGGTTCGACTGTGTTTCCTATCACAGCCTGACACACATCATGAGACATAGACATGCTGCTATCTGCTGGACTGAAGCTGCAACTGCAGACCAGATCAATCACCTCTTCCCTCTGAAGTCTGAATGTAATTTCAAACGTATCTCAAGCATATTCGAAGGATTTATCATTATGGTGTATATTTTTCCCAGGCTCCTGAAATGCCTTGTAATTTAACTTTTATAAATGATATTTAAAAAAAAAAAATTATAAAAAAACAAAAAACAAAGAAAATAATAGATGAAAAAGAGAAGGGGGAAATTTCTGTCATTTATCATGACCTTAATGAAGAGTACGTTCCTTCAGTTACCGTGTTCTGAGTTACAGAAATGTACATTTTGATTAGAGTACATTTTTTAAAAGTACATTCACTGAAGTAAAGACATCTTCTGACATCACCAAAGCAGTTCTGGTTGAATTTCAGTATAAACTTAAGGTGGCATAGATCTAGTGTGTGTGTGTTTGTGCCTGAAATATAGTTGACATTATGCAACCAGCCGTTATGTTCTTTAAATCTTTGAATTTGTTAAATTAAAATGGGAGATTAATTAATTCCCAATCAATTTATCTTGAGTTAACTGCAATAGATAGTCATAGATATTGCAGCTGTAATTGGTGCTTCAAAATCTTTGTTATCCATGTTGAATGTAGGTTGTCATTAAAAAAAACAATGATATAAAAAGGCAGTAATATAGAATTACATTGAAAGGCCCTCCATTCACACCATAAATATTGAGCACGAACAAGATTTTGAACAGAAACAATAAATTCCTGTATAGCTATTTACACCAGGAAAGTTTTTTTTCTTCATTTAGTGAGTCAATACCTTCATCTGGGGAAGGAACATGCTGGTAAGTAAGATAAAATCTTTGGGTCTCATGTCCAGAGCTTTTGCCCTCTGCATATCTGAGCATTAAACGTTAACTGATAAAAAAATTTGAATTAATTTTAAGGGTGAAACATAATCACTCGTGATCGTTTGGATGTAACATGGCATGCTGAATGGTTAAATGGCTTTTAATGACCCATCAACTGTATGATCTCAGATCAGCTATGTTGAGGGCAGGAAGGCTGCACCACGCGTTTGCGTTGCCATTGTTTGTGTAGTGAAAAGGACACCTCTTCCTTGCATACTTCACTCTAAAGTCTATATAGAAATATATAGCATATGGAAATAAATAGGAAAATTAGATCTTAATGAGGAAATATATCAAGGTGTTATTTTTTTCTCTGAGCTGATCAAATATATATATTTTTTATTATTTAATTAGATTATTATAAGTAATTATTGTAGTTCTATGTTCAAAAGATTCCTTTTTTTACAAATTCTGCCTCTGTTGCTGTGAGATGCCAAAAGCATCATCTGTTTCACAACACTAGGTCCATATTTCACCTTTGAGAATATCCCTGTTCTCTCTCTTTTTCAATATATGTTGTAGCAGTTATTGTTAAGATGAAATTTCCAAAACTCTTCCAATGATCTGAGAAACTGTCAATATTAGTCTGGGAAAAATGACTATGTGACATTAGGCATGTACTGTAACTCATGTATTGTATGCATATTAACGGATATGTTCTTTTCAAATATCCTATTGTTATGTTAAATGTTTTGTTTTTATATGTACAGAAATATCTGAGAATGCATTTTACATTTAAGTAAATTTGTGGTGTTGCACACTGAAATATTGTTTGTTCTGTAATACAAAATATGTTTTTTCCTTGGTGATAATTGAATGTATTTTTCTCATGCAACTACCTTTTAATGTGCAGGTCTGTAGGAATCTTTCAGTGACAATAAATATTGCTATATCAAAATATCTATGAGCGACAAAATTACATGAGACTCTCTTCTCTTCTTTTCTACTGCAACCAGAGTCTAGCTGGTAGTCAGAACAATAATTTACAAACCTCTTACACTTGCACTGTTAGCCTATAGCGCCCCCTAGTATTGGAAATTAATTAAAGAGATTATGGATCACTCTTTTGTCGTTACAGAGGTTCCAAACTTTAATGACTGTTTTCTGCAGAACATAAAAGAAGATATTCTAAAAAAAAAAATGGTTTGGTGTTTTTTGTTTTGTTTTAGGTTTTTTTGGATCCCAACTTTCTCACCAGATTTACATTTATAAGTGAACGGTCCTTTTCTAAATGTCCCGTATTTGAATAACGCATTAATTTTCGTCACGAGACTAAAAGAGTGTATAAAATATTTTACTGCATAGCTGCAGCACACAAAAAAAATGCTTCTTACCTTTTGATACTCCATGTGTGCGATAATGAATAGGGGGTATGCGTCGACGTCACTTTCCCGCCGAAAGCGCGCTCCCTCAGCTGGACTGAGTGGCAAAAGAACCTGCTGCCTGACTGGATTTAGTAGAGGAAACTGCGAAAACGCGAGTAAAACTAACGAATTACACTAAAGGTTGGAATTGAAAGTATTCCTTACAACTTGTCATATAAACCTAATCCATGGATATTGACATGCAGCCAAGAGTCGAGTTTCCTGACATTTATATGTGCCTGATTTCGACGCCGGGGAAATACATAAAGCAAATCTGCCTGTGAATATTTTATATAACTACAATATAGGTAGGTGTAAATCCGCGTAATCACTTATATCAATGTTATATCGTCATATTGTCCAGCCCTAAAACATATATAGTTTTATAGTATAGTTTTTGTCAGTGTTGTTTATTAAAAACACCAAATTATGCAGAATATAAGATCGAAAATATTTAATTGATGAGTTGTCAACATAATATATAAAAATACAATATATACGGTATGATTTTACCTCAAAATCCAACAATTTGACACAAAATGATAACTGCAAATCCATGTTTCTCTGCCTGGAGTCCAGCTGTTTCTGTGAATTGCAGTGATCCATTTGCTTTTTTTCCTGTTGCTTTCTGCATTTTTTTAAATATATACCTCAGGTTTTGTGTCAAAGCTCTTTCCCGTTTTGGATGTGTTTTGTGTTTTTTTCGCGACATTCACGCTGAAAACCAATGCTGCCGCTCAGTCTTTTGCCTCTCAGTGACCGTGGCGCAGTCCTAACGGTCGACGGTGACGTCACGTGCATACCCTCTATAATGCCGAAGACGCTTTTGATGTCATCTAGCCTACATTCAACTTTATTTCTCATATAACCTATTCTAGAGCGTAGTCACGTCACTCACGCAAGAAATAGGCATATTTCCACCCTAAAAGCCACAAACCAAATTCGACAACATATAAAATAATGAAATAATATTTATAATAATTGTAGAAATAAATGTGGACAATGAAGAAGAAAAAAAACACTTTATTTCAAGTTTTGTCAGCGCCTGTGTTAGTTCAGCAATAGGCCTATTAACACAATGGAACGTTTAAAAAGGCAACCATCTGAGAAATCACTTAAGAAGAGCTTACGAGCTATAAGGATCAAGTGTCAGAGCAATACTCTTAACATTAGGCTACTTTTCAGAGATGGCGATAACTCAGAGGCTTCAAAAGGATTTAAAACCGAGGTATAGAAGCCCTTTTCTTGCTCGACAGGTAAATTTAATGTCGAATATTAGCGCTGCCTAATATTTTATGTGACGTTATTTATTTTAAAACAGTTGTTTTCAATTGTCAAAGCAACCATCGAAGACAGACCAAAATATGTTATTTACGGATAATCCTTTTTTTTTTTTTTTTTTTTTACTAAATTTTTTTTTGCTCAAAAAACTTCTCATAAAACATCCAACAAAAGCATCTCTATTGCAATCTTTCATCTTCTAGACAGGTAAGTAAAAAAAATTTTTATATAGTTTTCATAGTTTTCTGCCACCATACTCTTGAGATACAGTAGTTGAAGCTTCTGCCTTGACAAGTTCCTTCCAGCTGAAGAGATATGGCTTGAGTGGGAATATTCAGTTCCTTTAAAGGGTTAGTTCTCCCAAAAATTAAATTTCTTTCATTAATTACTCACCCTAATGTCATTCCAAACCTGTAAGACCTTTGTCCATCTTTGGAACACAAATTAAGATGTTTTAGATGATATCCAAGAGTTTTTTTTTTTTTATCCTTTTTTATCTGAAGTCTAAAGCAAACATACTAAGTCTACTGGCCAATGTGAGGTCTGGTAATGTAGTGTGATGCATCAGCATGACCATAAAGGGGCATAGGGCCTATTTCACGGAATCCCCAGCTTCTTTGTCTTCAGAAAGCTGGGGAAATTTCTCTGTATCATTTGTTATAGTGTTTGTTTTGTTAGTCTGTGAGTTGGAGTTAGAGAACTATGTTAGGCAAACAGTATAGGACAGAGGTCTGGAACCTATGGCTTGCAAGCCTCACCTGGCTCCTTGACAGAAATCATGTGGCTCTCACCCTTAACCAAAAATTATCTATGAAAAATTAGACATCACTAGAGATTAGCTTTCTGCAGAAAAAGCATCCAATTACAATTCCTTTGTTGTACAGCCTACTAAAGTTAATGAAAAATTTAAAATAATAATATATTGCAAGTTGTACCGGCCATAGTGCGTGTTCAGTGGTGTTTGCGAGTGTAACGACAGCAATTAACGGCAAACCACTCCTGTTTCTATGGTAACCTAGGCTGCCTCCACTGGCATCACTGGCTCACATGCCTTCCCTAGTAGCAGACACAAGCGTGAGGCTGCTTCCGCTAGCACCACAGGCTCACTTGTCTCAATTTCCTCCTCCTTTTCCCTCTTTCACCTCTCTCTACTTTCCTCCCCAAGTCCAAGCGTGAGGCTGTCTCCACTGCCCTGGCAGGTGCGGACATTGATCTTTCCTCACTGTTATCTCTTTCCACTCACCTAATCCAGTCATGAAATAGACTGCAGGGATTTGTCAGTCACGTTCAAGAATCCAACTTCCAATCCATCCCGCACCTTTACCCCAGAGTTTTATATAGCATTCAGCCGTTATACAGAAATAATCCTGTTCAGCCTTCCTACATCAGTGGAATCACTTCTACAACAACCTTGTTTCCCTCCCAGTCAAACTGTTCATGGTCGCAGCCCCCTCAGTTGGTGTTGGGTGGTTCGTTGTTAGTGTCCAAGGGCAAGATCAAGTACAGAGGTTCATCAAGGCCTCCATGGAAGAGTGTCATCAATAAATCATCCTCCAGGAAGACGGCGGAGGCCATCTCCAAGAACGTCTCAGCATAAGCTGCCAGGGAACTACCATTTTGGGAAATGGAGTAAAGCTGGTCATTAGGATGGAGAGGAATGTTCTTTGCTGCAGTCTGTATTTGAGGTCCGGTCTTCTGTTATGGTAGTAGACTCAGACAAAGGAATACAGATTAACAGATGTCTTTATTCAACTAAGCAGATATGACGATGGCAGATAAGTAGAAAGTTCATATGATACTTTGACTGAGCAGATGATGATAGTAACTTGAATGTCTTTATCTTACAGGGCTAAGAGATCGTGGATGAACCAGAGGGAGGACGGATGGATGCACACACCTCGCAGGTATAGGTGAGTATGGCAGACACAGAGATTTGGAAGGAGGAAGACGCTGGAGTGGAGAACAGGAGGTAAGAACAGGAGGTAAGCCCAAAGAACGCTGAAGAAACATGGAGTAAGTCCTCTTCGTTGAAACGAGATGGGACAATGAGCAGAGGCGAGGTGTGTGCTTATATTGCCAGAGTGATGAGGGTGCGGACGAGGTGCAGGTGTGTGTGATTAGCATTCAGGAGAGGTGATGGCTGAGGGAGTGCAGGTGTGGTCAAGGAGGGATGATGGGAAATGAAGTGCAGACATGGTAGATCTGTGACAAGGTATATATATATATATATAGCTGACTTACCTCTATCCCATGACAGTTTTCTATACTCTTTACTATATCCGATTATATGTGAGGGTGAACTCGTGAAATATGTTGTATTTATGTCCGTATGATAATTATTGCAGCTTTCAGTGGGCGGATTGTTTGAAGTTATTAATAAAGAAACATGACTGAGAAAGATGAATGAGAAAGTAAAGATTTTAGATCTGTGAGGATGCTAAAGCTCAAACTCATTGTGTCTCAAATCCAATCCATGGATTGGTTTGTTACAATAGATCTTAAAGATGCATACTTTCACATCGAGATGCCTGAATACAGTAAGTTTCTTAGGTTTGCTTTTGGGGGCAAAACATACCAATATTGAGTTATTTTTTTCCCCGCCTAATCTTATCACCATGCCCCTTCACAAAGTAAATGGATGCAGCTCTGGCTCCTCTGCAACTCTGGGGCATCTGTGTACTGAATTACATCAACGACTAGCTGATACTTGTTCGGTCGGAAGAGTTGGCAGCTCGGCATTGAGATGTCGTGCTAGCCCACATGAGGTGTTTGTGTCTGAGACTAAACCTCAAGAAGAGTGTGCTGAAGTGTCAGAAAACCTCTTTTCTAGGGGTAGTATGGAATTTGACCACGATGCAAGCAACAGCTGCAAACGTTCCTTGTTGCTGTGGGCACTGTAAGGCTAGGCCAAAATCTGTCAGTCATTCAAATTTGGAGGCTGTTGGGTCTCATGGCAGCATCAGCCAATGTTTTTCCATTGGGTCTACTGCACATGAGACCATTTCAGTTCTGGCTCAAGAGCAAAGGGTTTTATCCCTTGGACTACCCGTTAAGGATTACGCATTGAGGGCTATATACCCAACTCATCTTTAATGGCACATAAACTGTCTGGAAATTAGGGTGGTGTTTCCAGCACTGAAACACTTCCTCCCACACCTGATGGGCTACCATGTGTTGTTGCCCCTTTTTCAGGCAGGCACAGCAGAACCTGCTCTGGGCAGAAACCAAACTGCTCTCCCTGAGGGCAGTTTACATACCAGGGCATGTCAATATTTTGGCATGCTTCTGTTGCGACCGACAATGTAGGTGACGATAAGTTATAGACATATTGACTAACATAGTTCTTGCTTGTTGGTTGGATTTCAGACGATGTTCTTTTAGCTGCTGGAGGTTGTTGGCATGGCCTTTCCTTTGAATAGGAGTCGTCGACCCACTAGACGAAATGGAGTTTCGTCTGTACACCTTTCCTCCAATAGCTCTGCTCCCGGGAGTACTAGCAAGGGTTTGCCAAGACAAGAGTTCACCTATTATTAGCAGAATGGCTTCGCCTCTAGGAGTCAGGGCCCACTCCACTAGGATTGTAGTATCTTCAGAGGGTCTATTTAAGAGTGTACCCTCACATGATGTTTGTGCTGTGGAAAGCTGGTCCTCTCCTCACACATTCATTAGGTTTTACAGTTTGGAAATAGATTCAACCCCAGGATCACAGGTCCTTCAGGGTTGACCTAGTCCTGTCTGCACTCAACAATTGTCTGTTCCAGTATTACCTAGTCTTGTTGGGTAGGCATTCTTCCTCAATGTGTAGTGGCATTGGTATTGATGTTCTCATAGCGTCTATGCCATGACGCACCGTCAAAATGGGATTTTTGACCTAATATTGACCTCAAGACATGCCAGTATATTTCATACTGTGGCAAAAACAAACACAAAGACTATGTTAAGTTTAATTTTACAAACTAAATAGCTTTCAGCTGTTTGAATTAATGACAAGTGATTTTCTAGTACCAAATTAGCAATTTAACATGATTACTTAAGGATAAGTGATGGCTGCTGGAAATGTGGCCTGTCTAGATTTAATCAAAAATGACTATTTTCAAATAATTATGGTGCTGTTTTTACATCTGTAATGTCCTGACTATACTTTGTGTTCCCTTTCAAAAGCTACGCTTAATGCTGCACTTGATTAGCACTATGGAAACATCTTTAGAAGTGACCAGTTGTGAAAATGTGTGAAAAACGTCAATGAAATTGACCTAGAACTTTTATAGGATCTGGCAGTGACATCATCAGCATGCGTTCGCATCAGAGGCTATAATTAGATGTGCCACAGGTGCATCGTCAGGTCTTTTTGTCTTCAGACCATACTGTGATGTGTGTGTGCTTCTCAAGCTCTGCTCAAGCTCTCTCTTTCTCTGTTAGAAGTTAGATTTGTCAGGCAGTGTGCAGAAACGTTGTATTTTCCATCTCTGTCATACAAGTGAGAAAAAGAAAGACAAAAAGAAAATAAGTGATCAACAAAACAAACGGTGTGTTTCTCCGTGTTCACGGCTAATGCCTGTATGCCACATACACCAGTTTTGCTTTGTGTGTTTGGGGGAAAAACATGCTGCCCTTGCGTGTGAGCACGGTGATTGCGAGCATTGTGGAATGTTCACAGTTAAAGTGCTTCATGTTTGCCTTGCTTAATTGCTAAATTTATTTGTCAAAATTAACCTTCAACCTTTTGGAGGCCATTGAAGTCCATTATAAGGAGAATAATCCTGGAATGTTTTCATCAAAAACCTTCATTTCTTTTTGATTGAAGAAAGAAATACATGAACATCTTGGATGACATGGGGGTGAGTAAATTATCAGGAAATTTTTATTTGAAAGTGGACTAATCCTTTAAGGGGTTATCATGTCCTAGTGTGGGCGGACATCACCGCTGTAGCCTTTGATACAAATCGCCAGGGTGGTCTGCGTTTGAGCTGTCTGAACAGGCTAGTGCAACGCTTTCTGCTTTGGGCTCAGGACAAGTTCCTGTCCCTTCAGGGCGATTTAAATCCCCAGATATCTCAATGTGGGAGCAGATCTACTGTCCAGACAGAACATACCGATGGGGGAGTAGAAACTCCACCCAGAGGTAGTGAAAAAATCTGGTAATGATTTTATGAAACCTCTTCGCCTCCCAACAGACAGCACAATGTCCCCTCTACTTCTTTCTGAGTCACCCAGCCCCCTCTGGCAGAATGCATCTGTATGCATTTCCTCCAGTTTCTCTGCTCCCGGGAGTTCTAGCCAGAGTTCCTCAACAAGGATCTTGCAGAACAGAGTTTGGTTCTCGGACAAACTATTTGTTTGTCATGGGGGCGGCCGCCACAAAACAGACAGTGTCACATTGGGTGAGGGATGCTATTGCCCCTGCCTATGAGGCACATGGTCAAGCTTCGCCAGTAGGCATCAGGGCTCTTTCTACCTAGGGGTCGCCTCTTCTAGAGCCTTGGTGAGGGGTTCCCCCACTGCAGCATGTTTGTGATGCGGCAGGCTGGTCCTCTTGCACACATTCATAAGATTTTACAGTTTGGATGTTCATGCCACTTCGGGCTCATGTCTGAGACCTTTTGCGTTCTTGTGAACACACACTACACAACCGTAAGGGGTCCAGACACCTCCATTGCTGCGGAGTGGGTATTCTCCTTCCCATAGCGCTAATCAAGCACAGCATTAAGTGTAGCTTTTGAAAGGGAATGTCTCGGGTTACTTGACTCTAACCCTGTTCCCTTTCAAAAGCGGAAACGAGCTGCTGTGCTTCATTGCCATACTGAGGATGTCCCAGGACTGCTCTTCAGACAAAATAAACCTGACGATGCACTGGTGGCACATCTAATTATAGCCTCTAATGTGGGCGCATGCTGATGATGTCACTGCCAGAGCCTATAAAATTTCTAGGTCAATTTCATTGATGTGTTTCACACATATTCACAGCTGGTCCCTCCTATAGACGTTCCCATAGCGCTAATCAAGCGCAGCATCTCGTTCCCGATTTTGAAAGGGAACGGGGTTACAATCAAGTAACCCGAGATGATCAGATGAATGCCATTTTTGGTTAATTAAAGTACCAATTTACTGCTGAAGCAGCAAAATCTGTACATTATTCTAAACTTTTGGAATGTACAGTATATATGAAATATATTCATTTACCTAGTGGTAAGCAGGTATTTTTTTATATATCATGTGTAAATAATTTATAGTTACAGTATGAGCATCAGTACTTATATATTGAATTTACTTGACTGCTAAAATATGAGCAAACCAGGCCATGGAAAAATGTCTTTGGTGTTTATCCTCTTGTTCTTTCAAATTTTTCAAAATATTCACAAAAATATCTGACCTTTAAAGTAAAATAATTGAAAGATTATCATAAAACAAACAAACAAAAATTATCATAAAATTGTTGGCAATACTTTGTGCAACCTCTCTTTAGATAACAGCTCTGAGTCTTCTTCAATATTATGTAAAAATGTTGATGAACACATAAAACAAGGGGATGAGACCTTCAGGCTACACTCAGTGAACCAGAGTTTTTTTTTCTTTTTTTCTTGAGGTATGCTTTGGATCATTGTCCTACTGGCAGATCCAACCATGTCCCTTTTTAAGCTTCCTGGCAAAGGCAGTCATGTGTTGATTTAATATCTGTTTCTTGTATCCTAACAACTTGTCCAGGGCCTTTGGAAGAAAAACAGCCCTGCAACATCAAAGACGCACCATACTTAACAGTAAGGATAAGGTACTTTTCTGTATGGCTATATTTTCCTCTTGTAGTATGTTATGTTTGCATTTATTTATTTAATTATTTATGAAAAGCACTAGTTTGGTCTTGCCTAATAAAAGAGTTTGGTCCCATTGAAAGTTATAGTAATATTTAGTTAACAATAAGCACTTTATTCACAGATTTAATGAACACTGAACAGCAAAAGATTTTTTATGGCAACCCGTCCCTTCCAAATAAGGTCTTTCCCATAGTGATTCATTACTATTGGAATTTGGCCTGTTTGTCATCTTATATTTATTCCCTAGTGAAACATAAGACATGACTTACCACTAAAAAGTTTGCGATCACTCAGGTACTTAAGAATCTACTATATGAATGTGAATATACTTCAGTTAGATTTTTAGTCAAATAAATTTCAACAGATGCAATTGTGGCACACACATTTTGGAGAATTATATTAGTTCATCTATGGATGTTTGAGAATACTTTAAATGCAAGACTAAATAGATAAATGGCCATTTTTATTTCTTTGCTCAAATTTACCAAGTGTGCCAGTACTAGTAAGAGGAACTGTACACCTTCTTATGGTATATTTATGCAGTCAAATTAATGAAGCTGCATTCTTTCTATACAGCTCTTTTTTTAGGCATCTACTTTTGTTCCAAATAAATAATACCTGAATAATTTTGAACACCTTTTACGAAATGATGGACAAGAAATATAGATCAATGAGCTTAATTATTTTCATAATAAATCATTTTCATTTCCAAAACCAGAAAAAAAAAGGATCCAAAACAAATCTTTGATCCAGGGACCTGAGGTTTAGCTGATATGGAATGGTCCAGTCCTCCTTGATATTTAGGTTGGTGATATGAAAGATCATAAAGTGTTAATTATCAAGACGTTTACATTGTGTCTGTATGGTGGGAGCATAATTATCATCAAAATAAGATATGACAATAAAGCCTACACTATTGTTTTTGGTATAAATTGTATAGTTTATTTACGTAACATTTTGTATAACAAACCTCACTCCTAAGGATCACTCCTAAGTGGAATTTGTTTTTACAGCATGTATTAATAAATTGATAGAAATTAAAATTACACACAGGTCAGAATAAAAGGAAAGCTAATAAAGAACTGCTCTTATATAAATACAAAAAAATGACTAAATCTGCAGTTTAAAGCATTATTAGGGGCAATAGCATCTTGCAATAATGCATTTGTAGCAGTACGAACAATGTCCACTAGATGACCATATAATGACTCTAAAAATGTCTGGGTAAACGTAGGACTGAACCAAGGACACCAGGCTCCACATTTAGCTGTGCACCATATCCCCTTTATACAGTTTGTTCTTCCTTTTTTAAATATTTTGTTTATTACCTCCCTATTTTATTGATTATTATCTCTGTGGCCTGAAGCCACACCTACAAAAAAGTTAAACAGGACAAGAAAGAATCCTTGCAAGAAATCAAAAGAACCTTTCAAATTCCCAACATTACAACTTGACAGGCTCCAGAACAGTGTTATTTTAATATTATTTATATGCTATTAAAGTATAGAGTGCTGCTGTGTTGATGTATTTTTGTAGGTAGATCTGAAAGTTAGCATCATCCTGGTTCCCTCAACAAAAACCTAAAGGATTTTTCCATTGGCTTTTGAATTATTGTAGAAAATAAGCTCTGTGACCAAAGTTTTAATTTTTACACATTTTGTTCATCATTATACCATTCACAAATGAACACAGATTAACCTAAAGACAATCGCCAGAAGTTAAAAGCTAAATATAGGTTATAAACAAACTACACCCACGATCACATGACTTCAACATTACCACCATTAAGCTTCGACAACTCTGTCAGTCTTTATTTAAAAACTTTTTTTCCCTGATAGTTTGCAAGAGCACGGTTATGAACAAAACAAGGCTGTAAAAGCAAACTAGTAAATAGATGAGTTTATCTTTTCGGCTGATGGAGTTTAACATCCCAGACAACCCGTAGTACCATTTAGTAGTGCCATTTAGCCACTTGTTAGCAACTGCCTCTTTCAAGACAAGTGAAAGCTTTAAAAAATAATCACAAGATGCTATAACTGGTGCATTTTATGTCATAAAATAAAATGTGGAAATATCTTGAGCTTGTGTTAACCACAGACCTTATTTCGGGCATTTAACCGAAAAAAACAAAAAATACTGACGTCAGGGTGGAACCAGAAATGCAAAACTGTGAACTTGTTTCTGGCTTTTGGCCTACAAAAATAACTCATCCCTGCAGCACTTTATTAATTAATATTAGCTTTTATTTTTACATTTTCAGTTTTCATTTTAATTAAGTTTTAGTGCTTTTGTTATGTGCTTTTGTCATTTTTATTAATTTTTTAGGTTACAATTTATTTTACAGTGCTGTAGTTACATTGTAATTACTCAAATAAATACTGCATACTATTAATTAACTACATGTACTTACTATAGAGTTAGAGTTATAGTTAGGGTTAGGTTAAGGGTTAGTTACTTGTAATTATGCATAATTTACTGTTATTACTATAGTAATAACATGTAGTAACGTGTAACTACGGCACTGTAAAATAAGTTTTTTATAACTTGAATGTATTTTTATTTCAGTTTTAGGAATTTTAGTACTTCAGCTTAAACATTTTGCAGTTAGTTTTTCCATCTAACATTTAAATGTAATTTTATTTCAGCTTTATTTAGTTTTAAGGATAACAGCGCAGCTCCAGAAGAGCTCTGATCGTGGTTTGTTCATCTACAAGGTTTCAATAAGAAAATGTATAAAAATTTAATTTACATAATCTATAAAAATAACACACCTTTCTGATAGATATTTTGAACCAACAACAAGATCTCATACTCTCCTTTTTTTTTCTTTTCTTTTTTTACAGTAATATCGTCATTTGGGAATCAAACAAAAAGGCTTTGTGTGTGTGTGTGTGTGGGACACATCGACCAACCCCCCAAATCACTCCTCCCCTACTTCCGTGGTGTTCAGTTAGTATCAGGGAGGGTCACCTCACATTCTGCTGCCAGATGGCCAAGCCATAGCAGAGTCCTCTTGCTGTAATAATGAACCTAGAGGAGAGCCTCTCCCAGTCCTAGTCATTATATCACATCACAAGTGAACGACTGCGTATTTGTGTGCTGACATGTGTCAGAAGCGTTTAGGGTTATGCGCACTCACAAGTACAAAAAGAGAATTGCGTATATACACTCTTTCTTTTTTTCTTTATTGACATCGATGGTTACATGAAAACCTTTAACAACCACCTTTCCATATCAAAAAAGCTTCTTTATAGTGGAAACAGATTCTTCACACTAAGAAATAAATGGTTCTTTTAAGAATTATTAACAGTTTTTTTTTTCTTCTGAGGAACTCAAAAATGGTTCTTCTATTGCATTGTTACAAAAACACCCTTTTGGAACCTTTACTTCAAGAGGAGAAGAATCATTTCTACTCCATACTAATCTAGTCTCTTTAATCATCCATCCATTAGTCTAGAAAAAGGATTACTGTAGCTACAGTGAGGAGGAGGCTGAGGAGCCAGAGGGCAAGAGAGATCCAAGCAAGAGGGTGAAGGAGAGAAAACACAGGAGGGGGTGGAGAGCAATAGCGTATGCGGGGCGGAGGAAGGGGTCGGCTTTAGTTTGATGTGAATGGGTATTAAAGGCAGCATGCTAGAGAGGGGCAGAAAAAGACGGAGAGCAATCCAACCTGCCCCTGTAAGAACAGTACGATGGGGGCAGAGTGAGCCTCTCAGGGCATGCTGTCAAGGGTGGATCTTGCATTGACATATTTGGGTGAAAGAAAAACAGCCTTCACTGGGAGAGAGAGATCACAAAAATGCTAACATGAATTGAAACGTTTATGTGGAATTGAGATGAAAACTGGGAGGTAAGAACCTTTTTTTTTTTTTTTTTTTGACTGTTCATTTAAAACTGCACATCTTGCTGTACACCCTTAAAAATAAACATTCCAAAAGGGGGTTTCACAGCGATGCCATAGAAGATCCATTTTGGAACCTTTCAGTCAACAGTTCCCAAAAGAACCATTTTTTTCTTAGTGTGAAGAACATTTTAATAATCTAAAGAATCTTTTTCCACTATAAACAACCTTTTGTGCAAGGTTCCATGAATGTTAAATTAAAGAATCTTAATGGAACCACAGATTCCAATAAAGAACCTTTATATTTAAGAGTGTACATCACGTTCTGCGCTTGCATGTGTGGTTTGTGTTAAGGATACAAGTAACAGAGAGAGTCAGAGAAGAGGATGTGTCAACACAGTAAAGGGAAACACATTGTGAGGCAGAGGAAGTGATGTCTGAGGTTGAAACTGCTCTGCTAGCTTCACACGTCTGCACGTCATTGCTGGCTTGCATTCGCATACATGCACAAGCGCGCACACACGGGCAGACCGCTGTTCCGACACAGACACCGAGCCACTGCAGATCTTTGCTGAGGATGTGCACTAGATGATAGACAAGAGATTATGGAGATAAAGAATATGAGAGAATGAGAAAAACAGACTAAAAAGGTAAGGATTTTTTTGCACATTTTATTTGTGTGGATTCATAAAAAGGAGGACTGGGAAGTTTGCAGAGATGATTTGCACTGAAGTTATTTCCGCAACCTCTGCTGCTGATGGTGTTCAAGGTGACAAGGAAAATGCAAGATGCACTGTAGTGTCTCTATCAATCTCTTTCTCATTTGCTTGGTAGGATGGGGGGAAGGGTTATTCTCTGGGCTCTAGGGATACGTTGATAATAGATGAGAATGGAGGGAGTGGAATACAGAGCGATAAAAGAATAGGAAGGACAGAAATCTTATGTAAGCATGCACAACAAAGGGTACGACGGCATGGCTTTTAATGGCACCACTTGACCCTGTGCAGTTGACGTATAATGTGGATAATTGCACAATGGTATCTTGCACCTTGTCACATTTATTAGGCTGTGATGTGTTGATGCTAGCAAAGAGAAGTCCTTTCTCTTCCTGTCTTATCAGGTGCTACAATAACACATGTGCTTGTTGGCTTCATTTGATTGTTTTTTGCCTGGAGGTGTGACTCTGGTTGAAATCATTACTTATAAATTATCTATAGTATGTGACGTAGAACCTGCTTCCAATGTATTTTTATGGAATTGCATTTTATTATTATTAAATGAAAATGTATTATAGTTTAAATTATATTAAATGAAATTAGTTGAATTTTGACCCACTTAAGTAGGATTTAAGTACATCTGTTTCATAAGTACATGAAATTTCATAATTACTTCTATTGTCTTTGAAATATGGTGTACAGCCGAATGTACTGACACACATTTGTGGTAAACGAAAGTAAACTTTAATATAATTTCTATTGTAACTTGTGTTTAAAAATGTTTGTAATTGCACATTTGTAAATGATGAAGTTACAATTTAGAACATTCAAAAAATATTAAGTGTAATATCAAATATCATGCAGTAGTTAAAAATTATAATCAAGTACTTTACACGTGCTTTACTATGTCAACCCATCAAAATAACTGCTTCTTTAAAGCATGACAAAATATTATAAAAGTTATTTAAAATGTACTTTAAAGTAAAAATTAATTTGACATTATTACAAATTGCAGTTTGAAAAGTGTACTTACGTGTGTTAAGAAACATTAATGAAAGTGTACTCTCTTAAAGTGTTAGTTCACCCAAAAATGAAAATTCCGTCATTAATTACTCACCCTCATGTCGTTCTACACCCGTAAGACCTTTGTCCATCTTCCGAACACAAATTTAGATATTTTTGATAAAATCCGATGGCTCAGTGAGGCCTGCATCGCCAGCAAGACAATTAACACTTTCAATGCCCAGAAAGCTACTAAAGACATATTCAAAACAGTTCATGTGACTACAGTGGTTCAATCTTAATGTTATGAAGCGACAAGAATACTTTTTGTGCGTTAAAAAGAACAAAATAACGACTTTATTCAATAATATCTATTGATGGGTGATTTCAAAACACTGCTTCATGAAGCTTCAAAGCTTTATGAATCTTTTGTTTTGAATCAGTGGTTCGGAGCCCGTATCTGTATCAAACTGCCGAAGTCATGTGATTCCAGTAAACGAGGCTTCATTACGTCGAAAGTGTTTCAAAAATTCAATGGGTTACCACTGGGGGGCGTGACTTTGGAAGTTTGATACGTGCTCCGAACCACTGATTCGAAACAAAAGATTCGTAAAGCTTCGAAGCGTCATGAAGCAGTGTTTTGAAATCGCTCTTCACTAGATATTGTTGAATAAAGTCGTTATTTTGTTTTTTTGGCGCACAAAAAGTATTCTCGTAGCTTCATAACATTAAGGTTGAACCACTGTAGTCACATGAACTGTTTTAAATACGTCTTTGTAGCTTTCTGGGCATTGAAAGTGTAATTGTATTGCTGTCAATGGAGGCCTCACTGAGTCATCGGATTTTATCAAAAATATCTTAATTTGTGTTCCAAAGATGAACGAAGGTCTTACGGGTGTGGAACGACATAAGTAATTAATGACAGAATTTTCATTTTTGGGTGAACTATCACTTTAAGTACACTTAAGTGGCCTTTTATTTCATTAATATTACATTATCAGGAAGTACAGTATTTTAAAAATAGATTTGAAGTACACTACAAGTGTGTATTCAATACAGTTAAGAACACTTCTTCTTCACAAGAGTAGCATCATTTTGGTACTGAAAACCTATGGTTTTATCCTTTATCTGGGCTAAAGGACAAATGTTCAACAAATTCAAACTGTTAGCTTAAGTTTTCTAATAATATTGCTCTTGGACCAGTACTGCCAATTTTTACTTTCAGTGCTTAAAGTTGTGCTAGGGAGCTGGCCATGTCTTTTCAGCTTTGTGATGCTGAGATACAGAGTGAATAGTGAATGTATAGCATACAGATGTGCTTCCATTTTCAGTCTGGTCTCATTGTTTACAAGTAGGTATTTGTATGTATAATATAATGCATATTTATAAAACGGTTAGTTCCTGTCCTTGATTCTGATTGGTCAATAGCTGTGTTTTATTCACAATATGACCTCACCCAACGGTTCTATGTATCACTACACAACAACCACTCTTAGCAACATAAACTGCATGTTCTCAATTGATATTGTTCTAAATGTTTACTGTATTATGTAGAAGAGTATTGTGAGAAAGAGATCGAGTGAGCGAGTTTATTACCTGCATTCAGATTTAGCATTTTCCTTCAGGTCAGTCCTATGTTCATAATAAAACATCTGTTTAAATGTCCGATGTATTATCTTGTCCTTTTAACAGTTAAGGGGTTTTCCCGTGACTGACAGCGCTAGTCAAAGCATTTATCAGTTGCGTCTTGTTCCATGTTCACAAGTATTCGCTACTGACTGACACATTCATAAAGACAGTCTTTGCCGCCATTTTGCCAGTGTGAAATTTTAACTTCTGTTGCTGTTCACGGTCAGGGACAATTTTTTTGGGCGGAGGGAAGGCTTTTGATGAAAGTTTAATTCATGAAAGTTGCATAATTGATACATATTTTTGGCTTTAATATTTGTTTTGTGTGGTAACCGTTTTTTAAAAGCAATAAGGTACTCGAGGCTAGTGCTGAATCGTGAATAAGTCATGTACCTTATTGCTTACTGAATACATTAAATACATACTTTTTTGTACATTTTGGTAGATCTTGAAACAAACAAATGGCCACACTGACATCTAAAATGTGAGCAGTATTACAAATACAGAAATGTAAATAATCATAAATATTTATATATTTTAGATCCCATAACCTTATCCCCAAACCTAAACTAAACCACTATTCAATGTACAATAACAATCATTTTTGTTGCAATACATCATTATGTAGATGTCTCTATCGCTAAACCTAACCCTAACCGTTTCTTCAAAAAATATATAGTATAAAGAAAAATGTAACAGATGGACAAGTGTAATCACAATAACTTTTGGAATTATCCCCAAAAAAAGCTGTACCAAAGTAGTACATACGAGGATGTGTGGCAAAAAAATATTCAAAAAATATAATTAATAGTTAAACAATTACAGAAATGTTATTCATTTCAAATTTGATAATGTTGTCTTGTTTAAAATGATGCAGTCTTTCAAACGATCTGGCACCAGAAGTCACACAAAACAGAATGAAATGTCGTAATTACAAAGTACAGTAAATGAGTCAACTGCACTAAATAAATGTGATTGAAAAGAATCGTATTGATCATAAATACAGCAGAATCAACTGATTAATTCCATGAATTAAATATGCATAGATTAAATAAGGATTGAAGGGTCTGTAAGGTGTAAACGTTTAGATGTATGGTGAAATACATTCAAATATACCATGAGATCATGTTGCCATTGTATATTTGTGCTTAGACACAGACATAGACTTATCAAGGTCTACATATATGTTTACACATGAAACATGAAACATGCACTACATTCTCAAGCAACTGATAAAGCAGAAAAAAACAGCATTCAACATTAGTATGTGTATGTCTTAGCATTTCCTTGGTGCGAAGAGCCGAAAATCAATGATAGTGCTCTGAGTGTCTGTGGGAAACTCAGAGCTTTAATGTCACGTACACCAACTGCTGTGTGAAATATCATGATCAAAGAAATGAACAAAAATGTTAACTCTGAAAACAAAAATGTAATGATCAATTTTGGCAAAGACAAACTCCTTTGTTCAGACATATGTCAGTGAGGTAATGAGAATTACTTAAACATTATTCACAACTAGAAAAAAAAACAAAAAGTGGATGAATACATTTAGTACTTTTTCTTTTATTCCATTACACTTTCGCTGCCCTGCTCTAACTTGCAAGTGAAGCTAAATATAGCGTAATGTTAAAATGGAACACTTAAATATTAAATCCTTTGACCCAAATGATGGGAAGCTATGTTGATGTAGATGCATGTCCTAATGCTCAACATAACCTAAGAGCTATAGTAAAGGAGACAGATTGCATTATCATTTGAGAAGCCACAAAAATATCCTACAATGTCTGGGATGTATAAGCCTATATATAAACATCCAGGATTTTTTTCTGTCATCCTTTGTCTGAGCTACTGTATATGATCACGCTATCATTTATTCAAGTGCTGTGAAACCACTCAAGTGTAATAAGTTGCAAAAAAAGAACTCAAATCTGTACTGATACACACACACACACACACACACACACACACACATATATATATATATGAAGAGTTCAGATGCAAAAGCCTCTAAGTGCCATCTGAAATGTTCTTCTAAAATGAGCATTTTTATCAAGCTTGTAAGTTTATGTTCAGTTAATTCACTTTAATGGCAATGAAAATGACCTATTAATTGACATTAAAGTGAAATTACTGAACCTAAACATACAAGCTTGATAAAACTGCTCATTTTAGAAGAAAATTTCAGACGGCACTTAGAGGCTTTTGCATCTGAAGTCTTCATATATATAGGCTGATAATTAGTGTTGTAATTGTTATATTGGAATTACTCCGTTGATAGATGCCCCTTTTTGCCCCTGCCCCTGAGAAACTCTGCACATCCCTATACTTTGGATAATTCAATATTCAATAACTTGGATCAGATCTGGGGCACAAAAAAACTTGATCAGGACATTCCTATCTTACAAGATCGTGTTTCTCTAAAAAGTTTATTTTGTTCAAAGTCGGCATTAAAAAGGGAATTTGCGATAGTCATTTCTTCCTTATTGTGACGTATATCCAGTTGAAACGGCTTCTGGAACAAGAAAAAAATTTGTGCAGGACTTGATTTTGACCATGGGGAATTGATTGGATGGTTGTGGTTTGTTATTGGTGGATCTCATGTGAGTGACAGGTTGTCCCACCCTCACGCTAGTAAACACGTCATCAGAGAAGAGAAGTGATGTTGCTGCAAGAGGGAGAGGAATTTATTCTGATCACAAATTATGAGGCACATGAGGCAAAAATGATGTACATGAATAAATCAATTTATAATAAATACTGCAATATTCCATAAAACAACAACAACAACAAGAACTGTCAGTTTTGATTTCATGGTGATTTTAATTATAGACATTCTGACCATGCAAGACCATGCAGATAGGCAATAGGTATAGGACTAACTCGCAAGCGGTAATCCAGTTGACTAGTGTTCACCTTTCATCGTCTGCATTTTGTTTTCAGTAAATCACTCTGGTCAAACGCAACGTGATAAATATTCATGATTCATATTATTCAATATATAAAGCATTTTACATTTTGTTGGAGCCATAGCCTCATAAACAGAGCTGCGCCATATATTGCAACAGCACTTTTTGTGTTTGAGTCCGGTCTTTTTTGCAACTTCCTATTGCTTTTTGTCTCTCTGTTTCCTCAAAAGCAAAAATGCCAAAAATTGTAACTTTGGTAACACTTTATTTTAAGGTGACGTAGTTACATGTTACTACATGTACTTCCTATAGTAGTAACAGTAAATTATGCATAATTACAAGTAACTAACCCTAAACCAAACCCTAACCATAACTGTAAGTACATGTAGTTAAAGGGTTAGTTCACCCAAAAAGGAAAATTCAGTCATTAATTACTCACCATCATGTCGTTCCACACCCATAAGACCTTAATATAAAATTATTATAAAATAAATTAAAATAAAAAATATTTTTGATAAAATCCTTTGACTCGGTGAGGCCTGCATTGCCAGCAAGGTCATTTCCTATTTCAGTGCCCAGAAAGCTAACAAAACATATTTAAAACAGTTCATGTGACTACAGTGTTTCAACCTTAATATTATAAAGTGACGAGAATAATAATAATGACTTTATTCAACAATATCTAAAGATGGACGATTTCAAAACACTGCTTCATGAAGCTTCGAAGCTTTACGAATCTTTTGTTTCGAATCAGTGGTTCGGAGCACCAAAATCACGTGATTTCAGTAAACAAGGCTTCGTTACGTCATAAGTGTTTCGAAATTTCAATAGTTCACGTGACTTTGGCAGTTTGATACGTGCTCCGAACCACTGATTAGAAACAAAAGATTCGTAAAGCTTCAAAGCTTCATGAAGCAATATTTTGAAATCACCCATCACTAGATATTGTTGAATAAAGTATTTATTTATTTTTGTTTATTTTTTTGGTGCACAAAAAGTATTCTCATTGCTTTATAATATTAAGGTTGAACTGTTTTAAATATGTCTTTAGCTTTCTGGGCATTGAAAATTTTACTGGATTTTATCAAAAATATCTTAATTTGTGTTCCGAAGATGAACAAAGGTCTTACGGGTGTGGAACGACATGAGGGTGAGTAATTTTCATTTTTGGGTGAACTAACACTTGAATTAATATTACTCGGTACTTATTTGAGTAAATACAATGTTACTATGTCACCTTAAAATAAAGGGTTACACTTTATTTAAGGTTTCTTTGTTACACTGTAATTATACATTTAAGTACTGAGTAATATTAAGTAACTACATGTAATTACTATAGGGTTAGTTCAGTTGTTATGCTTTCAAATTAGATCCTATATGAATGGATCTTCTTTAAAAAGCCACTTAAAACAGTGTTGTATTGTGAAGAGAGGCTGGTGAGATTTAAAACTCACATTTAAGAAAATATCTTTAAGATGTTTATGATTCAGAGTGTAAGATGTTAATCAAATGTTTGTACTCAGTAGATTCTTTCCAGATGAAGAGCTCTTTTACCGACATATTGGAGATGTCTAATACGTCAAATCTTTGAGACTCTGAACTTGAGGAAGATTGTCTAGCGAAACGATCTGTCATTTTCTGAAAAGAAAAAAAATGTGTATACTTTTTAACCACAAACGCTCAGCTCGCACTGCTCCGCGATGCGCAATCACGTTGGAAAGGTCACGCCTGCTATTTAGCAGACACTCTGTAAACTCCTTGGAAAAAACAAATAAATGAAACCTGGACCTAGCTGATTGATGGACATTTCAAATGAGCTTGATATTAGAAAAATGAGCCCAGGCCTCAGCTTACCTCTAGCTCATTAATATTAATTAGGCCAAGCGAATGGGCACTCTAGGAAGGTCATATCAAGCAATGTCTGCATGGCCTAATTAATATTCATAAGCTAGGAATTTGTAAATGCACTCCTGGTGCCTCATGTCCTACATTTGCAGCAGGTAAATGACATGTGCTTTTACAGTATTTAGCCAAAGAGATGCAACTGAAAAAATCACAACATTGAGATGATACTTCTGCCAAGACGTTTCCAAACCCTATCTTCCATATCTTCAAATTCTAAGGCAGGCTGAAAAAAAGCTTGTTTACCAATATTACCACATGCATTAACTCTCAAAATAAAATTAAAGGGCAGATGATCATTTCTCTACAAATGTATGATGACATATACTCTTAAAAATAAATTTTCTTAATTTACGTTAATGGTTCCATGAAGAACAAAAGGTTCTTTATTGTGGAAAAAGATTCTTTACATTATTAAAATGTTCTTCACACTAAGAAAAAGAACCTCTTTTAAGAACTGATCGCTGAAAGGTTCTTTGCGGAACCCAAAATGTTTCTTATATGGCATCGCTGTGAAAACCCTGATCTTTATTTCAGAGAGTGATAGTCTAAGTTTATATTAGTTTAAAAAAAACTGAGATGAGAGGAGAATGTAAAGTAGGAAAAGAAGGATGCTGAAAGGCTCTGAAGCAGGCGCAGGTGCAAAGACATTAGTATGGACAGAGTGGACAGTGTAACAGAAGTATAATGGATGTAGTGATGGAGGAAAGCTTCTTACTATATCTTTCCTTGTGAGAGTGTGTCTCTCTGTTCTTTCATTAGAATAGTTGTTATTCCTGCCTTCTTGGGCAATAAACCCCATTTCCGTAGACATCTATAACATACACACACACATAAATGAGGAGATACCACAGACCACTACTGTTTTTATATAATGCTAATTAGCTATAATTAGGCCTACCCATAATAAAAAAAAGATTTACATTTGTAGAAAAAAAAACATTATTTACTTTATGAATCATGTCATCACCAGACTGCTCCAAAGGGAGGCATTTTTGTAAACCTACATACACACAAGTTGTTAATAATACAGGAACATATACTGTTTACTCTTGTTAAAAATAAGTGCACTTAATTGTATTGAATGTGCACACGTAGTTAATATTTTTTAAAAACTGCACTTTAAGATAATTTAATATTAATAAATTAAAAGGCCACTTAAGTGCACACTTTCATAACTGTTCTTAACACACTAGAAGGTGCACTTTGTAATAATGTCAGATTAATATATTTTAAATGATGTTTTAATAAACTGTTGTCATGCTTTAATACACTTATGTTGATGTGTTGACTAAAATAGTAAAGCACATGTAAAGTACTTGATTATAATTTTAACTGTACTGTGTTATTAAATATTACATTTAAAGTTAATATATTTTAAATGTACTTAATTGCAACTTTATTACAAATGTGTGAATACTAATATATTGAAATGCATGTCATATAAATTCAAATAGAAATGCATTAAAGTATATTTTATTTGACCATAAATGCTTGTCAGTATATTCAATAGCACACTGTATTTCAAAGACAAGTTATGAAATTACATATAAAGATGTACTCAAGTCCTACTTAAGTGGGTCAAAAAAGCTGTAAGTAAATGTAATATACAGTGGGTACGGAAAGTATTCAGACCCCCTTAAATTTTTCACTCTTTGTTATATTGCAGCCATTTGCTAAAATCATTTAAGTT
>RJVU01050164.1:782209-816495 GCA_003731715.1 Anabarilius grahami | reverse complement strand
AAAGGGTCTGAATACTTAGGACCATGTGATATTTCAGTTTTCCTTTTTTAATAAATCTGCAAAAATGTCAACAATTCTGTGTTTTTCTGTCAATATGGGGTGCTGTGTGTACATTAATGAGGAAAAAAAATGAACTTAAATGATTTTAGCAAATGGCTGCAATATAACAGAGAGTGAAAAATGTAAGGGGGTCTGAATACTTTCCGTACCCACTGTACATTTAAACTAATACATTTTCATTGAATTGCTATTTAAATTTATTTCCACACTTAATTAGATTATTTGTAAAGTTCAGTACACAAAGTGAATTGTATATGTATGCTGCTATACTTCTTTTCAGTGGCAAAAATGCATAAATGGACAGATAGACAGAGGAAGTCGCCTGAACTCAAACATAGAAAACAACCTAACAATAGTAGCATAAAGAATAAAATACTCTCATTTGTATTACCCAACTTAATTCCATTGTGTTGTTTTGACGTACAAGTTCCTCTTCCTCTTTATGTTATACAAACACAAAACTCATAAAACACCTGCCGTTTCAAATACAGCCAACAGATTCAGCAGCTTTAAATTCCAATTGTATAATTTGTTGCGTTTTTAACTTCTCAAATAAGAGGAGTGAATATGTCTGATTGATGTCCCTTATCTGTGTCTTTATACACATTTCACATCATTTCAAACTTATGAACCAAGTTGTAAACTTCCTGCTTGAGGTTTGTTCTTGTTCTCAAGCTTGCTTTGAAGGAGGAGCAAAAATCGTTGACTTTTTTAAGCATATCCTGAATGTGGCCTGATGGTTTGCTCATGAATAACTGAATAATGTTTTAGTCAACTCTTTGTCCTTCCAAGTTTATGGTTATTTACTACACTTTCCTATGGACACATTTTTGTCAGTCCTCTGCTATTTTTGTCGAGCAACCATATTTTTGACACTGAACACAAAATAGCATTTATTTTTTATTTAGTGTTCAGTGTCATATGCTAAAAATACAGCATTGCCTCAAGCACTGGGGTGACCTTGCACAAGTACCAGGGGAACTTGTGGCAGCAATTTTTTTACTTGGGCTGTTCTCTAAGCACAGAGAAATGAGATACAACCAATGAACCACACAATTTCAGGATCCTTGTGAAAAAGAAGAGTACTTAATTATATTGAATGTGTATTTGTAGTGTACTTTAAATCTTAATGAAATAAAAGGCCACTTAAAGATTACACTTTCTTGACTTAAGTACTCTTTTAAAAAGTGTGCTTTGTAATAATGTCCAAATTAAATGTAAAGTGCATTTTAAATCATCAAGATCAATATGTGCTAAATAATTCACAGAACATCTTCAGTATGATATCAACTTGCAGTACAGTATGCTGGAGGAAGCAACACACAATAATAAAAACCATACATATTTGAACTTTTGACCAGGATAATTTATGTAAATTTTGTTATTAATTTGTCTTGTGGAAGATCCCTCTTTTATTTATTTTATAATTGGTAAACTTCTGAGGAGAGCTGTATTCATGAAATCAAAGATCCTCTCATAAACTAAATCCAATCCCAAGTGATCACAGGATATGCATTTGAGACACATGTGATAACTGTCTTGGTTGACAACTTGTGATTGTATCACACAAGAGTCATGTTAATAGCAGGTGTAAACAGAGCCACAGTCTAGCGTTAGACAAATGTGTTTTGTTTATCCACATGAAAAACATATACATTCTGAAAATATACAGGTTTATGGTGGAGATTAAAGCAATGATATATGCAGAAAAAACTTATTCAAAATGTTAAAATTCAGCTTTGCAGAACAAACAGTATTCAGCATTGTATGCTTGTATATTAAAAAGTGCAAAAGTTGTGGGCATGGAGGAAACAAAGTGGAGAGAAATTACACATAGACACGGAAGTTTAGTTCACCTTGTTCTCTAGGCCATGCAGGATAGCATGACAGTTTCATTCTCCCAGCCTACATAAAGGTCAACCGGCATATCACATCACTTCCTGTCAAACAGGAAGCAGCCCCTATAATAAGGGTGACGGTCAGAGTCAAACAGCCTCTCTGAAACAAACCCACAACCAGAGCGATTCTAGAAGTTCAAAATGAGGGGGGCTCAGCCTCCAATGTCGTTAGCGCATTTCCACTCCCTAGTTCTTTTTTGCGTGTTTTGCTTTTGGATATATTATCAAATGAATATTATAACAAATTTTAGCAATTTTGTTGTTGTCACAGTCACGTTTGGTTTGTCTTAGTTTTCATGGACTTTCAGTTTGTTTTCATTTGTCATGTGTTGTCTTTGTTCAGATTCCCGCCACTCATCTCTCTCCATGGTTACCATCATTATTAGTTCATATGTGTCAGCTTTGTTTGATTAATTATCCTCGTTTGTGTTTTCTACTTAAGTTCTTCCCTCACAGTCCTTTGGTGTTTGGTGTGTGTTGCCCTGCCTGTCACAGTGTTATTTGCATTATTGTCATTAAAGGGTTAGTTCACCCAAAAATGAAAATTCTGTCATTAATTACTGACGGCCATGTCATTCCACACCTATAAAACCTTCATTCATCTTCGGAACACAAATTAAGATATTTTTGATAAAATCTGATGGCTCAGTGAGGCCTCTATTGCCAGCAAAATAATAATTAACAATTTCAGATGCCCAGAAAGCTGCTAAACACATATTTAAAACAGTTCATGTGACTACAGTGGTTCAACCTTAATGTTATGAAGCGACAAGAATACTTTTTGTGCGCCAAAAAAACAAAATAACGACTTTACTCAACAACATCTAGAGATGGGCTACTGCGTGTGTTACTTCCCGGTTGGTAAGTCCATGTGATGTATTCTCCACGTCCATCCTCGGGCAGGATGTGGTATCCTAGGAAGAAAAAAGAGCGAAAAGGTCAAAAGACCGGCTAAAGTGACCTGTAACTACTGTCCTTTCTGTCCCTTCCGTGGTACGAAGGACTACACGGCTTATGTGCGGCGTTGGGAAGGTTACGACGTTGTGAGTGCACTTGTTATCGCAGTAGCTTGCAATCTGCACTGCCAAAATCTTGTTTCAGTTGTTGTGACGCTTTCCATAGGGACCCCTATAATGTCAGTAATCGATACAACGTCGAAGACACTGACAGATAGGGAACATCTTGGTTACTATTGTATCCCTGATGAAGGGAACGAGACATGTTTTCAGTGGCTGGGACATGTTTTCAGCTCCTCAGTACAAACCTGAATGAGTGGATGCAAGCCATCTCCTTTTATACCTGTATGTCGGGGGTAGTGGCGCATGAAAATTCTACTCGCCAATTCTCATTGGCAAAGTCCGACCCCCTAGTATCAGTACCTTTTCTCTGTTTAATCCCTCACTGCATACAGGGAATTTAAAACTGTAAGAAACACTGCGTCATAGCAAGCCGTGTATCGCAGCAACATGATATGGTTTAAAGGTGTCCTAGAATTAAATACTGAATTTATATTGGCATAGTTGAATAACAAGAGTTCAGTACATGGAAAAGACATAGTGAAGTGAAGTGAAGTGACATGTGGCCAAGTATGGTGACCCATACTCGGAATTTGTGCTCTGCATTTAACCCATCCAAGTGCACACACACAGCAGTGAACACACACACCGTGAACACACACCCGGAGCAGTGGGCAGCCATTGCTGCGGCGCCCGGGGAGCAGTTGGGGGTACGGTGCCTTGCTCAAGGGTCTCACCTCAGTCGTGGTATTGAAGGTGGGGAGAGCGCTGGACATTCACTCCCCTCACCGACAATCCCTGCCGGACCTGAGACTCGAACCCATGACCTTTGGGTTACAAGTCCGACTCTCTATCCATTAGGCCACGACCCCCCGTTTCAAACTCCATTGTTTCCTCCTTCTTATATAAATCTCATTTGTTTAAAATACCTCCGAAGAACAGGCGAATCTCAACATAACACCGACTGTTACGTAACAGTCGGGGTGTACGCCCCCAATATTATATATCCAGGGCAGAACCTCTGGATGTGCACAGCTGAATCATCAGACTAGGTAAGCAAGCAAGAACAATAGCTAAAAATGGCAGATGGAGCAATAATAACTGACATGATCCATGATAACATGATATTTTTAGTGATATTTGTGAATTGTCTTTCTAAATGTTTCGTAAGCATGTTGCTAATGTACTGTTAAATGTGGTTAAAGTTACCATCGTTTATTACTGTATTCACGGAGACAAGAGCCGTCGCTATTTTCATTTTTTAAACACTTGCAGTCTGTATAATTCATAAACACAACTTCATTCTTTATAAATTTCTCCAACAGTGTGTAATGTTAGCTTTAGCCACGCAGCATAGCCTCAAACTCATTCAGAATCAAATGTAATACATCCAAATAAATACTATACTTACATGATCCGATGTATGCAAGCAGCATGCATGACGAACATCTTGTAAAGATCCATTTTGAGGGTTATATTAGCTGTGTAAACTGTGTTTATGCTGTTCAAGGCAAGCGCGAGCTCCGGGGGAGGGGGAGCACGAGAATTAAAGGGGCCGCAGCCTGAATCGGTGCATTTCTATTTATGCCCCAAAATAGGCAGTTAAAAAAATGAATTAAAAAAAATCTATGGGGTATTTTGAGCTGAAACTTCACAGACACATTCAGGGGACACCTTAGACTTATATTACATCTTTTAAAAAGAAGTTAGGGCACCTTTAAGTGTTTTACATAGGCCCCTATGGGTCATTGCAATTTTCAAAAGCATAACAGTTTGGCTGAAATATGGATATACTGTATGAAATACAGGGGTAAAAAAAGCAATGCCTACATACTAATTTGTTATAATGTGTGTGGGAACATGGAGAAAAAAAGCATAATAAACCTATACTATAACACAGCAAATAGACATTCTGTTATTAGTAGTAAACTACTTTCCATTCCCTTAATCAACAAATCCTCAGTATATGCTGTTAATTGTTTTTAGAATTTGTAGTAATAAATTCAGCTAATTAAAGTAATTTTACTTAATTTCTTTATTTATTTCTGTAAGAGTTTCAGGTCCATTTACAAGTTAGATCAAAATAACGTGTCAGACATTATATTTATAAATATAGCTTTTAGATAAATCTATACAATTTATTTTTATATTATTATTATTATTTTAAATTGAGATATTCAAGAGCCTCTAAGTATGGAAGGTTGTTTCCGCCACTGAATAAAAAATAAAAAAGGTAATTGCGACTTTTTATCTCACAATTCTGACTTTTTTTTCTCAGAATTGCCTGATATAAACTCACAATTTTGAGTTATAAAGTCAGAATTGTGAGATAAAAACTCGCAATTGAGAGTTATAAAGTCAGAATTACATGATATAAACTTGCAATTGCGATTTATAAAGTTGGAATTACTTGATTTAAAGTCGCAATTGCGTGTTATAAACTCAGAATTGTGATATTATTTATAAAACGTAATTACGACTTTATGTCACGCAATTCTGTCTTCAACTCAATAAAAGTCAGAATTGCGAGATATAAATTCGTAATTGCGAGGAAAAAAGTCAGAATTGCGAGAAAAAGTCAGAATTGCGAGATATAAACTCCCAGCCGCAAGAAAAAAGTCAGAATTGCAAGTTTATATCTCACAATTCTGACTTTTTTCTCAGAATTACAAGTTTATATCTCACAATTCTGACTTTTTCTCGCAATTACGACTTTATAGCAAGATGGCGCCGCGCATGGCAGCCTCAGTGCTCAGCTCTTCAGTGTTTGTTGTGTTTTTGTTAGTTTTTCCTGTTTTTTGTTTTTCAAACACCATCAGTTTTACCAGGGATGAACTGCTGAACATTCGGCAGTACACACCACAAAATCTTTTACCGGATTTCGATTATTCAGACGTTTTGTTGAACGTTGTAGTCGGCGCAGCGGCAGCGCTGTTAAGACGCTTCAGGAAGACGCGCAGACGGGGGAAGCGCGCCGGAGCTCTCGTGAAACTCAGACAGCGCGGATTAAGAACGGCGCTCCCCAGCATCCATCTGGCAAATCTCCGTTCTCTTCCCAACAAAACAGACGAACTCCTTCTGCTCTCCCGGACAAATAAGGATTTTTCAAACTCTGCTGCTCTGTGCTTCACGGAGACCTGGCTGAACGACGCCATTCCGGACAGCGCGTTAAGTCTGCCGGGCTTTCAGCTGTTCAGATCAGATCGCGACGCAGAATCAACGGGGAAATCACGCGGTGGTGGTACGTGCTTTTACATCAACGAAAGGTGGTGTTCAGATGTAACTGTGTTAAAGAAGACGTGCTGTCCAGATCTTGAAACACTCTTCATTAACTGCAAGCCGTTCTATTCGCCGCGGGAGTTTTGTTCGTTCATTCTGGTGAGTGTCTACATTCCTCCGCAAGCGCACGTGAGCTCAGCTTTACAGATACTCGCTGATATGATCACAGAGAGCGAGCAACAACACCCGGACTCTGTTCTAATCATTCTCGGGGACTTTAATAAAGCCGTTCTCTCACGTGAACTTCCAAAATACAGACAGCATGTTACTTGTCCCACCAGAGACAGTAATACACTGGATCACTGTTACACAGCAATAAGGGATGCATATCACTCTGTCCCACGGGCAGCTTTGGGGCTCTCTGATCACTGTCTAGTTCATCTCATACCGACCTACAGACAGAAACTAAAATCAGCTAAACCTGTAGCAAAGACTGTAAAGAGATGGACCACCGAAACAGAGCAGGCTTTACAATCCTGTTTCGAATGGACTGATTGGAGTGTTTTTGAAGCTGCTGCCAGCGATCTGGACGAGCTCACAGAGACTGTTACATCATATATCAGTTTCTGTGAGGATTTGTGCATTCCTACAAAGACTCATTTCACTTACAACAATGACAAACCCTGGTTCACTGCAAAACTCAGCCAGCTCCGTCAGGCCAAAGAAGATGCTCGCAGAAAAGGGGACAGAGTCTTGTACAAACAGGCCAAATACACACTGGAAAAGGAGATTAGAGTGGCAAAGAGGAATTATTCTGATAAACTTCGGAATCAGTTCTCTTCTAATGACACAGCTTCAGTGTGGAAAGGTCTAAAAGACATCACCAATTACAAGACACCATCCCCCAGCTCTGTGGCAAATCAACACCTGGCAGACGATCTGAACGAGTTTTATTGCAGGTTTGAGAAATCATCATCACCATCATCATCATCATCATCATCATCATCATCATCATCATCATCATCATCATCATCATCATCATCATCATCATCATCATCATCATCATCATCATCATCATCATCATCATCATCATCATCATCATCATCATCATCATCATCATCATCATCATCATCATCATCATCATCATCATCATCATCATCATCATCATCATCATCATCATCATCATCATCATCATCATCATCATCATCATCATCATCATCATCATCATCATCATCATCATCATCATCATCATCATCATCATCATCATCATCATCATCATCATCATCATCATCATCATCATCATCATCATCATCATCATCATCATCATCATCATCATCATCATCATCATCATCATCATCATCATCATCATCATCATCATCATCATCATCATCATCATCATCATCATCATCATCATCATCATCATCATCATCATCATCATCATCATCATCATCATCATCATCATCATCATCATCATCATCATCATCATCATCATCATCATCATCATCACCATTCACACCTCCAACAACCCCCCTCTCCCCCACACCTACAATTCAGTTCAGTGAAGATGATGTGCGCCAGGTCTTCAGAAAGAACAAGAGAAGAAAGGCACCAGGCCCAGACAGCGTTTCACCAGCCTGTCTGAAAACCTGCGCTGACCAGCTGGCCCCCATCTTCACACAGATCTTCAACAGGTCACTGGAGCTGTGCGAAGTCCCCTCATGCTTCAAACGCTCCACCATCATCCCCGTCCCAAAGAAACCCAAAATTACTGGTCTTAATGACTACAGACCTGTGGCTCTAACGTCTGTGGCCATGAAGTCATTTGAAAGACTGGTTCTGGCTTATCTGAAGGACATCACTGGACCCTTACTGGACCCCCTGCAGTTTGCTTACCGAGCAAACAGGTCTGTGGATGATGCAGTCAATATGGGACTGCATTATGTTCTCCAGCATCTGGACAGACCAGGGACTTATGTGAGGATCCTGTTTGTGGACTTCAGCTCTGCTTTTAACACCATCATCCCATCACTCCTCCAGCCCAAACTAACTCAGCTCTCCGTGCCCACCTCTGTCTGTCAGTGGATCACCAGCTTCCTGACAGACAGGCAGCAGCTAGTGAGGCTGGGAAAATTCTCATCCAGCACCCGCACCATCAGCACCGGCGCCCCTCAGGGCTGTGTCCTCTCCCCACTGCTCTTCTCCCTCTACACCAACGACTGCACCTCTAAAGACCCCTCTGTCAAGCTCCTGAAGTTTGCGGACGACACCACAGTCATCGGCCTCATCCGGGACGGAGACGAGTCTGCTTACAGACTGGAGGTTGAACAGCTGGCTGTCTGGTGCAGTCTTAACAACCTGGAGCTCAACACGCTCAAGACAGTGGAGATGATCGTGGACTTCAGGAGAAACCCCCCTGCTCTCCCCCCACTCACCATCATGAACAGCACTGTGACTGCAGTGGAGTCATTCAGGTTCCTGGGCACCACCATCTCACAGGACCTGAAGTGGGACATTCACATTGACTCCACTGTGAAAAAGGCCCAGCAGAGGTTGTACTTCCTTCGCCAGCTGAGGAAGTTCAACCTGCCACAGGAGCTGCTGAAACAGTTCTACTCTGCCATCATTGAATCCATCCTCTGCACTTCAATTACCGTCTGGTTCAGCTCAGCTACCAAATCTGACCTCAGAACTCAGAAGACTACAGAGGGTAGTCCGGTCTGCTGAGCGAATCATTGGCACAACCCTCCCCACTCACCAAGAACTGTACTTATCCAGAGTGAGAAAAAGAAGATCACTCTGGACCCCTCACATCCAGCACACTCCCTCTTTGAACTGTTGCCATCTGGTCGACGCTACAGAGCCCTGAGCACCAGAACGACCAACGACCAGACACAGGAACAGTTTCTTCCCTCAGGCAATCCATCTCATGAACACTTGACAAACATGGAACACACAACACTATTACACATTATTTACTTAAAACACTTACTTATATTTCAAATTTGCACACATAACTGTACATACAATTGTCTATATTATATATTGTTTTTTGCTTTTTTTTTGCTCTTTGTCTATCTTGTAAATTTGTATATTATTATTTTATTCTTTTTATTATGTGTCTTGTCTTGTCGCTGTCACTCTGTTGCACTGTGGAGCTTCTGTCACTAAAACAAATTCCTAGTATGTGTAAACAACATACCTGGCAATAAAGCTCTTTCTGATTCTGATTCTGATTCTTTATATCACGCAATTTTGACTTCATAACTCAACAAAAGTCAGAATTGCGAGATATAAACTCCCAGCCGTGAGAAAAAAGTCAGGATTGCAAGTTTATATATCGCAATTCTGACTTTATTTCTCGCAATTGCGAGTTTATGTCCCGCAATTCTGACTTTATACCTTGCAGTTGTGACTTTATATCACACAATTGTGAGAAAAAAGTCAGAATTGATAAAAAGTCGCAATTATGTTTTAGTTTTTTTTAGTTTTTTTTTAAATTATTATTATTCCATGGCGAAAACAAGCTTTCATATCTAAAAACTGTTTTTGGCTAAATAAATAAATAAAATGAAATATTGTCATGTTTGTTTCCACAGATTTGCCAGTGTATAAATTACTTAGTCAGCACTGACCCTACAAGTTGAGTGGTAGATCTTTCATCCTAAATCAATTATAGCTTTTAACCAAAAAAAAAAAAAAGAGGATAACACAGAGAGGTAACAAAGCTGTGCACATCTTCCTGCACAATTAATTAACCTTTCTGCCCGGTTGCAAATGCAAATGTTTGTTTTAGTTGCCAATTCGCAATGATATACATGTAGATTCTTAAATACAAGACAATAATTGTCAATACTGTTTTTATGTATAAGATGCAGTTGACTAAACAATATTAAATAGAATAAATTTGTTTAATTTCTCTCGTTTACATATTAATGTTCTCAACAGATACATTTGTATAAGAATAATATAACTCTCCTACACAAGTTAAAACAAAACTTTACTCTAGTTGGGGTTGTGGTAAAGTGGAAAGTTTTAACAGAGACAGTTAAATTTGCATCTATTTTCAGCTACCAATTAATCATGCTTGAATGTGCAACTTAAAAAAACACATTAACAGGTGATGCACTTGAAAGTGAAAAACAGTTGAGAGAATGCAGAGGCTGCTGGATAATCATATTGGCATTATTAAATATTTAGGATGTTTTATAATGCATCCTAAATGTTTTATAGCGTAAACATCAATGACAAAAAGAAATATGCCACATGAAAAAAGGCCCAAAGATTAGGCTGTACAATAGAGGACCTGAATAGGTTGACAAAAGCCTTGTGCAAATGTGACAGTCTCAAACGATGATACCAACAAAAGACGTTCTAAATTTACTATGAAATGTCAGAAAATTGGAAGTGAAACTGAAACTTAAATATGTGGAGTGAGAATGGGGTCTCAGTTATTTCCCATATCAGAAAGAGGAAACAGACACTGTACAAATAACCAAAATTTGTCACAAAATTGTTCCATTTAGTTGATAATAGCTCGTCATTCTGTGGAATCCTGATTTGAACAGACTTGACACCGTATTAAGTGTTGTTGTTGACATTAACAAGTGTTTATTCCTCATAAATAGACCCTTATTGGCGATTCGTTTAGATGTTGCCCACAATATACAGCGAATTATTTATTTAGTGCAACATTTCGGCCTTCACAATAGCCTATATGACGGAGAAGCACTGGAAATTCTGGCATTCGATTCTGCTGCGTTTATTCAGTGTGCGTTTGCCCCTAAATCTGCAAAAAAAAATCGTCTATTTCAAGAGAGGAGTGTGAAATAAGATCAGGACACTCGCTGTACTGTGTGTGTGTGTGTGTGTGTGAGAGAGAGAGAGAGAGAGAGAGAGAGAGAGAGAGAGAGAGATGAAACCGTCAAATCCTCGTCGTTCACCTTTAAAATACATCACCGCAGTGCTCGCGTATTGGAGCCTCACTGGCGCGCGCATCGGAAGGGCTCGCTGCACCACTGCACCTGTTCTCGAGGTTGCAAATCACAGGAAGTCGCTGTGCAAAATCGGCATATTCGTCGAGCTAGGTTTAGCATTAAAGACGTCAGTTCGGCAAGAATTACGCGAGGGGAAAAAAAGAGACTAGACAGCTGTCAGACATCGCTTTGTTGTCGGTGAGTTTCATTCGAGACCGCTATTTTTGATGCGAGTGACACCAAATGCCACTGATGCAATCGGCATGAAGACAGAGGCTGCGTCCTGTAAGTGAGAAAGGATTTGCTCGTTTGCTTCTTTGTTCATTTGGTTTCTTCGTCCTGTTCCGGTTGGCATTGCTGAAATGTAGCAGCCAATGATTCATATCGTTTTCTAATCTGTGCGAGCAGCCTTTGTTGTTGTTATGAAATTATTATTACGCTCATGTTATTGTAAAGAGATACTAATTGTGAAAAAAGAATAGGTTTGTTTTAGGGTAGATGAGTCTGTTCAAAGGCTGGCAGATTATTAACTGCATTCACACAGCTCTCAATGCACATCCATACTGCCCTCTTTTTAGCGACATTTGGAGGAAATTTAGTGCATGGATGCTCAAGAAAGAAACGGCACATCAGCACAAAAACGATGCGGAGAAAGACATGATACACTCGGGGCGGTTCTAGGGTCAGTGGATATTCAGGGTTTAGCCCAGACATCTGTGGATATGTGTAGAGCCATCCATTGATTAAATGTTGGAACATGATAGGGCCTATAGCGGCTTCTGGCTATATAATGTTGAAGATTTGTATTTATCTTTATTAGATCCAAACATTAAACATTACTGGAGCTTAAACTATAGGACTCACAGACGTTTAACTGAATCTCAGAATTGTGAGGTAAAAAAGGTTGGTGGGTTTACCAAACTTTGCAAAGTTCATGGCATATTAAATGTTTGTTTTTTTTGCAAATGGCCTCGCTTGTGTCTAACTGTAGCTATATTCTGCTTTGTTTATGAAATATAAGGTGCTTTTTACATCTGACCAAAACGCATTCTTTAGTGTCTTCGATGGCAAGCCATTTTATCCTAAAATGTCCCTGCATTATTGGTTATAATTCAGTAGCACAATTTTAGACATGTAATGCAATTTTGACTTGGGATGTACATGTATATGGACCTTTGTTGTCATATCTGACAGACAAATCCAATACTGTGTCTGTTGTATATATGCTGTGTGTAGGCTATATACTTTTTTTTTTTTTTTTTTTTTTTTTTTTTTTTCNATAGACTGTTTTTTTCTTTATTTATAATGAATTATTGTGTAGTTAGCATGTAAGAAAAAAAAAAGCTTTAAGAAAAAAAGCAGTCCTGGTATCGGATCTGTATTGGCTGATATGCAGAATTCAGTTATCAGAATCTGAGGGTGCGTTCACACTTGTGGTTCGGTTCGTTTGGTTCATTTGGTCCGGACCAAAGAAGAAAAACAAACATTTAGTCCTGGTCCGATTAGCGTTCAGATTGGCAATTTTATCACCGAACCAAAAGATACCGAACCTAAAGGCATAGGGATACATTCACAACCTGATTGGTTTTATGACTTATTGCCTATTTTGAGACGAAACTTACCGAACATCCAAAACAATGCTGTGTGCTGAGGTAAATGCGCTCGTTGTGTGTGCGTAGCCTGCATGTGATGGTATTTTGGCCAGCTGGGAACTCGTTAAGAGCTTATAAAGTGTGTAAAGGAGTCAAAACAGCGGCGGGAATCCATCCGTCACACACAAACGATATGCTGCGTGGAGACGCGCGTCTGATGTCTGTGATGGGCAAACTCGCGACTATGACGAGAAAAACCGATATGCGTGAGGATTCTGTCCTTGTTAGGGTCTCAACTTCCTGTTTTTGGTTCGTTTACATGTCTTTGGTCCGTGTTGCGTTCATATATCATTCGAACCGCACCAGAGTTCGTTTGGAAGCGGACCGAGACCCATCTTTTCAGCGGTCTCGGTCCGCTTGTTTGGTACGCACCAGGGTTCGGATGGCAGCGTTCACATATGCTCAAATGAACCGCATTAACCGAGCAATCGCACCAGGGTTCGTTTTAATCGAACCAAACATGACAAGTGTGAACGCACCCTGAAAGAGTAGTAGGTAAGGAATGTGTAAAGCAAAAATTAGAGATTCGTGCACCCCTAATTTTGACTATTTCACATCGAAGATATCTAAAATGCAATTTTGTAATAATTCATTTGGGGGATATTTACAATGTAATGTTGACTAGTAATTCACTTTTGACTAGTCATTTGTCTCAATTGATTTCCATTGTTTTGTTTAGCTTTTTATTTTAGATATATGCAGTTGAGTTTTTACATGTAAGAATTCAAATTTAAATTCAATTCAAGCTGTCTAATGGAAATAAGACTACAATATCACATTCAGGTTATGCTTAATTTACTTAATTAAGTGTAGATATCTATAATTCAAATATGATTTGTCAAAATTAGAATGTAGTTACCTTTGCAATGTACGTAATTAGTTACAACTAGTCATAATTAAATTTTGAGTAGTCAGAATTATAGTCAAAAAAAGATATCTGAAATTATAAAAATTAGTAAGAATTATTAGAACTAGTAATAATTTTAAAGGGTTAGTTCACCCAAAAATGAAATTTCTGTCATTAATTACTCACCCTCATGTCGTCCCAAACCCGTAAGACCTTTTTTGATGAATTCCGAGGGTATCTGATCCACACATAGGCAACAATGTCATTGCACCTTTTGACGTCCAGAAGACATTGTTAAAATAGTCAATGTGACTACAGTGGTTCAACCTTAATGTTACGAAGTGACGAGAATACTTTTTGTGAGCAAAACAAAACAAAAATAACGACTTTATTTAACAATTTGAACTGTTGTCATACGCAGTTGACGTAGTGAATGCAGTTCAGCGCTTCCGAGTTCTACGTCAGAACGCCGACTCATTATTGGCCGACTCCTACGTCAGCATCACACACGTGCTTCATGCTGCTCACGTGTGCAGCATTGGCCAATACTAAGCCGCTGTACGGACGTAAACATGGAAGCCCGCACTGCGTTCAGTACATCAAATGCATATGACAACATATTGTTAAATACATTTACATTTATGCATTTGGCAGACGCTTTTATCCAAAGCGACTTACATTGCATTATACTACACATTTGTATCTTGAGTATGTGCAATCCCTGGGATCGAACCCATGACCTTGGCATTGCTAGTTCCATGCTCTAACCACTGAGCTACAGGAAAGCTATATAGCTACAGGAAAGCTATATATAAAGTCGTTGTAGTCAAATGGACTATTTTAAAAATGTCTTTAAGACCTTTCTGGATGTTTGGGACGACATGAGGGTGAGTACCTAATGACAGAAATTTCATTTTTGGGTGAACTGATCCTTTAAGATCTTTACAATTGAAATTATGACTAGTTAGAATCGCAATATATATATAATCAAATTAATTATTTATAGTAAAAATGTAATTAAAGACATCTACAATAGAATTTCTTACTGGTCAGAATTGCATTTTAGAGCTCTCTATTCAGCTCATTATGGTAATTGCATCTCATAAATATTAATAGGGGCCAGGCGGTAAAGCGTTGTGGGCAGTGAGTAAGTCCAAGAAGGCAGGAGTCCTTGTGCAGCAGGAGTTAAAGCAGTTGCGGGGCATTACCACCGAGTTTGCTGTAACTCCAGGAGTTGGCTAGACTCAAAAATATGGATTGTACAATAGTATTTTGTTTTACATTGAAAATGGATGGATGGATGGATGGATGGAGTAATGTTAAATATATATTCTCAAAAAAATCTTGTGCCAATATCCAAAATTGACAACATCTACCCTAGGCGTAATTTGGAAAGAAAGAGATACAAATTAAACCGATACAGTATAAACAGTTTTGTTTTGCATATGATGAAAACAAGTAGAAATTTAATTGAGCTCTATAATAGAAATGAAGTTAAGTCAAAATACAATTTTTACTGGTCAAAAGTCATAATGTTGTAATTAAGATCAAAAACATTGTATCTGTATTTTAGTTCAAGAGCTATACAACTGCACATTTGCTAATAAATATTTTTATCATTGAAAATTCAGTAAAAGAGCTTTTTAAATAGTCTTCAAATGCAGTTGTAGAGCTCATGAATTTGATTTTTACTTGTCAAAATTGAATTACATCAAGTAACACTGGTGACATTAAAAGACAAAACTGCTTGCCATAGTATTTAGGGTCGTTTGAACAATGGGCACCATAATAATTTAAATTAGATTTAATTTTGTTGCTGAATAAACTACTGTGCATGTGCCACACTTTATGTGTGACACTATATCTGACAGAGTAGACTGTTAGCTCTGAATGATTTTATTAAAACAAAGTTATCGGGCATGTTTCTGCGATATTAATCTTCTTCTCCCTCCTTTCCCCAACAAACCAGAATGCAGAGATAGAGATCCTGAAAGAGAGTGTGAGAAAATCATAAGGCAAAAAAATCATGCAATATGGGCTAAAAAACCTGGCAAACAATGTTGCATATTTTATGAGTACTTTCCAATGTATTGGCAAAGTTTGCAGGAAGTCCCCTCCTCCTGTGAGCAGAGCAGCTATTGTGCAGGTCAGCTGGGTGGATGTGGTCTGATGTATGGCATAGTCTGTATGCTATTTTTGACTGAAAGGAAGTGTATAAAAATGAAAACCGTTCTACCTTAGCAACCACATCATGTTTGTGCTGGCGTTTAAATAGGCCTGATTTTTTTTCTTTTTGCAAGACGTGCATTATTTGTTAGATTTATGTTTGTGTCAGGTATTACATGACCAATTACACAACTACATTTATACATTCAAAGCTTTTTTCATATTATACAAAACATGCAAACAACATTGAAGTTTTTTTTTGTTGTTGTCGTTGTTCTAATTGTGAGAAGGCCCTTTATCAAAACTAGCTCGTTTATACAGTTCTTTAAAACAAATCATTAGTATGTCAGTGTGTGTATATCAGGAATAGGGAAAGTTTGGTTACATTTTAATTTTGGCGGTTTCACCACAACAGAGAGCTGGATTAGAGATTATTAATCTTTTTGGTTAGTGGTAAGAAGACAAACCAGCTGTGTGTGTGTGTGTCTGAGCTGCGCCCTGTAATTTGGGGACAGATGACAGATGCGTCGCCTATGCAGGGTTCACCAATGGCTAGGGAAAGTTAACACTTTTTGAGAGAAATTTAAACTGGACCTTTAATGCAAAAATCCCTTTTATATTGTTTTTGAACATAATTATGTGTCGGCAATGTGTGTACACAACCACCCTATTGTGCTATTGTACACTATTATCTTAGTACACAGTCCGCCATGTTTATCTCCTCGCCAGAGCATTTAACAGCAGCATTTAAGTAAGAAATGCATTCTTATTAAAGCTACTAAAGTTATTCAATCAAGAGCAGTGAGTGATTTTCTGTTTTTCTTTTGTTGTTTGATTCATATTAACAGCATATACAGCAGTAGATACTATGTATTACGCTGCTGTCATTTTCATACACAGATCTAATATACACATGCAATTTCTTTCCCTGCTGTTTATATTCACAGACATAACCTACTGTGTTTATGTGAACTACCTTGTGTGTTTGAAAGTTTAAGTGCAAAAAGATGTGAAAGAGAACCAAACAGATGTTTTGTTAGTTTTTGGCAGAGTATCCAAAACACAAGCTGTAAAGGCGCAGCACTATTCTAGATAGGATGTGGGGAACAGCAGCTCATTTGCATTTAAAGATACATGCACGAAAACAGCATGTTTTTGCTTCAACTCAAAAATGGGCGTTTACAATGTTATTTGGTATAATAAATTATCTGTGGGGTATTTTTAGCTGAAACTTCACAGACACATTGCATATTGCTGGGGACACCTGAGACTTATATTAAATCTTGTAAAAAGGGGCATGATAGGTCGCCTTTAAATCAAAGTATGTGGACATTCATTACAGTGTATAAATAACTTAAAGCTGTTACCACTAATATCCACACAGATCTTTTCACATAATAAAGTATAAACAGTACAGCAGAATTTACAACAGCATCTAATGTACTGAAATACAACCCAAGCATAAAGTGTAATTTACAAAAAATACTATTTATAAAACATCTATTATTATGTAGAAACTATAAATAACCTACATGTCATTGTGTTTCAGGAATTCATTGGAGGATGCAGCCGTGTTCCCTAAGGGAAAAGAGCTTGTGGTTGGCCATGAACGGAGAGTCTCGACGAGGTGTACCTGGCTCAGAATAAACCCGACTGGGAGTCAATAGGAGGTCCAACTTCAATCAATCCACATACAATCTGCTGGGGTTTGGCCTATAAATATCATTAATGATTAGAGTACTGTTGTGTATTAGAATTTAAAATGGTTAATGAGAGATTGAAATCATATCTGGAGCCTGTGCGGCTGTTATTTTATTCCAAGGCAGAAGGTTGCGCTCAGCCCTTCTGAATATTTTAGTGAATGAGGAACCTATCGAACGGTGCTCTGCTGGCAGTGCTGGAGAATTTCGGTGTTCATGGCTAGAACAGAAACATTTGTGTCCGTCAAAATCTCCTGACTTATTCACACAGATGCAGTAATTTGGTTGGAAGAAGTAAGAAAAACGGGCAAGGGCAACTGAAAAGTGAGAGCTTCCCACAACTTCAAATCATTAGGGCATCATGCAGTCAGACGATCTCTTCATCCGCAAGTTCCGCAGGCAGAGTCCACGCCCGCCCCTAGCGAGAGTGAGTTTTGACCCCAAGCAGGATGGTGGTAGCGTGCGGACACGAGTTGTGGCCGAATGGCCCCCCAGGAGAGAGGGAGAGGGAACAAACAGTGACAGCGTCACACCCAATGCAGCTGCGCTGAATCTAAGGACAGTTGGTCGTGGACACATAATGCAGCGCAGCAACAGTGACGTCACCCTTGGCGATTTGGATTCAACAGGGCAGGTCGGGAGGAAGTTGCTTCGAGCAGGGGGGGACAAAACTGGGACTGCGGGGCAGGGAGAGTCCCTCCACCGAGAATACGGCAGCCTCTCCTCACTGGAGCGACACACACAGTCTGTAGATCCTGGAGCCGAAGAACAAGCCACTCTCAGTCCCAATGCCTTGCGCTTCAGAGATCCATTTGTTCTTCTGGGGCTGCAAGAGGCACCTCCTGAGCTGGACGGCTTGTATCAAGGAAACTGTTCTCCAGCAGTAGATACTTCAAAACCGGTCAAGCCCCCGAAACCAGAGGGGCTCGGTAAGAAGGCCAAACCATCCCCTCCACAGGCCCCTCAGTTTTCCTGTGAACAAGTCCCAGGCGGTGCTTGGGTGCGCAATTTTGCACACTATGACGTACAGAGCATCCTCTTTGATCTTTCGGAGGCTGCCACCAATCGGGACAGCATTGGGCGCAAGAAGAACATCACATCTGGTGCATCAGCTGCCTCTCAACTCCGTCCGCTTTCACAATCCACACCTTCCTCAGTTTCTCAGGGTGGAGGGGGCAGCACAGGAAGTGGGAGTAGTTCGGAGGATGTAGAGCAGTCTTTGCTGGATGAAGGAGATGGGAACGATAATGATCTCCTGCTCAGCTGTCCTCACTTTCGGAATGAGATGGGTGGCGAGGAGAGCGTGGGGCTTGGCCTGCACAGCAGGTGCAGGTGGAGGAGTCTTCAAAGCCCCAACGATGCTGTTTCCGTGTTAGAGGAACCCAGGGAGAGCCACGTCCAGCCCCAGGGAAAAAGTAACTACTTCATAGAGCATGCAGACCTTGGGGCTCGTTACTATCACAAATACTTCTACATGAAAGGTGAGTGTGTGTGTGTGTGGTGAACCACTTTTGCTTGTTTGCTCTTTTTGAAGAATCATATCACATACTCATTTTCATTGCTTAGTCTATTTCACTCTTAGAATAAATGTGCAAAAATGTTTTAGGGGTTGCAACAGCTTGGGTGTTAGCCTTAAAGGAGTGGTGCACAATCCTGTTCCTGGAGATCTACCTTCCTGCAAAGTTCAGCTTCAACCTTGATCAAACAGCTCATCTGAAGCATCTAATCAAGATCTTTAGGAGCACTTGATAATTACAGACAGGTGTGTTGGAGCAAGGTTGGAACTGAACTCTGTAGGTAGGCAGATCTCCTTGAACAGGATTGGGCACCCTATAGGGATGTCTTAGTACCTTTACCCCTTACAGTTTCATAGTAGTACCTTAAGGCAGGGGTTCCCAACCACATTCCTGGAGCCTCCCTAACACTGCAAGTTTTGCATGTCTCCTTAATCAAACACACCTGATTCTGATCATCAGCTCATTAGTAGAGACTCCAAAACCTAAAATGGGGGTGTTAAACAAAGTAGACATGCAAACTGTGCAGTGTTGGCCAAGCTCCAGGAATGTGGTTGGGTACCCCTGCCTACTACATATAAACTGTAAGGCACATGTGTCAAACTCCACTCCTGGAGGGCCACTGTCCTGCAGAGTATATCTCCAACTACCTCCAAAACACCAGCCTGGAAGTTTCTAGCAAAACCACTTGAAGGCAAGCCTGCAACCTTAGCTGAAGCATAATGCCTGCTAACACTGTGGTACTTAGGGAAGGAGATAAGAGGTGTTTTTTTTTGTTTGTTTGTTTTTTTGTTTTTGTTTTTTGAATGGATGTCAATGGAGGAGAGGCTTCACTACGCTGAATAAACCACTTTTGTGAGTAAGTAGCTTATCATTTAATGACTCGACAGCCCATCGGCTAATCTTTAACATGTTTGCTCTTAAACATTCCTTTTGGATTGATCTATTTTTAGAGTTTACACTGAAAAAAATGCTGTTTTATAAGAAAAGTCACAGGCAATTGTGCGACAGGTTTGATTCAGTTTACGGCATGATTGACTGTCGCACAACTCTGAACGTAATTCAATGACTGTAAGGCTGTAATGTGATTGGTTATCATTGCACACATGATCCAAGTTAGCCATTATGCTTTCTCCAATGGTAGAGCCACAGAACCTCGTATCTCCCAATAATAAAGGTGCGTTCACGCGGCTTCGTAATTCCTGTAGTTACGAGATTCTAGCTTGTTAAAAGCGTTCACGTCCTTGTAGAGCTCGTAATTACAGCATGTAAGCTGGGAGTTTTCTGAAAGCTCCCACATGTACCACGTGGCTGCTGTACCACCTGACCGCTGTAGATTCATTTAGGCGTTGATAGTGGTGCCATGGAAATGCATAATTCCCAGTCCAAGGACCAAAAGGACGTGAACAGCTCCGAATATAACATCACTTGTTGTTATCTCAAGATTCCGGTAAATACAAGGTGACGTGAACGCAGCATTTGACAAATAATCTAGTAATTCTGAAGACCTTGATTAGCTGGTTCGGGTGTGTTTAATGAGGGTTGGAGCTAAACTCTGCAGGACAGTGTCCCTCCAGGAACTGAGTTTGAAACCTCTGCTCTAAGGTACTAATATGCACCTTTTAGGGATAGAGAAGGTACAAAGTTGTCTCTTTAAGCCCCAGTGACAAGCTGTTGTAAAGGTGTGGCTTTTGCACATTTTTCTGAAAGTGTTGGAACCATGTCTGTTATTGCCTTTGTCAAACCAACATACTGTTATTGTATATTTTTTTGTTCTTTTGTATTTATTTGTCTTCTAAGACAAATATTTCTGACTGTAGAGGCCCCTGTGATGCAAAAAAGTTTAGGGAATTACATTCAAATGAACTATTAACACTAAACAACATGCAAATTGACCCATAACAGTACAACAATCACCATTCACATTCAATGCAGTGAGTGGTTCAGAATAAAGCTGTCAGTCCCTAACATTCTGTCTTAGACTTGCTTTTGTGATCCATGGAATAAAACATAAATATATATTTTTTTTCTTTGGTCATACACAAGCCAAGGTTAAGTTAAAATAGTAGTCTTGTAGTAGACCTGTGTCTGCAGTGGTCAGGGAGGCTGCTTGTCTAGATAAAGCAAGATGTGATGAGGGGCACTTGTCTTCCTCTAATTTTGGCTTTTTATTTATTATCAAAAATATGCCTCTTTTTGGTTTCTTGATATATAATTGTATTTTTGCTGAGTATCATTCAAAAATAACTCTTACACATATATTTTTTTAGACATAAAACACTGTACGAATGCGTTACTGCAGTGGTTCTCAAACAGGGGGGTGCAGAGAGTACGGATCAACAATTTTGATGACTCATTCTCCACTTCAGAGTATTATCACATTTTCTGTCTAATCAAATGCCAGGATAAGATTGCAGAGGATGCGCTGCACAAATATAAATAATAAAAAAAAATTGAAACAACACATCACATTACTAAAATATCACTGTAGAAACAGTTGCATATTAAATCTAAAAGGGGGGAATCTATTAGCCTTAATTTTTAATACAAATGTGGCTGTAACAAGCTGTCAAGTGCAGCTTTGCCAGGCCGTGACGTAGGCAATGCGCTATTGGCTATCTAGTTCTGAACCTGGACATATACAGTATGTACATAAGGACCAGCACAAGTCTGATGTCCAAGTATGTAGAAAAAAGCTCAAAATAAATGCAGATGAAACACAATTCACTCAGACTCTTGACACTATCAAACACAGTAGTTTGGCCATCATGTATGCTTATTCATCTCAATAATAAGCCGTTAAAGGTTACACAATCATAGTTTCCTTTTATTTTGGCGTTTAATATTCTGGTGTTTGTTCATATTGTTTTGACTCTCACTATTTATTTATTTATTTACAGAATTTTGTATTAATTGTAACTCTGTTAATTGTCAACATTTTGTATTAATTCTTAACCTTTTTTCCATTTTGTAATCCAGACCATCAGAATTTCTTTGGCATCGATGATCGTTTGGGGCCAGTGGCTGTCAGTTTTCGCAGGGAGGAAAAAGAGGGATCAAGTGGGTCCCAGTACAACTACAGAATCATTTTCAGGACCACTGAAGTAAATACAAGACTCTCTCACACACAGAAGAAGTCGAAGAAGACATTTTGAAACATTTTCACTCATTCGTTTAAAGGAATTATATCCTATACTTTTTCATTTTAATTTTTTCCTTGAGGTCCACTTATGTTGCTACTAATTTCCATTGGAAAAAAATGGTCAGAAATTAGACACATTTCCATCCTCTGTCTTTACCCTTTTTTGTTTTGTTTTTGTTTGGAAAATCATGAGAAGATCACAAGAAAGTTCATACACAAATGTGCCATTTCATTTATTTTAATTACAAAAAACACATAGCATTACATTATATCTTACTGTACAGCACCTGTCCTCAGACCTTTAGTCAGTACTTTATATAGATTAAGATGTGTATTCCATTTTTGAAAGACAGAAAAATAAATTAGTGTCTTTAAAAAAAAAACATTACTACTGTGACCTCTCAGAAGGAAAAGGTTCATTCAAAAAACCTTTGAGGTTTTACAGTTGCATTCTTTACTTTTTTTCAATGCCTTTATATAATTATGAATACAACACAAATACGATCAACCTCACAGGAAAAATAAATAAAAAAATATATGATATAACCCCTTTGAGTCTACATTATGTCTTTTGCTGTCATTAATTGGTCTTGTCCCTGTCATTTTCCTGCAGCTGAAGACCCTGAGAGGTTCAATCATGGAGGAGTCTGTTCCCTCCGCAGCACGTCACACCACGCCACGTGGCCTTTCACCCAAGAGACTGCTGGAGTTTATTTTGCCTGAGCTCAACCTACATTGCCTCAGACTGGCCTCCACGTCCCCTAAAGTTAGAGACACACTCCTTAAACTGGATGAGCAGGGGGTAAGTGATTTTACATTGAGCTGCTTTCTGCTGTTCTGGCGAACTGACAATTTTCCGGTTACTGAAAGACTATTAGAAATAGGGTGCATACAGAATGCATGCGCATATATATATATATGCGCATGTATATATATATATAGACACTGGCAGTCAAAAGTTTGGAATAATTCAGATTTTCTCTTCTGCTAACTAAGGCTGCATTATTATTAAAATAACTGTTTTCCATTGTAATATATTTTAAAATATAATTTATTCATTTGATGGCAAAGCTGAATTCTCTGCATCTTTACTCCAGTTTTCAGTGATCCTTCAGAAATCATTCTAATATACTGATTTTTATCAATGTTGATAAAAGATGTGCTGCCTAATATTTTTGTGGAAACCTCGATACACTACCATTTAAAAGTTTGAGGTAAGATCTTTCTTTTTATATATAGAAATTAATACTTTTATTCAACAAGGATGCATAAAATTGATTCAAGTGATGATAAAGACAAGTATAATGTTACAAAAGTTTTCTTGTTTAAATAAATGCTGTTTTTTTAAACTTTCTATTCATCATAGAATCCTGGTTTCCACAAAAATATTAAGCAGCAAAAACTGTTTTAATTGTTGATAATAAGAACGTTTATTAATAATTGAGCGCCAATAATTATTCATAGTAATTGAGCACTGAATCAACATATTATAATGATTTCTGAAGGATCATGTGACATTGAAGACTGGAGTGATGATGCAGAAAATATCAGCTTTGCATCACAGGAATAAATTACATTTGAAAATATATTCAAATAGAACCAGTTATTATAAATTGTAATAATATTACACAATATTACTGTATTTTTGATCAAATAAATTCAGCCTTGGTGAGCAGAAGAGACTTCTTTAAAAAACATAAAAAATCTTCTAAATGGCAGTTTGTATATACAGTATATACGTATGTATATGTATGTATATGTATGTGTATAGGCTTGAAAAGTTTAGTTTTCCTCAATTTTACCATATTTCTGAACAGACTGTAAAAAATAAACTTGCGCTGCTTGTGCATGCAGCGTGAAAGAGGCTTAATGAAACAATGAGGAAGACTGGTGTTGCGCATGTAGAAAACAAGGTGGGGAAGGAACTGTAATTTTATCCTTGTTAATGTGTGTTTTGTGTGTGTGTAGTTGAATTTCCAGCGTAAGGTGGGGGTTATGTACTGCAGAGCAGGACAAAGTACTGAAGAGGACATGTATAACAATGAGAGTGCTGGCCCAGTGTTTGATGAGTTTCTGGACCTTCTTGGAGACAGAGTGCGACTCAAGGGCTGGGAGAAATACAGAGCTCAACTAGACACCAAAAGTGAGAAAAAACCTCAAAACACCCACCCACACACACACACACACACACACACATTTTTAAAAGAAATTAATCCTTTTATTCAGCAGGGATGAATTAAATTAATCAAATGCAACAGTAAAGACTTGTACATTGGTACAAAAATAATCTATTAATCTAATCATTTGAACTTTTCTATTTATCAAAGAATTCTGAAAAAAGAAAGTCTCACGGTCACGGAAAGCACAACTGTTTTCAATACTGATAATAATAAGAAATGTTTCTTGTATTTTATTTTAAATTGTAATAATATTTCACAATATTACTGTTTTTACTGTATTTTTGATCAAATAAATGCAGCCTTGGTGAGCACAAAACATTAGTAATCTTACATTCTATATGCAGAATTAGAAAGATGAGTGTAAATAACAGATTTTGATTTGGTGTGTATTAATAGTGTTTGTGTGTTTGTTATTTGCAGCTGACTCCACAGGAACACACTCGCTGTATACTCGTTATCAGGATTACGAGATCATGTTCCATGTCTCCACCATGCTTCCATACACGGCCAACAATACACAACAGGTAACTCACTGAACCTACAAACATCCCATTAAAATGAGCACCACTTACAGGCATTTCTAAAAACCATTACTTATCAAATGAACAGGACAATGATATGAATAATGTAACTATTAATTAGGATCTCATACTATGTGCAAATGGTAAATATAAATTAGTTGAATTGCTTATCTTTAATATTGTTTGTCAAAATATAATAGTAAAGAGATGACAAGTGTCACTGGCAACTTTCGATAAATAGCCCTTTATAATTTTATTTATTCAAGCAAGAGACCTGGGTAAGGTTGCACCAGCCATTAGTAATTTCTTACTTAAACTGGAATGTAAAGTCCACACTAGAGGCTTAGTAACCACTTAGTTTAGTTTGTAACAAACTCAGTACTTTATCTGGTTGCACTGTTTGCTCTTAAGGCATATTATAGCCAGTAGGTCATAAGCTCTCTGTAAAGTAATGCATAGTCGCATAATATGACGTTTACCCTCAATATTCCAATAGCAGCCTTCAAATACAGTACGGGAGCAGAAGTTGTATTGAAATGCTGTGAATTAAATACGAAAATGAAATTAAATACAGTACTACTTAGTCGTGATCATAATAGGTATTTTTATATGTAGCATAAATAACAGACAGAAACTGTATTTGAATTGAATAAGCATCAATAATGGCCATGTTTCTCACACAGCAGAATATGGTTGTCAGTCCTGTATTTGAGTCTTTAATACATTTGTGTTCACACACAGTACATTTATTTACGTAACCGAACTCACACCTGCAAATTTTCAGGATTCACAACCACATTCTCACAAAATATGCACCGTGTGAATAGAACCGTACTGGACAACTAGTTGTCTGCACGTCATACTGTGCAAAGTGGTTTTATGTGTGGTTTCACTTTCTGTAACTTACAGCGTGGGAAATATGAGCTGTGTGTCATCTGAAGGTTTTAGATCCAGCCACTGTTCTCCACCATAGCGGCTCCCAACATTTTTCTGTTCTATGCGCGACTCAATGGTATGGGGGTATTTTTGTTCCATTATTCTAAATAAATAGATTATGATCTACAAATAAATGTAAAGAGATTCCAAAAATAGTCATATGCACAAATAAATAGAAATTCACCCAAAAAATATCATGAGATTTGCTAATAAAAAACATATTCACAAGAATGTTTTTATGTCACAAGCACAACTCTGCCTGGCATTCTGTACATTTCTGAACTGCAACACACAGCAAATAGAAGGCATTATAATCATTATAAACAAAGGACCACATTACGGTCCATGTAAATGCAGCTAGCTACTCCCAAAGTACAGTATTCCACACTTGCATAATACCATGTATAATACCAAATATGAGCCTGAATGACCATCAGTGATGTAACAGCACGAGCCTCTGCATCACTGCGGCATGTACTATGGTTTTTATGAGTGGATAATGCAAATAAAAACGTTGCAATGCTGTAAAATACTTTTTTGTTTTTATTTTGGGTGCTGTATTGTATTATATTATTTGTGTGATCAAGTGTTTGGACATTTTACTTTTAAATGAAATGCATAATCTAAAAAGAACTCTTCTCTGCAAACAATGGTAACGTTTAAAAATGAAAATAATCCCATGATTTACTCACTCTCAAGCCACTCTTCTTTTAGAGGAACACAATTGGAGATATATATAAAAATGTACTTGCACTCCAACGATTTATAATGGTAGTGAATGGGGAGCGAAAATAAATGCATCCATCCATCATGAATATAATCCATACGGCTCCAGGGGGTTAATAAAGGCCTCCTGAAGCGAAGCAATTGGTTTTTAAAAGAAAAAATCTATATTTAAAACTTTATAAATAACTAGCTTCCACCCGTCGACCGTACGCATACCGCGCAAGTGCTCCAAATGAGTAATCCTCTGACGTGATGTATGATGTGGGATGTAGGAGTATCGTAAGCTTAGACGCCTCTCGCGATTTAAACAAATAGGGAGCTAGTTATTTTACTTTATAAAGTTTTAAATATGGATATTTTTCTTACAAAGACCGGTCGGTTCATTTCAGAAGGCCTTTATTAAACCCCTGGAGCCATTTTTTTTTTATGATGATGGATGGATGCATTTATTTTGGGCTTCAAAACACGCCCCCTGTTCACTATCATTATAAACCTTTGGAGAGCCAGGATATTTTTAAATATATCTCCAATTGTGTTCGTCTGAAAGAAGATTGTCAACTTGAGGGTGAGTAAATCATAGATACTCAGATGATTCACAAATGCGCAGAAACCAATTCACAAATGAATGCCAGGCACAATTGTGCTTATGACTTAAAAACATATATGTGAATATGTTTTTTATTAGCAAATCTCATTTTATTTATTTGTGAAATTAATTCAGTTTTGTGAAACTCCTGACACATATTTGTGGGTCTCATTCTATTTATTTGTGCATATGATTATTTTTTTGTGAATCTCTTTAAATTTATTTGTGGATCTTAATCTGTTTATCTAGAATAATGGAACAATTCTATTTCCATACAAATGCCGTCATGCGCGAGACACTGCAAAGGACGTCAGATGCGAGTGCAATGGTAAAGGCATCCGGCTAGCGCATGTTTACATTGAAGCTGCTGTCGGTTAATGAACTCGTGGCTGAACTGTCGTGTCAAAAGTGATAAAACTTTTCAGTTTTATGGATGTCACCATCTTTGATGTTACTTTGGTCACTGTCGTTATGAGAAAATACAGATTTGACTATCATTGCACCTTCATACAGACAGTAGCCTATTCGAGACACTACCGTAAGTTGTTGTGTGAACGGGACATTTTGAGACTCACACTGTAAATAAATGCGGTTGTCAATTCCAAAAACGTACATTGTGAACATAGCCATACTAATACAAAAAAAAAACAAGAAATTACATTTATTTATTATGACTGATTTTATTTGACATGCACAACATGTGCCGGTGCACACAGCGGCGCGCTGTTTAGGACGTGTTCCTGTTGAAGAGGCACTAACAAAATTGTAATCTATTCACAATCACATAATGTTCTCTCTCTTAAAATGTAATCGAGTGTGAATGTCGGCAATGTCATAGGCTATATGTCTAAAGAATTGTAGTCTGTTGGGTAAAAAGAGAGCTTACTGATGCAGTTCAGTCAGTCTGCTATTTTATTCCAATGATCAGAGGATTCCTTAAACATTTAATTTATCCGTAGAGAGTTACGCTTCAACTAAGGTCAGTGGTTCAATGAAAAAATATTTAGTAGTTTATTCACTACATTTAGAATAAAAATGTCTTTCTCAAGCAATTCAGTGATAGTTAACTAACTAACAGTATTTTTGTCCACATAATATCTAAGTTTCTCTTTTCTCTATTTCTCTTCTAGTTACTGAGGAAGAGGCACATAGGGAATGATATTGTTACAATAGTCTTCCAGGAGCCAGGTGCTTTACCCTTCACCCCCAAAGCCATCCGTTCTCACTTTCAGCATGTATTTATCATTGTCCGAGTACACGAGCCCTGCACCGACAACACCTATTACAGGTGAGAGAGTAGACACATAAAAACACATATAAAATGTTATCAAAATGTTAAAAATGTCTTTATCTCCACCTTTCTCAGAGTTGCAGTAACTCGTTCCAAGGACATCCCTCTCTTTGGTCCTCTCTTTCCTAAAGGTGCACGCTTCCCACGTTCCTCTGCCTTCCGTGACTTTCTCCTTGCCAAAGCCATTAATGCAGAGAACGCAGCTGAGAAATCGGAAAAATTTCGCTCTATGGCCACGCGTACACGGCAAGAGTACTTGAAAGACCTGGCGGAAAACTATGTCACCACCACACCCATTGATTCTTCCACCAAATTCCCGCTGCTGTCCCTGGGCGGGAAGCGCAAAGAGAAGTTAAAGGGAGCTAAAGGTGCAGAGCTTCATAGCGCAGGCGCTTTAGTTTGGGCCGTCACCGTCATTCAGGGCGGTGAGAGCAACGGTCTTAGCTTGTCCTGCCTGCTTGGCGTGTCAGCGGAGTCAGTCGTGCTCATAGAGCGATCCACTAGAACAGTCGTGTTCAATTGCAGCTGCCGCGATGTCATCGGCTGGAAAGCCGTGACCGAAATTGGAGCTCAGGGTGGCCTTTGCCTGAATATCTTCTACGAGAGAGGCGAGGCAGTGACCGTGACAATGTTGGACAGCCAAGTTGAGGATATTAAGGAGGTTGTCCAGAGGCTGGAGGTGAGATTTAATGCAGGATGCAAAGCTCTATTACTTATAGTTTATCTATAGATTGTGTTTCATGACAACACAATATTGCAGTAGACAATTGGAAAGTAAAACTGTTTTGATGAGGTAAATTCACTTCTCTGCAGCACTTAAAGTGTCCCTATTATGCTATTTTAAAGGGTTCTAAAAATTTTTGGAGGTCTCCCACAATAGGTTTACATACAATCAGGATCAAAAAACACTTTTATTTTCTCATATAATTCATTGCAGCATCACCTCTTTTCTCAAAGTGTCTGAAATGGTTAGATTAAGGATCCGGTTTCTCTAAACCCCTCCTTTCTGAGAGCCTACTTTGCTCTGATTGGTCAGATGGCCCAGTCTGTTGTGATTGGTCTACCACTTACAGTGTGTGTCGGAAACAAAACATCCTTTAACAAATCTGAATTTCATCTCCTCAGAACTTGATACACAGTGATATGAACAGTAACAATGGTGTTGGTTTTAACGTATCAATTCCCAACAATGACAATTGCAGAAAAAATAACATTACAATGTCCAGAAATCGGTTTCAATTGTATATTGAGTTTAATTTATCATGAATAACATGATAGTTTCATCCTTACATCTATTATAATAAAACATATTGTTAGTCCTGAGATTCTTCACATCTGAATGATAATGGTGTGGTGGTAGAACTTTTGTTGAGCGTGTCAGAGAGATTGTGGGTTCTAATCAGCCCTCGTATAGTTTTTCTTTTTCATTAAAACCAAAGATGTTCATCAGTGATTATATGTCAAGAGCATGGACACATTTGTGTGCATTTTTGTTTTGTGATTTCACCGGAACGAACAGTGAGTCTCTGTGACGGCGTTAAGCGATAGATTGAAGCGCTCGTCTGTGTGAAGTGCACAAGTGCCAAGAGAGCACAGTTGCCTTCCGCCACTGATAACAGCGGCAACGAACACTCAGCATGATTTAAAAAACAACACATTCCAGTGCCAGATCCACTCTTATTTAACAAACGAACTAAATGAATGCTCTGCTTGTCAAATGGAGATGTTTCATTTGTATTAGGTACATCCATGCCGCGAGATGTTTCAAAAAGTGGTGGGGACAATATCGACCCTGGCAAAAAGTGGTGGGGACATGTCCCACCTGTCCCACTCACAAATTAAGCCTATTCCAGTCCGAGTCTTTATCCTTTGGAAATGCATGTGGATTTGCTTTCGCAGCGCAGAAAGCAGCATCTTCTCTAACATGTCGACAAAACGAACCAAACTCTTTTTCGTTTTTGAGGGCGGGTCAAAGTAAACGTTGTTTATGGGCAGCCAGTAAAGACCATTGGTGCGCATTATGCAGATTTGTTACAAACCTACGTAGGTTTGAGCAGTAAGACTGCAGTTCAGAATTGGTTCTTTCTTTTGGGAGACAATAATTCCATTCATCGTGCACTTTGATCTTCACAATTTTGCAGACCTTCTACATTCACAACTATCTATATTACATACTGCATCAAAGGTAAAATCTGAATAAGCATAATAGAGGCACTTTAATCCCATGAATTGTTAGCTCTATGGAATGAGGGATTTGTTTTCAGAACATATTGTTTGGTACAGTATACAGTGGTGTAAAAAAGTGCTTGCCCCCTTCCTGATTTTTTGTTTTTTTGCATGTTTGTCACACTTTAATGTTTCAGATCATCAAACAAATTTAAATATTAATCAAAGATAACACAAGTAAACACAACATGCAGTTTTTAAATGAAGGTTTTTATTATGAAGGGAAAACAAAATCCAAACCCTCATGGCCCTGGGTGAAAAAGTGCTTGCCCACTAAACCTAATAACTGGTTGGGCCACCCTTTGCAGCAACAACTGCAATTAAGCGTTTGCGATAACTTGCATTGAGTCTGTTACAGCGCTGTGGAGGGATTTTGGCCCACTCATCTTTGCAGAATTGTTGTAATTCAGCCATATTGGAGGGTTTTCGAGCATGAACCGCATTTTTAAGGTCATTGCACAGCATCTCAATTCACGAGTTCACATATCCATATAATTAAATAGAGTAAAGTAATGCGTATTTGGCGTGCTGTCCGGGGAGAGGGCTCCGAGCTCGGAATTTTGTCCCGAACCCAGAGTACTCCCCCCGGTATTGTAAAAGTAGATAGAACTATAAGTGAGGAGATGGGGTGGAGGAGGGATGCTGATAAACTCTCAGATGAACGGAAGTCAGTCTGCAGAATTTATACCTTTGACATTGGTTGAGTTGATTAACTGAATGCTCTCCACCTGTGCTAATTAGGTTAATTATCTGAACTTGCTCCTCCCGAATTTTGTTAATAAAACATCATTAGGATTGAGGGCAGGACTTTGACTAGACCACTCCAAAGTCTTAATTTTGTTTTTCTTCAGCCATTCAGAGGAGGACTTGTTGGTGTGTTTTGGATCATTGTCCTGCTGCAGAACCCAAGTTCACTTCAGCTTGAGGTCACGAACAGATGTCCGGACATTGTCCTTCAGGATTTTTTGGTAGACAGCAGATTTCATGGTTCCATTTATCACAGCAAATCTTCCATGTCCTGAAGCAGCAAAACAGCCCCAGACCATCACACTACCACCACCATATTTTACTGTTGGTATGATGCTCTTTTTCTGAAATGCTGTGTTACTTTTACGCCAGACGTAATGGGACACACACCTTCCAAAAAGTTCAACATTTGTCTCGTCAGTCCACAGAGTATTTTCCTAAAAGTCTTGGGGATCATCAAGATGTTTTCTGGCAAAACTGAGACGAGCCTTTATGTTCTTTTTGCTCAGCAGCAGTTTTCGTCTTGAAACTCTGTCATACAGGCCTTTTTTGCCCAGTCTCTCTCTTATGGTGAAGTCATGAACACTGATCTTAACTGAGGCAAGTGAGGCCTACAGTTCTTTGGATGCTGTTGTGGGGTATTTTGTGACCTCTTGGATGAGTCGTCGCTGTGCTCTTGGGGTAATTTTGGTCTGCCGGCCGCTCCTGGGAAGGTTCACCACTGTTCCATGTTTTCGCCATTTGTGGAAAATGGCTCTCACTGTGGTTCGCTGGAGTCCCGAAGCTTTAGAAATGGCTTTATAACCTTTTCCAGACTGATAGATCTCAATTACTTTCTTTCTCATTTGTTCCTGAATTTCTTTGGATCTCAACATCTTTTTGTCTACTTCACTTTGTCAGGCAGGTCCTATTTAAGTGATTTCTTGATTGCGAACAGGTGTGGCAGTAATCAGGCCTGGGTGTGGCTAGAGAAACTGAACTCAGGTGTGATAAACCACAGTTAAGTCATGTTTTAACAGCGGGGGGCAAGCACTTTTTCACACAGGGCCATGTGAGTTTGGATTTTGTTTTCCCTTCATAATAAAAACCATTTAAAACTGCATGTTGTTTACTTGGGTTATCTTTGATTAATATTTAAATTAGTTTGATGATCTGAAACATTAAAGTGTGACAAACATGCAAAATAATAAAAAAAAACAGGAAGGGGCAAGCACTTTTTCACACCACTGTATCTGTAAAGTGAATACTGTTATTGTGGGCATCAAAAATACCATAAAACAGTAATATTGTAAAATGTTATTACAATTTAAAAGAACTGCTTTCTATGTTAATATATTTTAAAATGCAATTTATTCTTGTGATGCAAAGCTGAATTTTCAGCATCATTACTCCAATCTTCAGTGTCACATGATCCTTCTTAAATCATTCTAATATTCTGATTTGCTGCTCAAAAAACAGTTCTTATTATTATCAATGTTGAAAACAGCTTCATATTTTTGTGGAAATCATGATACATTTTTTCAGGATTCTTTGACAAATAGAAAGTTCATTAGAACATTTATTTGTTGTTATTTGTTAAGTTATTTCTTGATAATCAAGTTGAGACTTTGAGCTTTTATGTTTTGCACTATGCCATTTTAACATGACACTTCTATACTAACTCCCCTGGTAGCTGGTAACACGAGGCTGTGAGGCGCGTGAGATCACACCCCTGCGGGACGGAGTAGGTCAGCCTGGCTTCCTGATGAGTGAGGAAGGCTTTGTAACTGAGCTGCAGCGGTTTGGATATGCAGAGAGCGGTGGGTTGCAGTTGGGGGCTCGTGTTGTTCGTCTCTGTGGTCAGGTCCTGGTCCACCTCAGCCAGGAAGAGAGGAGCCGTCTCCTCCGCACGGCACAGAAGATTCACATCACCGTCATTCCTCCAGACGAGAACGGGAAACCACGCAGGTAATAGAGGTGATAGCTTATTTGCATGTGAAAGAAGGTGGACAAAATGGAGAGATGATGTAAAGCACTCAAACACTGCAGTGATTTTTAGGGAAAAGTGGGCTGACAAGTAAAAATAGTATGCAGAGAGTGGAGGATGGAGTCCTATGTATGGTGTATACAACTACCGTTCAAAATTTTGGGGATGGTATTAATATTTTGAAAGAAGTCTCTTATGCTCACCAAAGTGGCATCTATTTGATTAAAAATACAGTAAAAAGAGTAATATTGTAAAATATTATTTTTAATTTACAATAATGTCACATGATCTTTCAGAAGTCATTCTAATATGCTGATTTGCTGTTCAAGAAACATTTCTTATTATTATCAATGTTGAAAACAGTTGCTGCTTCATATTTGTGTGGAAACCGTGATTTTTTACAACAATACAAATGCATAAATATAAATGATATATATAGTAAATAGTAATTTTTATCTATTATATATAGATTAGTGCTGTCAAATGATTAATCACGATTAATACTAATAAAAGTTTGTGTTTACATAATATTTGTGTGCACTGTTTATATTTATTATGTATATAAAAATGTATATATAAATACACACATACATGTATATATTTTAGAAATATAATTTTTTTTTTACATGAATATATATATAATTTATATTATATATAAATATATTTTTGTTAAATATATACATGCATGTGTGTGTATTTATATATACCGTATATATACATAATAAAAATACACAGTACACACATATTATGTAAACAAAAACTTATTTTGGATGTGATTAATCGTGATTAATCGTTTGACAGCACTAAATATACCTTTCTCTCTCTCTGTCTATATACAGCTCTGGAAAAAATTAAGAGACCACTTAACATTGATTTCTGAACTTGGATTGGTCTCTTAATTTTTTCCAGAGCTGTATATA
>RJVU01050164.1:763931-782161 GCA_003731715.1 Anabarilius grahami | reverse complement strand
AGAGAGCCTATGTCCCTAGGGAGGGAAACAGATGGATAGAGAGGAGGGTAAGGAGCAATTGAATGAAGGACAGTACTCATTGTTTGTGAACATGTTTTAGCCAGTGTTTCACCAGCTGGCCAACTATCATTCAATTTTCATAATGCTTATTGATGGATCTAAACCAACACACACAAATAGATCTTGGGTAAAAACTGTATTTTTTTTCTTTTTTCAAATCCTATATAAAGCGAATTACTCAGCATGATTTATGTAAGTCTTTGATTATATAACATACTTCAAAAAAGAAAAACTAAAATAGTAGCACTGATCTTTTCATCCATGACTAACTGTTCTGCAATAAATAAGCTGAAACTTTAAAGGTTTTCACTCGACCTTATTCAAAACTTTCTTTTCCCTTTTTTCTTGTTCTCGTGTCTGAGTTCAGGAGTTTCTCTGAGCTATACCAGAAAGCCATCCAGGATGCAGAAAGCAAATCCGGAGAGGGACGATCGGGTGAGGCCTGGGTTCTGGATGACGACGACGATGATGATGGTGATGAAGGGGAGGAAGAGGAGAAGAAAGAGAATGAAAATGAGATGTATGACATTGAAACTCCGAAACAGGAACTACTTGTAGAGCAGATGGGATTTCCTGAGCCCATGGATACAGATTCGCTCCTCTCCCCACCCAGCTTGCCCCTCTTGCGGGCAACCTCCCTGCAGGACAGCATGAAGAGTCAGACCCCAGAAATCACCCCTGTCTCTCTCACACGAAGCTACTCATTAGAAGGACACCCTCCATTCCAGAACATCCTTGAAGGGTATACAGATTTCTGTTTGCCTACTTCTGATTACACTTAATTGTTTACTCCTAACAAATCAGGGTCCAAAATTCATTTTCATTATAATTTAAACTAATATTAGGTACTTTACAATAAGGTCTTGTTTGTTAGTTAATGCATTAACTAACATGAACTAACAATGAACAATATATAATATATATATATATAATATAACAATAATAACAATATAACAATAATAACTATATATATATATATAATACAGAATTTATTAATCTGTTAATGTCTTTCTTTGTGTACAGCAGAACAAAGAAATTCATATAGGTTTGGAACAACTTTAGGGGGAGTAAATGATGACAGAATTTTCATTTTTGGGTGAACTATCCCTTTAAAGAGAGTACATTTTCATGACTGTTTCTTAACACACTTAAGTACACTTTTAAAAAGTGCACTGTGTAATATATATTTAAATGTAAAGATTTAATGTACATTTAAAATCATTATGTTTTAATAATATTTTCTCATGCTTTAAAGAAGTACACTTATTTTGATGTGTTGACTAAAAAAATGTGTAAAACATGTAAGCAAGAATATGCATGACCCCTTTAATTGGATAGCACTCATAAATAGACAACAAAAATATTATTTAATTCAAAAAGTAGTAATTCATAGTAGTGAAGTGTGAAGTAGTTGGATGTTGTAAAATAGCAAGACTTATATCCCATCCTCATAAAATCTTTTTGTTGTTCACACAAGTGAGCAGCTCAATTTTCTATGTTAATGTTTTTTATTCTATTCTTTGTTTAATGTATTTTAACTAATATTTCTCTCTCTGTGAATGTGTATCATAAACATGTCTATCAGACATGTGTATGATAATGTGGGGCTGAAAGGAAACAGGCACATCTACGAAAACCCTGGAGAGCTTAGGGATGTGACCCCTGACCTCATACTGGCAGTCAAACCTAAAGTGCCTCCGGAGCAAGAGGAAGAGGTATGAAATGCACACTTTTTTCTTGTCATTATGAATGATCAGCAAGAACGTCTAGGTTACTACTGTAACCCCCGTTCCCAGAAGGAGGGAACGGAGACGTTACGTCGATACTGACGTAATGGGGTCTCACTTGGGAGCCCAATCACCTCCAAGGATATAAAACAAGCCAATGGGAATTGGCCTGTGAGATTTACATGCCGGGCCCCTCCCCCGGCATCCGGGTATAAATAGGGCCGGCATACTCACCTTCATTCATATTTTTGCTGAGGAGCCGATAGGTATCTGGCCGCTCAGCGGTGACTCCGAGCTATGGCAGGGGAACGTAACGTCTCCGTTCCCTCCTTCTGGGAACGGGGGTTACAGTAGTAACCTAGACGTTCCCATTCAGTCAGTCACTCGACGTTACGTCGATACTGACGTAATGGGGTCCCGTGGAAAACGCCATAGCGACTGAACCACGTTACGAGTGTTAGGGAGGCAGATGCTGGCAGGCCGTAGCGTGCCAAATGCAAGTGCGGCCTATACTCGCAACCCTCCAGCGCCCAGAGTAAGCCCAGGAATGTCTTCCATACCAGCGGGATGGAGAGGACAGGGCAAAACAGTGGAGAGGTCGAAGCTGCTGTTCCTTACCCACAGGGAAGAGTGCTTCGGAACTCAATTCCCAGGTCAGCCATGACCAAAACGCCAGGAAAGCGTTCCCCGAGGAGGTGAAAGCTACGGAGACCACACCCTGCCCAAAGGGAGGTAATGTGTGGAAACACATATGGACTGGCCTGAGGACAGTAACACATATGGAAGATCTCTGATGTAGGTCCTACCTTCCGGGAGGAACATACTAGCAATCAGAGATAGGGCAAAATGAAGCCGCCCAGGGAAAGACACGGGTTTACCGTTAGGGAAACCGTACCGTGGACGAACACATATGGGATTACCCGCGGGGAATCACAGCATATGGGCATCTAGCCCAGTACAAGGGCAGACCAATTGGGCATACACACGAGTACTGGACCTAGCGCCGGACGCCTCCGCCGCGTCTGGCTGCCGCAGGATGCAGGAGGAACTCCACAGGGTTCGCCGTTACGGGGAACTGAACTGAGGAGCGAAAAAAGTGCTCGCATTCCCTCTCCCGAGGAAAATGGTACGAGTAGACAGCACACGGGTGGACACCGGTTCCACTCGGATATTATAGTATCTCGCGAATGTATTCGGTGTCGCCCAGCCTGCAGCTCTGCAAATATCTGCAACAGAGGCACCGTGCGCCAACGCCCAGGAAGAAGCAACACCCCGGGTGGAGTGAGCTCGCAACCCGAGGGGGCACGGCTCGCCTTGCGACTGGTACGTCAAGGCGACGGCATCCACTATCCAGTGGGCCAACCTCTGTTTGGAGACAGCCTTCCCCTTCTGCTGACCTCCAAAACAGATAAAGAGCTGCTCAGAGCTTCTAAAGCTCTGCGTGCGGTCCACGTAAACGCGCAGGGCACGAACGGGACACAGCAACGCAAGGGCTGGGTCTGCCTCCTCCGGGGGCAGTGCTTGCAAGTTCACCACCTGGTCCCGGAAGGGAGTGGTGGGAACTTTGGGCACATATCCAGGCCGGGGTCTCAAGACAACGTGAGAGTAGTCCGGCCCGAATTCCAGGCACGATTCGCTGACCGAGAATGCCTGCAGGTCCCCAACCCTCTTGAAGGAGGCGAGCGCGGTCAGGAGCACTGTCTTGAGAGACAGATGTTTCAGCTCAGCTGACTCAAGGGGCTCGAAGGGAGCTCCCCGTAGGCCCGAGAGGGCAACGGAGAGGTCCCAGGAGGGAATGAGGCGAGGCCTAGGGGGATTTAACCTCCTGGCGCCTCGGAGGAACCTGATGATCAGGTCGTGCTTTCCTAGTGACTTGCCATCGAGCACATCGTGATGCGCTGCAATGGCGGCCACATAGACCTTGAGGGTGGAAGGGGACAGCCTCCGTTCCAAACCCTCTTGAAGGAAGGAAAGTACAACACCGACCGGGCATTTCCGGGGGTCTTCCCGGTGGGAAGAACACCACTCAACGAACAGACTCCACTTCATGGCATAGGCGCGCCTCGTAGAGGGGGCTCTGGCCGAAGTGATGGTGTCAACTACCGCGGACGGTAGGCCACTCAAGTCCGCCGCATCCCGTCCAGGAACCACACGTGGAGGTTCCATAGATCGGGACGTGGGTGCCATATGGTGCCCTGCCCCTGAGAGAGGAGGTCCTGCCTCAGGGGGATGCGCCAGGGATGGGCTGTCGCGAGGAGCATGAGTTCTGGGAACCAGGTCCGGTTGGGCCAGTACGGCGCAACTAGCAAGACCTGCTCCTCGTCCTCCCTGACCTTGCACAGTGTCTGTGCAAGGAGGCTCACTGGGGGAAACGCATACTTGCGTAAGCCCCGGGGCCAGCTGTGTGCCAGTGCATCCGTGCCGAGGGTCCCCTCGGTCAGCGAATAAAACATCTGGCAGTGGGCCGACTCCAGAGAGGCAAACAGGTCTACCTGTGCCTCCCCGAACCGGCCCCAGATCAGCTGGACCGCCTGGGGGTGGAGTCTCCATTCCCCCGGGAGCGTGAGCTGTCGTGAGAGCGCGTCGGCCGCACGATTGAGCTCGCCCGGGATGTAGGAGGCGCGCAACGACCTGAGTCGGCGCTGACTCCACAGGAGGAGATGGCGGGCGAGTTGCGACATGCGACGGGAGCGTAGACCACCCTGATGGTTGATGTACGCAACAGTCGATGTATTGTCCGATCGGACCAGTACATGCTTGCCCTGCAGCAGCGGTCGAAACCGGCGCAGAGCAAGGAGTACTGCTAGCAACTCGAGGCAGTTGATGTGCCAATGGCGATGGGGTCCTGTCCAGGAGCCCGACGCCGACTGGCCACTGCATATGGCACCCCAGCCGGTGGTGGAGGCATCTGTTGTAACAACAACATGCCTGGACACTTGTACTAGGGGCACCCCGGCCCGTAGAAAAGCAAGGTCCAACCACGGGCTGAATGTGCGGCGACAGCTCGGTGTGATGACCACACGGAGCGAGCCACGATGCCATGCCCACCTCGGGACTCGGTCGTGAAGCCAGTGCTGAAGCGGTCTCATATGAAGCAATCCGAGCGGCGTGACCGCGGCTGCGGATGCCATATGCCCCAGGAGCCTCTGAAATTGTTTCAGTGGGACCGCTGTTTTCCGCGAGAACGAATTCAGGCAGTTCAGCACCGACTGTGCACGCTCGTTGGTGAGACGTGCTGTCATGTTGACCGAGTCCAGCTCCACACCGAGAAAAGAGATGCTCTGCACGGGGCAGAGCTTGCTCTTCTCCCAGTTGACCCGAAGCCCCAACTGGCTGAGGTGACTGAGCACCAGGTCCCTGTGTTCGCACAACTGCTCTCGCGACTGGGCCAGAATGAGCCAGTCGTCGAGGTAGTTGAGGATGCGAACGCCCACTTCCCTGAGCGGGGCAAGGGCCCCCTCCACGACTTTGGTAAAGACGCGAGGAGACAGGGACAGCCCGAAGGGTAGGACCCTGTACTGATATGCCCGCCCCTCGAACGCAAACCGTAGGAACGGTCTGTGACGAGGAAGGATCGAGACATGAAAGTACGCGTCCTTCAGGTCGATAGCTGCAAACCAATCCTGGGCGTGAACACACGTGAGAATGCGTTTCACCGTGAGCATCTTGAACGGGAGCCTGTGAAGGGCCCGATTCAAGACACGCAGATCCAGGATTGGCCGTAACCCCCCGCTTTTCTTGGGTACTATGAAGTAAGGGCTGTAAAACCCAGACTTCATCTCGGCTGGAGGGACAGGCTCTATTGCGTCCTTCGCCAAAAGAACCGCAATCTCCGCCCGCAGGACAGGGGCGTTTTGGCCTGTCACCGAAGTGAACAGAACGCCGCTGAACCTGGGGGGACGCCTGGCGAACTGAATCGCGTAACCGAGTCTGATTGTCCGAACGAGCCAACGGGACGGGTTGGGAAGACGTAGCCACGCCCCCAAGCACCGCACGAGTGGAACCATCCGGACAACAGAAGTACCCACGGGGGGGCAGCATGGAGCACTGTGGCCCAACCCGGGAGGTAGTGCGTCCCGAAGTTGAGGCTGTGAGTGGAGTCCACTCACATGGCTCCGAGTGGGCAGGGTGACGTGGGGAGGCTGTGCGTCCCCCAGGCGCCAAGACCCTGCCCGTGGCGAAGGAAGGAATGGCTGAGAGAGAGGGAGCGGAAGCTCGCTCACCCCTCAGCGCAGACCTTCTTATATGACCCAGAGGATTTGGAAATTGCTCTTTTATTGACAATGTGGGTACCGCTGGCCGTGGGGCCAGCGGCGGAACACAAAAAAAACGAAACACAGGATTTTCCCCCGGGCCCTCTCCCGGGGGAAGGAGCGGTGCGGTCACCGTCTCCCTTCGAGCAGTCTCCAGATCCACCGCGTCTCCCGTCTCAGGGCCGCTTCTTGCCCTTCTTCTTCTTAGAAGGGGGCTTGGCGGTCTGGGCGGGGGGCGTGGCCTTCCTGCGGGAAGCTCGGGGAGGATGGGACGAGTCCGATCTCCCGGAAGCCTGAGCCGCAGGAGGACGCCCTCGGCGAGGAGCAGACGGAGGCACAGCCCGTGGCGGATTGGTGGCCTCATCACGCCGGGGCAGGATGTGTTTGATGGCCTCCGTCTGCTTTTGCACTGCCGAGAACTGCTGAGCGAAGTCCTCGACAGTGTCGCCGAAGAGGCCGGCCTGGGAGATGGGGGCGTCGAGAAAGCGAACTTTGTCGGCGTCCTTCATCTCAGCCAGGTCCAACCAAAGATGCCGTTCCTGGACCACCAGGGTGGACATCGTCTGACCCAGGGTGCGCGCCGTGACTTTCGTCGCCCGGAGGGCGAGGTCAGTCGCCGCACGCAGCTCTTGCAGCAGCCCTGGCTCAGAACTACCCTCTTGCAGCTCCTTCAGAGCTTTTGCCTGATGGACCTGCAAGATGGCCATGGCGTGCAGGGCAGAAGCTGCCTGTCCAGCGGCTGAGTAAGCCTTGGCAGCGAGAGCGGCCGTGGTCTTACTCGCCTTGGACGGGAGACGCGGACGGTTCCGCCAGGTGGCCGCGGACTGCGGGCACAAGTCCACCGCAATCGCACGTTCCACCTGTGGAATCTCCACGTACCCCTTGGCAGCCCCACCATCGAGGGTAGTGAGAGCGGAGGAGGCAGAAGAACGGTTTCTGGCCGTGTGAGGGGCCATCCACGTCTTCTGGAGCTCATCATGCACCTCCGGGAAGAAAGACACTGGGGCGGGACGCGGCTGGGAGCTGCGCCCCGAACCCAGAAATCAATCATCCAACCGCGAGCGCTCGGGACATGGTGGAGGGTTCCACACAAGACCGATGCCCGCGGCGGCCCGGGCAAGCATGGCCGCCAACTCAGAGTCCGCCTCAGACTGAGCGACCGCCCCTGAGGGCGGAAGCTCGGAGTCATCGTCGTCCTCCGAATCAGCGATCCCGCTCCCCGATGCAGCGATCGACATCTGATCCTCCTCCGGAGTGCCGAAAGTGACGCGGGGCACCCCCGAGGAGGGCCCCGCGGCAGCATCCGGCAGCTGGACGGCACATGACATTGTGGAGGAGTGGGAGGTTCGTGGGGGCGGACCCGACGAAGTGGCTCCCACGGCCGCTACAGCCGCCGGTGCTGGGGTAGTGACAGAGGGGACCCTCACTTCTGTGTTAAAGAAGGAGAGTCGCGATCTTAATGCCAACATGGACATGCCCTCGCAATGAGGGCATGTCCCATCCACGAGCGCTGACTCAGCGTGCTGTTTCCCCAGACACGTGAGACAGCGATCGTGGCCGTCAGAGGAGGTCAGGAAACGACCGCATCCAGAAACACACGGACGAAAAGACATCTTGAAAAAGACACTGATCGCCCGTGCTTGCTCTTTTAGTACACCTCACCAGCCGAAGCACACAGGGATGAGTGCAGCACCGTTCCTGTGCACAGCGCACCGACACACCCACCGCTGATCGCGCCTTCCCACCAGCTGGAGAGACTCGAGCAGCCACCAGAGAACAGCCGTAGAGCAACTACAATTGCTGTTTTTAGGATCAAAGTCCTATAGCAATTAAAATTGCTGTTTGCTCTCTTATTCAGAAATTTCACTCCTTGAAGAGGCAAAAGGAATCAGCCGATCGGCTCCGAAGCAAAAGTATGAATGAAGGTGAGTATGCCGGCCCTATTTATACCCGGATGCCGGGGGAGGGGCCCGGCATGTAAATCTCACAGGCCAATTCCCATTGGCTTGTTTTGTATCCTTGGAGGTGATTGGGCTCCCAAGTGAGACCCCATTACGTCAGTATCGACGTAACGTCGAGTGACTGACTGAATGGGAACTGATCATATGATCACAATAGGCACAGATACAATGACGCTTATAGAGGGCCAGGAGTTGTCAAGCACTTCCCAGTGAGTCTGGTGGCATTTTCTATAACACTGGTAGGCAAGATTCTTTTGTACACTTCTGAATTCATTCTTCTGCTGCCATCATTGAATAAGTCATCAATAAAGATGAGTGAGCCTGTTCCAGAGGCAGACATTCATGCCCATGACATGATACTACCTCCACCATGCTTTCCAGATGAGCTTGTATGCCTTGGATCATTTGCAGTTTCTTTTTTTCTCCACACTTTTCCTTTCCCACTTTGATAAAGGTTAATCTTTGTCTCATCTGTCCATAAAACTCTGTTCTAAAACTCTACTGGCACATCTCTGTGTGTTTTTGAAAATTCAAATCAGCTTTCCTAGTTTTTGGTACTGATCAGATGTTTGATCTTGCTGTGTAGCCTCTGTAATTCTGTTGGTGACAGGTGTGTATAAATGCATGTGATGGGGTTTTATACTGTAGGTCCCGGGCCGTTGTCAATTACAATTCAATTCATGATTCATAGGATGTAGATTTGATTCTGGAATGATCTTTGCAAATGCAGAACGATGCAGTGCTATTCACAATTTGATTTGATCTGATTTGATTCTGTATATTATAAGTGCACTCAAAGGATTATGCATGTAAATGATGTTTATTGCACCAAGCAGCTTGAAAGTAAACGCATTACATACATGTAGATTCAGGCTACTTGGAATATAACAAACAGTTCAATCTTTTTGAGCTGAACACACCTAAAAAAATCCATATTTTACAAATATTTTCATGAGTTTTCTTGGTCTGGAAATAACCATTTTTAAAATTCCTTATTATTTTCAGTTTTTGAATTTAATGTTTATATATTTTAAAATATTGAATAATACTTTAACTTATCACAATTCATTTTGTAAAATGTGCACTTCACCATTAAAAAAAATCCATGTTTCATGATGGATTTGTAATCGATGCATCAAGAAAGTACATGAATCATTCACCTCTGTGAGGCTTACTTAGAAACAGTATTAACAACTCTCTTAAAAGTACTTAAAAACAACTCTCAGAATAGCACAATAGGTTTCATCACCTGAAGCATGGCATGATCCGCTGCTGATGTGTATGCAGGATCCTGCCTCCCACACAGAGGGCAACTGATGGATCAGCTTGTGTAGCTCTCTGTATTTGGAAAGTGATTGTAGTGTTTTTAGAAGGGTTTTTAACCTCTCGGATCCTTCTCCCACTCGCTCTCTCTTTCCTTCCTGTATGTTCACTGTTCCTCCCACTTCATGTTTTCCCTTCTTCCCCTCATAAAGTCACTTTCTCTCTCACTCTTTTTTTTTCTCTACATTTTCTCTTGTCTTAATTTTTCTTCTGTCTTAAATGCCTGAGTACACTGAGAAATAATTATTTACAGAAATGTTCTGTCTTACAGTATAATCTCTTTTCTGTTCACTTTCATGCAATGATAAAAATGTTTCAAGCAGTAGACATTCCCTGATATATTTTACACCGATCAGGCATAACATTATGACCACTGACAGGTGACGTGAGTAACACTGATTATCTCTTCATCACGGAACCTGTTAGTGGGTGGTATATATTAGGCAGGAAGTGAACATTTTGTTCTCAAAGTTAAGGTGTTAGAAGCAGAAAAAATGGGCAAGCATAAGGATTGACAAGGGCCAAATTGTGATGGGTGTACTGCAGTGGCCAGTATCTATCAAAAGTGGTCCAAGGAAGGAAAAGTGGTGAACCGGCTACAGGGTCATGGGCGGCCAAGGCTCATTGATGCATGTGGGGAGTGAAGGCTGGCCCGTGTGGTCCGATCCAACAGACAAGCTACTGTAGCTCAAATTGCTCAAGAAGTTAATGCTGGTTCTGATAGAAAGGTGTGCATCACAGTTTCCTTTCATGGAAACGGTATTCCCTGGTGGCCGTGGCCTCTTTCAGCAGGATAATGCGCCCTGCCACAAAGCAAAAATGGTTCAGGAATGGTTTGAGGAGCACAACAACGAGTTTGAGGTGTTGACTTGGCCTCCAAATTCCCCAGATCTCAATCCAATCGAGCATCTGTGGGATGTGCTGAACAAACAAGTCCGATCCATGGAGGCCCCACCTCACAACTTACAGGACTTAAAGGATCTGCTGCTAACATCTTGGTGCCAGATACCACAGCACACCTTCAGGGGTCTAGTGGAGTCCATGCCTCGACAGGTCAGGGCTGTGTTGGCAGCAAAAATGGGGACCAACACAATATTAGGAAGGTGGTCATAATGTTATGCCTGATCGGTGTATACTTCAGTTTATAATGTAATTATATCGAAATATCAAATGTTTTTTAATTATACAAAACTGACAAATAATTATGTATTAATTATCTTTTTAACTTTTTGGTCCTTCAAATGCAATTCAAATACATATATATATATTTTTTTTATTTGATTATTTATATATTTATAATCATATGAATTATCTTTACATTTGGTTTGCATCCATCAAATAAATTAATGAATAAATAAATAACCTTTAATTTGTAACATATTTAATTAGTATATTTCATTTAAAATGATGCATCATTACTACACACTTATCACAACATATAATTTTGAAGGTTATTTCAAGCAAAAGTAAATATTTTATTATATACAATTACCATAATATCATTACAGTAATGGTCATTATACTGCCCATTCCTACTTGATTGTTTAATTCTTCCTCTCTGTCTAGTTTGGACCTGATCTGGAGACTGAGGAGCGGCCATCGGTCAGTGATGTGACCATGAGAACTGCCTGCATGGAAAGTGCAGAAAGAAACTCCAGAGCTCTGAGCCTCCATAACTCCATCACAAAGAGTAAGTGTTTCTTAATGATACCACAAAACATTATGCGGTAAATGTATTATTTAATGTATTAATTTTGTAGTTAATGTTATAAGTTAAAGCTTTTATCTACAAGTGCAGTTTCCACAAGTGCAGATGCGATCTCTAGAGATATACAGGTCCTTCTCAAAAAATTAGCATATNCGGATGAAATATGCTAATTCTTTGAGATAGGAATTTGGGGTTTTCATGAGCTGTATGCCAAAATCATCAGTATTAAAACAATAAAAGACCTGAAATATTTCAGTTGGTGTGCAATGAATCTAAAATATATGAATGTTTAATTTTTATCATTACATTATGGAAAATAATGAACTTTATCACAATATGCTAATTTTTTGAGAAGGACCTGTATAACTGAGGCCCCGTTTACACTAGTGCGTTTTCGTTTTAAAATGCATTAGTTTTGCTACGGTTACCTGTGTTGTTTACACTATGCCGGCGTTTTCGAACCTTGAAAACGGAGACTTTCGAAAATGTTTTAGTTTGAAAACGCCAGGGTTGAGTTTCAGTATAAACGGACCAAAACGGAGACTTTTGAAAACAATAGTGTGGCTGCCCACGTTTGCTCTGCGTATCCTTGATGACTGTATAAACAATAACATGGAGACTGAACTGCAATCTTTGCTGGCTTTGTTGTAATTTTTAGCAGCCATTGTGCAGTTAAACTCAGCATTTTTTTAATACTGCAGCTACCTACATGCACAAAAGGAAACTGTTTACACTTGTACGTGCATACCCAGTGTGCATGAACAGTCATGTGACATGCGTTTTCGGCCGTGTAGTGTAGACGGAGATCGTTTCTGAAACGCTATGGAAATGCCGGTGTAGATGAGGATTGTGCAAAAACGCACTAGTGTAAACGGGGCCTGAGTGTTTTAACTTTGTAAAGGCTGGAATGTGTACAAATCTAAACAGATTTTAAAACACTACACATCATACTCTTTATTACAAAGAAAAATGTCTTTGGTTACGACTGTAAGCATGGTTCCCTGAGAAGGGAACAAGACACTGCGTCTGACGTAGATGCTATAGGAACGCCTCTGCGCGAATGCGTCTTGAAGCACGTGTGAAATCAATCCAATGGCATGGCGGGATGTCAGCCCATTTCGTGTGAAGTAAAGACCAGGAAGCGCTATAAAGCACACCTGGACCAAACAATGTTAGCTTCTCAATGGCCGAAGCAAGTCAATCAAGTATGGCAGGGTGATGCAGCGTATCGCTCTCTCCTCAGGGAACCATGGTTACAGTCGTAATCTGAAACGTTCCCTTTCGAGGTAACTCAATGTAGAATGTTTATACCCACTACACCATACTGACAAGTGCCTGACCTAGTGTGAATCATGACGAGCAAAAATCTAGGTTAAAAAGACCCCGGAGTGGAGTCCAAGTCTAGGTTGTAATACATTACAAATGTGTGAGGAGAGGACCAGCCCACCTCATCACATACTTCTTGAAGGGATACCCCTGACAATAAGGCTTTTGAAGCCGCCATGCTCTTCGTAGAGTGTGCTCTGACAGCCATAGGTAAAGTCTGATGGCATGCCTCTTGAACAAGAGAAATAGCCTTGACTATCCACTTGCTCATAGTCTGCTTGGTCGCTGGTAAACCTTTCCTTGGTGACCCAAAACAGACATGTGGACATAACAGATTCAGCTTCTCGTGGTCTGACGTCTGGAATGGAGAAGGACAAAAGGCTTGCAAGACTATAGATCGTGCAACATTGGTTGAAACCTTAGGCATGTAACCCGGTCTTGGCCTAATGGATAGAGAGTCGGACTTGTAACCCAAAGGTCATGGGTTCGAGTCTCAGGTCTGGCAGGGATTGTCGGTGAGGGGAGTGAATGTCCAGCGCTCTCCCCACCCTCAATACCACGACTGAGGTGAGACCCTTGAGCAAGGCACCGTACCCCCAACTGCTCCCCGGGCGCCGCAGCAATGGCTGCCCACTGCTCCGGGTGTGTGTTCACGGTGTGTGTGTTCACTGCTGTGTGTGTGCACTTGGATGGGTTAAATGCAGAGCACAAATTCCGAGTATGGGTCACCATACTTGGCCACATGTCACTTCACTTTCACTTTCACTTTCAGTCTAGTGTGCAAAAAGGCTTTAACCCTCGTGCACTGTTCGATTTCCGGGTACGACCTTGTTGGAGCGAGTCAAAATTACCCTGATTGGATTCAGTACAATTCCACACAATAAAAATCACACTATGAAAAAAAAAACACCATACAATAAGGTACAAACAATTAGCTTTTAATGTCAATACTTTTCACACATTACAAAGAATACATTTCTGAATTTATGATTTATAAAAATGTTTTAACCACTTTTTTTAAGACTGCCCCTTCCCCATGTGATTATACATGTATAGGAATAATATCTTAGTCTAAATCTAAAGTAATCTATATATGCAAACTATATATCATTTGAAAGGTTTCAGACTAGTTTTCATATTTGGTGACTGTTTTTGAAAAGAAACGACAAAGCAATAGATAAATAACGATATATTCTCCATTTGTGGGTGCCAAACTATACATGCTCTGGTTCTTTACGTATGTTTTTGAGGAAAAAGTAAATGAGGAAAAAGTTACAAAATTTCAAGAAAAACGACATTGGTTAACAAGTATTTTAGATAGCTTGAAAAAAGAAATGATAGCTCATTTTACCATCTGTGGCTGACAAAATATTTTTTCCATATTGAAATAAGTGGGAAATTTCCTTTTTAGCTTCATAGGGTAGTGAAATAAACTAAAATAACAAAATAGAACCAAGAAATGTTATTATTTTGGGTCTGTACAGTTTCCTTAAAACATTAAAATATGTGGGTCAAATTAACCCACAAACATCACAAACATAATAAAAATTGTGTGTACGTGTCAAAACACATGTTGAAAGTTCGCATGCATGTTCATGACCCTAAATGAGAAAAAGTCATAAAATGTCAAGAAAAAAAACATAGGTTAACCGGTTTATTTCCAACAACTCAAAAATCAAAATGGGTCAAATTGACCTGAGGGTTAACATGAGGGTTAACCATACTAGGAGCTAATTCTAAGCATGAAGGGGAAACCAATAGAGCCCGAAGATCTCCTACTCTCTTAAGAGATGTGATGGCCAGTAGGAACATAGTCTTTAGAGTCCGAAATTTCTCCGCAACAGAGTCAGTAGGGTCGAAGACCTTCTAGTACCACAGTCAAATCCCAGGCCGGAACCCTTGCATGGCTTGCAGGTCTCAGCCTCATAGCACCACGTAGGAAATGACACCAGTGGGTTTCTCCCCAATGACTCACCAATGTGTGGTAAGCAGCTATGGCCACCACGTACACCTTCAAAGTGGAGGGGGGATATCCCTGCAAAAAAATCGTTTGATCCCCCTCATGGGCCAAACCCACAATTTCCATACTGGTCGGGGGTGATAAATATTGGTCAGGGGTGATAAACTGTGCCACCTGCTTGAGACAGAAGATTCCACCTGATGGGAATATATATATATATAATGACAATAAGCTGAAAAATGTATAATACATAATGAATTTAACTATATTGCAATATTAAGTGGTTTCAACTGTTAGGGTTTTGCTCTGTACATCAGCTCAGCTTCCTTTTTTGTTCTTTTGTCTTGGCTACAGGGTGGCTCAATGCCTCCTTTTCCTCAGGGAGGTTTCATTTTCTCTTACTCCTGCATAAGCCTTTCTCCTGTAAACGCTGCCTTTTTAAAAATTAAGCTGATCTATCCCATCCTCCCATCCATAAGCAAATTCGGCAAGCTTTAAGTGAAGTGAAGTGAAGTGAAGTGAAGTGAAGTGAAGTGAAGTGACATGTGGCCAAGTATGGTGACCCATACTTGGAATTTGTGCTCTGCATTTAACCCATCCAAGTGCACACACACAGCAGTGAACACACACACCGTGAACACACACCCGGAGCAGTGGGCAGCCATTGCTGCGGCGCCCGGGGAGCAGTTGGGGGAACGGTGCCTTGCTCAAGGGTCTCACCTCAGTCGTGGTATTGAAGGTGGGAAGAGCGCTGGTTATTCACTCCCCTCACCAACAATCCCTGCCGGACCTGAGATTCGAACCCATGACCTTTGGGTTACAAGTCCGACTCTCTATCCATTAGGCCACGACTGCCCCATTTAAAAGATACGAATCAAGGCATGAATGGCATTGACATTTTAAAATGAGTGTAAAGCTTTGGACAGATGGGGGCCAGGCTAGGGCTGGTTGGGATAAGAGGTATTATACGGCCTTAAATCAAGACACTGTCTCTGGGCCATCTGTTCGCTGCTGCCCCTTGTTAGTTGAGCGGTTACATCTCTCCAAGCTCTCTTTTAAAAATGCATATGGGTGTGCATGTGTTATTCTCTTTACTCAGGTCTTTTTAAACAGATCTCCAAAATATCAGTAGGAACCACCTTTCACTTTGAACAATTATATATAATGTTATATTCACATGTGTGTTAAAAGTTTCATTTATAGTATAAGAGTGGAAAACAGTTTTTGGTGGCTTGTTGCAGGATGAACTTTTCTCCAGAAAAGTATGTTTTACTGTACCTTCAAAACATCAGTCAAAAGGAAATAATACCTAAATTGAAAAGGAACCAAGAGATCAAAATAGGGAAATGACTGCCTTACCAAACATCAACTTCATGTCATCATCCTTTAATAATTACTTGCTTGTACTATTTTTGATATTGAAAATTGGAGTTAACAAAATGCAAGAGCATCACATCATCATGTTGCCGTTATCAGCTTCGAAGTAAGGCACATTATAACACATATAAACTCCCAAATTCAGGGCAGAAGTTAGACGTTATTATAATATTAAATTTAAAAATGAATTTCAGCTTGTGAATAATGCTTGTTCAATCTTGTGAAAAACAAGTGTGCTTAATTGTACTGAATGTGCACTTGTAGTGCTTTTCAAATCTTAAAAGTATATTTAAAAAAAGAAAAAAAACTAGTTGCATTTTCATGACTGTTTCTTAAAGTACACTTAAAAAATGCACGTTGTAATAATGTCAGAAAAGTTTTACTTTAAAGTATATTTTAAATCATTATGTTTTGGTCATCTTTTGCCGTGCTTTAAGGAAGTACACTTATTTTGATGTGTTGACAAACATACTAAAGCACATGTAAAGGACTTGATTATAATTTTAACTGTTGAGTGTTATTTGATATTACATCTAAAGTTAATATATTTTAAATGTACTGAATTGCAGCTCAGTACAAATGTGTAATTATGAATATATTTAAATTCATGACATACAAGATTCAATAGAAATGACATGAAAGAATATTTTAGTTTACCATAAATGCTTGTCAGTAAATTCAGCACACTTTACCCATATTTTAAAGTCAAAATAAGTAATTATGAATTCGCATATAAAAATGTACTTACGTCCTACTTAAGTGTGTTGAAAAACACTCTAATTTAAACTACTACACATTTTCATTTAATTGCAATTAACTGTAGTAAGTACTCTATACATGTATGCTTAAGTGTACTTTTTCCACAAGGCCATTTATCCACTTTAACGGCTAAAGTGTTAATTTACACACAAATTCCAATAAACTCCATTTACAAATGTGATGTCTGCATGTCAACATTTCCCTCACTTTTCCTGGTCAATGTTGACCAAAGCTTTCTAAACGGTTTCTTTCGAGAGTAAAACACTTCTAGTAGATTCCAACAAATAATCAAAACTAAATACTTTGCACAGAGCTCTTTTTATAATATATTTTTGTTGATTTCAGTTCTCTCAGAGACAACAGATTCATCTGAGGAGGAGTGGCAGTCGATTTCTGATCTGGCCAGCGCTTGTCGGAACATTCTGGAAGCTTTGTCTCGAGAAGGTGAGAAATGACCATTTTCAGTGGATGAAATGTGTTTGAGTATGTGAAAGTCTGTTTAGTCTGTTCACTGAAGAATGCTGGTCTGGTAACTTTGCAAGGATAATATGGAATATTACTAATGTCATTTCCTGCTGGGTTTCAGATCGGAAGTCAGGAGATGGAACTCAAGAGACTATGACCCAGTCAGGTCAGACAGAAACCAAGTTTAAAGACTTCAAGGACAGGTGAGAATGACTGTGCCATCCATTCTTTGACATTCGATTATACTCACAACCAGAGACGCCATGGAGAGTTTTAAGGGGGGTATGCAAGACATAATTTTGGCCCCCCTTCTTCCAAATGAATGTTTAATAAGAAATTGAAATAATTTATTAGTTAACATATATATTATTTCAAGTAACATCCCCCCTCCACCCCCGAAACACGATCGATTTGAACCCTTTGGCGCATACGCACACACCGGTGCGATTAGAACGTTCAGTGCGTCACTGATAATTCAAACCTGCTTTCCCGCTTTGGCTGGCGCTGAGCCAAGAGACAGACGTGCTTAGTGCTTTTCATATATCACAACTATTCAGTGTTTTCAAAAACATAATGTTAATTCGAGGTTTCAGACATAGACATTAAAATGAAGTACTGTAAAATAAAAAATAAAAAAAGACATTTATAGTGTTTTTTAATTCAAATTCCATACACGGATGCCTTTTGAAGCTGCATAGCTATCCTTTTAATTATAATTTGACGAAGTGTTTTATTCATATCAGATACAGATGTGCATGAAACAATAAAGTTTTTACTCTATTCTTCCCCCAGTTCACCGGCCACTTAGCCTACTTTCATGTATTTCGGGGAAATGGTGGAAATTGATGTGATGTAAATCCGACAGATCCTCTGAATTGTGGTGCAAACTCATGGCGCGTTATAGGCTATCAGCTAAAATACATACGCGATACATATCTGTCTGTGTGGCTGCATGACGCGTCGCCAATGAATGAATACGTTCTAAAATGATGTTCTAAATAAATAACGGTCGCCTCAAAAAACTCACGCTGGTGGCTATATAATATAGAGATATGCCCATCCAACACAACCAAATATAATGATTCAAGGTTTCTCTGAAGAATAAAGTTAAGTTTTTCAATTGCGGTTTTTCGCCCACACAGAAGACCGCTTGCACTACAGACTTCTTGAATTAGGTCTTTCAACACATCCGCAACCAACAATCATCTCCATTATTTTGTTTATTCTTATTTGCAAGGGACTATTTCATAAGCGAAACTTCATTTTAACGTCTTCATCCCTACTTTTTTTTTTTTTTTTTTTTTTTTTCCC
>RJVU01050164.1:731147-763881 GCA_003731715.1 Anabarilius grahami | reverse complement strand
AGAGAGCGTGCTCACGTTCACTTCTTACTTTCTATAATTCACAGATTTAAATTGTATTTTACTACAATATTATTAGTTAACGTGTTTGTGTATGTAAGAAAAAATAAATAAAATCACACACACAAAAACAATTCTTGATTTGTGGCCCCCTAGCATCCTGGGCCCATATGCCTGGCATACTCTGCACCCCCCGTAACGGCGCCCCTGCTCACAACATGAGGAGAGACACAAGAGAACTATAAACTGACCTGCCAAAAACATTTACAGTATGCACTTCAGTTCAAAAGCTTGATGTCAGTAAGATTTTTTGGAAAGGAATTAATACATTTATTCAGCAAGGATGCATTAAATTGATGTGCCAATAAAGTGCCAGTAAAGACTTTTAAAAATTCTATTTCATATAAATGCTGTTCTTTTGAACATTCCATTCATCAAAGAATCCTAAAGAGAAAAAGCGTATCACGGTTTCCACAAATATATGAAGCAGCACAGCTGTTTTCAACATTGATAATAATAGACATCTTTCTTGAGCAGCAAATTAGCATATTAGAATGATTTCTGAAGGATCATGTGACACTGAAGACTGAAGTAATGATGCTGAAAATTCAGCTTTGACATCACTGGAATTGTCACGATCCCTGCCTATGTTCCGTGTCTCCATTGTTGTTTGTTCACCCTGCTCACTTGTTAGTTATCATGGACACTCATTGGACCACGCCCCCTTGTTAGCTTGTTACCTCATTACCTTGTTAAGCTCATCAGCCTTGTTAACTCTGCCTATATAAGCCTGGTTCACTCATCCTTTCCCCGTGAAGTATTGTACTTGTAACTCTGCAATTCTGAGCATTTTCCCGGTTTTCTGTGTCCTGGGTTCTTGAACTTCTTGGATTTCCATGTTCGTTCTGTGTGTGTCTGCCTTGATGTTTGTTTGGATTGCCTGCCTGTGTTTTGACCTTTGCCTGTACATTGGATTATGATTGTGGATTACCCTTTTCAATAAACTGCGTTTGGATCCTCAACCTTTGAGTCTTGGAGCAGTATGGCAGGAGACACCAAGCTTCGATGGCCACAGAGCTTGGCCCATCTTGGTCACCAGCGTGTCCTGTTTTAAGGATCACTAGCCCAGTGTTGTATGTTCCTTCCTGTCCTGTAGTCTCTACACCAGACAAGCCAGAGACTGTTCACAACATGGCTACCACTCCAGAGCCGGTTCACAACATGGCTGCCATAACAGAATCCTCAATCATGATGGCAGCCGTCCCAGAGTCTCATCCCATCATGGCCGCCAAGATGGCCGCTCCGCCTGTGTCTTCAGACAAGATGGCCGCTCCACCCGTGTCATCAGACAAAATGGACGCAACGCCTGTGTCTTCAGACAAGATGGATGCCATGCCTGGACCTCCAGCCATCATGGCCGCTACGGCAGAGCCTCCAGCCTTCACGGGTGCCTCACCAGAGTCTTCAGCCATCATGGATGCCACATCCATGTTCCTGGTCATCATGAGCGCTAAACATGAAGACGTTCAGGCTTTCCCTAAGCTCTGGAGACTGGCTTCAAGTCTGGAAGATACACCGCTGATGTCAGTACGTGCAGCCAGCATCCCTAGACCAGCGCCATCTAGCCCACCGACCTCAGCACTCTCAAGCCTGCCAGTGCCTGTACTGTCCGTCCCAGAGGTCATTCCCTTGTCCTTGGTACTTCCTGTTATAGCTATGGCCATTTTGTGTGTTTGGGCTGCATACTGCTCTCCAGCCCATGAATCCGCTCCAGAGCCCGCTCCAGTCCATGGATCCACTCCAGAGCCTGCTTCAGTCCATGAGTCCACTCCAGAGTTCGCTTCTGTCCCAGAGCCCAGCCTTGTGACCTATGAACTTCCTGTCTTCCTTGATATGACCACGGAGGTCATCCCTGAGTGCCCTGTCTGCCCTGATGCGACCACGGAGGTCATCCCTGAGTTCCCTGTCTACCCTTAAGTGACCACGGAAGTGGTCCCTGAGTTTCCTGTCTGCCTCAACATGACCGCAGAGGTCGTTCTTGAACTGTCTGCCTGCCTCAATACGACCAGAGAGGACGTTCTAGTCAGAACATTGGAGGACGTGTCTGTGCTCACTGCCTGTCCTGTTATGGCCCTAGTGGCCAACACTAATCTCTCTGTGCTTCATGTTTCAGTTTTACCTGATCATCCATGGTGGTTTCCAGTGTCGCCAGATCTGCCCTGGGGGATGTCTGCTCCACCATGGAGGTCTTCAAGCTCGTCTGCACTCCTGTGGTGGTCATCTGCTCCGCCGTGGTGGTCTTCAAGCCCGTCTGAACTGCTGTGGTGGTCGTCTGCTCTGCCATGGAGCTCTTCAAGCATGTCTGCGCTGCTGTTGTGGACGTCTGCTCCGCTGTGGGGGTCTTAAAGCCTGTCTGCCTGGCCACCTGCACAGCCTGCACCACCCTGGCCACCTGCATGGCCTGCTCCACCCTGGTTGCCTGCTCCGCCCTGGCTAACTGCTCAGCCTGCTCCGCCCTGGCCACCTCCACAGCCTGCACCACCCTGGCCATCTGCCCGGCCTGCTCCACACTGGCCGCCTGCTCAGCCTGCTCCACCCTGGCTGCCTGCTAGGCTTCTATTTGCAGAACCTCTTCCACTCCATGGACATGGCCCTCCACCGGTTCACCTCCGCCCCGCCTCCCTGGACTTCTTGTTAGGAGCGTCTGGAAGCCGCTCCTTAGAAGGGGGACTATGTCACGATCCCTGCCTATGTTTTGTGTCTCCATTGTTGTTGTTTCACCATGTTTCCCTGCCACTCTACTCACATGTTAGTTACCATGGACACTCAATGAACCACGCCCCCTTGCTAGCTTGTTACATAATTACCCTGTTAAGCTCATCAGCCTTGTTAACTCTGCCTATATAAGCCTGATTCACTCATCCTTTCCCTGCGAAGTATTGTATGTGTAACTCTGCAATTCTGAGCATTTTCCCGGTTTTCTGTATCTTGGTTTCTTGATCTCAGCCCGTTCTTCGATTTCCGTGTTCTGCCCGTGTGTCTGTCTTTTTGTTTGTTTGGCTTGTCAGCCTGTGTTTTGATCTTTGCCTGTACATTGGATTATGATTGTGGATTACCCTTTTCAATAAACTGCGTTTGGACCCTCAACCTTTGAGTCTCGGAGAAGTGCGTTACAGGAATAAACTACATTTTACACTGCAATATATTGTCATATGGAAATCAATTAAGTTTGCACAAAATATTTGAAAACTAACAACTTTCCTCTTATTTACAATAATGGGTGAAGTGTGGTACACTAAAAAAATGTCGCCTAAAAATGGTAACATCTAATTTAACTAGTTTTATTCAAGCCAAAATTATTCAACATCACTGAATCAACCTTAATTAATTTAACCTTAACAATTTTTTTTTTGCTCTAACAATGGCCGAATAATATTGTTGCTATATATATATATATATATATATCATATGATATATTACACCATATATTTATGTTCCTCCATGTTCTTCTTTCTCTCCCTGCCTTCACAGTGACTCGCCTGGTCACCTCGAGGAGAAAGTGTCCCAGTTAGAAGCCATGCTGAAGCGACTGCAGGACGACCTCCAAAAGGTACTTTGTCCTCTGTGGGTTTGTCACAGCACAGCTCTCTCTGTCGCAGCATACTTCCCACACAGTAACTCCGTTCAAATATCTCCCATTAAATACATCCACCCATCCTTGTCTGTATATCTGCCCTGTCCAGTCCTTGCCCTCTTCGCTACTTCAAAGAGCCACTGCTGCTTCACAGAGCCAATCAAACAGAGGGACTGTAGAGGTAGGGCGGGACAAGCAAAAGAAACCTGTCTTGTCATTGAGCAGGGTGAACAGAGGAGATGAGAAGATTGCTGGAGGGACAATGGGCAGCCATGCTCAATCTCAACACTAACCGACCAATGGCAGTGAAGGCAAGTAGAGCATGAGATTTTTACTCAATCAGTAACAAAAATCAACAACATGTATGACAGTTCTCACTTGATTAACAACAAAATGATGAGAAAGTTTAACTCAAGGATGTGAAGGACAAATGTGATATAAAGTTGAGAAGCAAAGCCTAAGACCATGTCAATCAAAACACATTAATGTGCTTTGGAGAGCATAGAATCAGTGCTTGATTGAGTGATAGGTGAGGAAAAGCACACATTCTGCGAGAAGCAGGAGACCCAAAAAGAGATAAATACTTCTGAACAGGTTGAATGGATTCATTCAGAATAATTTCCTGATATACTACATTTTTATTGTCTAATTTTTCTCTCAAAATTAATGTTTGGATTGTAAAAGACAGAAGATAGCATACAGAGGACAAAGAAACTAAGAGAAGACATTATAAAATAGTATAAAATTTGCATATTTCACTCAAAGACATGCAAACCCTTTACACACAAATTTACAGTAGTAAATGTGTCTTGATTCAAACTGGTATAAATATTCAGACCCTGATTTACTAAGATCCCAAATAAAAGGGTACTAATTTCACAAATCTAACAAATCACATGAAGGGTTACATATTAATAATCACAGCATACATGACTTGCTATCATACATGATTTTTAAATAATATTAATAACCATAGCAACATTTTGGCATCTATACATCTTTATTTGGCACAGCTCTAAAACAGGTGCAAAGTGATACTAGTGACTGGAAACAGATTATCGAATTATATGTAATATGTTGTTGTCCATTCACACATGAATCACAATTTATTATATTCACTAATTGAAATGTTTAAATGCATTTAAGCGCATTTAAATATGGTTGTGACTGCTGAAACTTTGCAGCGTGTATGTAGCCTTTAATTTTTCTGTTAATCCAGTTGCTCATTTTGGATTTGTATGTGGCATGTGTAAACATGTCTAATAGGAAATGGACAGAAACCTTTCTTAGTAATGCCAGTAGTGATGTTGACACTACGGATTTTAATCGAAAAAGATATTCGGTAACACTTAACAATAAAATTTCATTTGATAAACATTAGTTAACTATATTAGTTAATATGAACTAAGACTAAAAAATACTTCTGATACTTCTGTTAATTTCAACATTTACTAATACATTATTAAAATCAAGTAGTAGAACGGGGCTAAAGGCACCGTGGGGCAAAAGGCTCTAAACCACTAGATGGCACAAAAACTTGCCGCAGCATTTTCCTAAATATCTGCTTTTCATAATGCACGAGCAAATTTGTCTGATCCTTGACGCGATCGCGGGCAGCAACGCAAAGTTGATTCTGAGGTAGTTTGATCTAATATTTGATGCTCTTTAAAATGTTGTTGATTTAGGTAGCAAATGAGAATCGATTAAATTAATGTTTGTATTTTCAGACAAAAGTCTTCTTAATGATTTTCAGTTTTGTTCAAGGTAATTCAAGCAACAGTTTTTCAATAACGGAAGAATATGTAAAAATATGGTATTTGGGGTAAAAAGCGCCCTTGCTGTTGGGGCAAAAGGCACCATATTTAACATGATAATACATAGTTTGCTGACTTTTCCATTTGTTGATATGACATGGTTAGATTCAGATGGCAAATATCATATATCAAATTGGGTATCCATTTTAGAGATAATACCCATATTTATAATGAAACAATCATATTTAAAATATTATATTAACCATATAATAAAATATAATTTATTGTTACTACTATAAATCTATAATAAATATGGGATCTCATGCAATGCTTTCAGAATCTTTACTTTTTAAAGTAATTTTGTTTCTGTATTTTTTAAAATATATTTTTATATTAACATAGGCTTATTTTAATAACAGTATATTTATTGAACAAAAATTAATTCTTTTATTTATCAAAATAAACAGACAATAGTACAAACTTTGCTAAAGTGATTCTTTTCAACAAATATTAACCTAGACATTATTAAAAACATATTATTTTAGCTAAAGTATTTGTATGAATACTGTGTGCCTTTTACCCCATGCTGGGGAGCCTTTTACCCCATGTGTGGGGTAAAAGGCTCCCCTTACCACTCATACATTTATAAGATTTTTAAACAAAATTAACCACTTTTATGATTTATTTTCACACAAAATCTGATGCTCCATCAATGATCAATACAAACATATATATTTTTCCTGTAATCATACACTTTGAGAGTAGTCAAAAGCACATTTTTTCTTAAGGTGTGCCTTTAGCCCCGTTGTACCCTATCTGTTAATGTACCTAAGCTAACATGAACTAACAATGAACAGTTGTATTTTTATTAACTAATGTTAACAAAGATTGATAAATACTATAACAAACGTATTGCTCATTGTTAGTTAATGCATTTATAAAGTTGAAAGTAGGTAAGTACCAGATATTCTTATATGGCAATTCATCATTATGAGGGATTTGTTGATTTAGACCAGTTTAGAAACGAGAATCCAAATCAGTTCACAAATTTCTTTGGTTTAGGATAACCCAGTTCCCATAGCAGCAACAACAACAAAACTGGGCAAGAATATAATAAAAATCTAATGCTCAAAAAAAACTAGAGCATTATCTATTCATTAAAAATAATTGTATTATGTTGTTGCTTTAAATATGATATTTTAAAAGAATGTTCCTAGGTTCAAAACAAGATAAGTTCCATTGACAGCATTTTTGGCATCATATTAATTACCACTGAAAATAATCTTGCCATAAAGTTTGCCAAAAAGCACATTTCACACACTATTCAACATCATTATATGCCTGCTTAATTTTCCCATTTATGGGAGCTAAATTTCTGAGTGTTGTAGTTTTTGTTCGGTCGCTACAACAGAAGTTAGGAAATGGAGTGACTGTTTGCTTGATTGTGTGATCTGAGGTTAATTTTGATTGGCTGGGCAGAGCAGAGTCGTATCGTGGTGATGTGACTTGAAATTATATTGAAAGGTATTTGCTGACAAGCATGAAGAACAATTTCGGGAAAAAAACAGATTTGGGTTACAAAACTGTCTTTAAAGAGGTACATGTGGCACTCAATAGATGAGTTGAAGCTAAACATAAATCGGTAACACTTTACAATAAGGTTCATTAGTTAAACATTAGTTAATGTATTATTAAAATCTTGTTAACATTAGTTAATGCACTGAAAATTAGTAAATACAGTAACACATCTAACCATGAGCAATACATGTGTTACTGTATTTACTAATCTTCACAGTGCATTAACTAATGTTAACAAGATTTTAATAATGTATTAGTAAATGTTGAAATTAACATTAACAAAGATTAATAAAAGCTGTATAAGTGCAATTCATTATTAGTTAATGTTAACTAATGAACCTTATTGAAAAGTGTTACCCATAAATCTATACAAACATTGGATTATAGAATTACTGCAGACTATTGACACGAAGACCACAATCGTATGAATGAAATGCATGCACACATAATAAAGCTATAATGTAGTAACATAATATATTATGATTAAGGCCCCTCAGGATGAATATTATAGCTGATACAGGGTCTCAGATCTCTTTTGTTTGATCCCATTATCCGCAAAAGGTCAGGAAGGGAAAGAGAGGCTGAGCATGGTTGACTGCATAATGTCCCACAGTTATCCAGCACACTCATCTAAGTAAACCATAGTCTACTAAACCCTTTGGTCACCTTGAGATTAAAAGTGTGGCCTTATAAAACATTATTATACATGCACAATCTATCATTAATTATTACCATGTTTAGAACCATCATTGCCTTTTCAGTGTTTTCAAGCATGAATATCATTCAGGATATTTCGGACACATGAATATTGCATTAAAATCCATGTATTTTTCTTTTCTTGCTTAATGAATGCTTCATATCACTGATGCACTCTGTATTTTTGTATAGCATGTGATCTAAGGATCATTGTTTGTGTTGCAGCATGTAATAGTGTGTGGCATTTGCTAGTATATGTGTGTCAAGCAAGCCATTGTCTTCATCGGTCGCCTTGATTTTGCCAAGACATGTTCCTGGATCAACATCTTTTGTTGATCCTGGAGCAACAATCCTGTCCAAAAACATAGTTCTTACCCTATCCCTACCCCTAAACCTAACCCTATCCATTACGTATCCCTAAAATCAGAGGGAAATGATAGGTGAATAAGAATGGTGTAGAAGCCCCTAACCCTTGTTGTAAGCCTAAACTTGACACTAACTGTAAACCTATCCTTCAAATCTGACTGGTTGATTGGAATGTTGTTTCAGGATCAACAAGGATGTTGATCCAGGAACATGTTTTTCTTGGTGGAGTCACATTCACCTGTCTTCCTCTGTCTCATACCACCAGCATATTCAGATATAGTAAACCCTCATGTGGCGTGGATATGTCGTACCAATACAGAGTGAGAAAGCTTGAACCTGAAAGATATTATGTTTGCATGCTTCCCACAGGAGAAGGAGGACAAGGCAGTGCTGCAAGCAGAGGTGCAAAGTCTCAGGCAGAACAACCAGCGGTTGCAGGAAGAGTCCCAGAGTACCGTGGCGCGGCTCATTAAGGTCACTGAACTGCTCTGCAATGTCAACAAACCCTGCTAACATTGAAGGCCAAACCATGGCAGCAAGCAAGATCATCAGACACATCTAAAGGCCAATGAAAATGTTAGCAAATCTAGCAAACAAAGCCCTAAAAACTTCTCTTAAGTGACAAGAACATTGACAAGCCTTACTCGAAAAGTGGTCGGCTAAAGTACATTCTCACTCAAAATATACTATAATTAACAAGTCATCACCATCTCTGTTGCACCCTAAAAGGTTTTCAGGGCTAGATTTACATATAGTCCCATCACTGTGACAGCTTGTTAACAATGATAGCCTTCGGTGCAAGAACCAGTTTCGTAGGAAACTCTTAATCATTACTATTTTGGAAGCATGACCTTAACATCGGCTAGTGTTGTTGACAAGCAGTTCAAAACCATCTGACTATCTAAAAGAAGTTATTTGCAACCCTCAGACCTGACTTTAGAAGACATTTAGTGACATTAACTTTTCAAAATCATATTATGCTTTAAGTATTTCTTCCCTACTCTGAATTTTTCATCATATTCCTACATAGTGAACCAGACGGTCACAAACAAACTATCGTGTCCAGATACCTAGCAATACATTCCCCTTACTTGTGATGAAATGGCTTCAGGAGTTCCAGACCATGTACTTCAGTGTATATATGGTTTCTTACTAGAAGACAATTATTCAAATGTCAGTGTGACTGTAACCCTCTATTAACCATCACAGTGTCAGAAACAGGTAGAACCCGACCTAACCTTTTCTCTGTTGGCAATAGATAAAAGGCTGGCTTCTCACTTATATCTAACGTGAATATGCTAACATAACATCAAGAGCAATGCAAATTAACAATGAAAATGAAAAAAAAAAATGTTGTGACTACCCTTGTGAAAAGTGTGCTTGATTGTATTGAATGTGCACTTGAAGTGTACTTCAATACTTAAAAGTATATTTTTAAAACCCCGTACTTGCAGATAGTATAGGCCTATTACTGAAATAAAAGGCCACTTAAGTGTACTTAGAGTACACTCATAATTGTTTTTTAACACACTTAAGTGCACTTTTAAATCATCATTTTAATAATCTTTTGCCTTGCTTCAAAGAAGTACACTTATTTTGTTATGTTGACTAAAGCTTGGGACACACTTAACGACTAGCTAAAACATTCTAAGACTGAGCTCAACACACAAAGACTTTTTCCTTTAAGTGAAGCCGATTTAAATGCTTACACACTGAATTTAAACAAACACCGACTGAACGCAACTGGCTCTGAAATGATCAGTCTTAAGTATCAAATTACATTCATAATCGGCCTTACAATCGTTAAGTGTGTCCCCGGCTTAACATACTAAAGCACAGTTACTAATGTTAATATACTTTAAATGTACTAAACTGCAACTTCCTCATTACAAATGTGTAATTACAAATATATTAAAATTCATGACATACAACTTTCAATTGAAACAACAGTATATTTTAGTTTAACATAAATACTTGTCGGTACATAGAAATAATTATGAAATTACATATAAAGATGTACTTAAGTGGGTCAAAAAATCTATTATTAATTCAAAATATACATTTTCTTTTAATTGCAGTTATTTACATTCAGCACTAATTACATTCAGTTTGCACTGAAGTATATTCTTTTAAAGTATATTATTTCTGTATTAAGTACTCTTTATAAAAAATATGTTTTTTAAAAGTGTACTTTTTCACAAGGGACAAGAAATTTTTTTTCGGTGGTAATCGACAGCATGTAACAGTTGTCAGCAGAGCTTAAATTGAAGCTGGAATATTCCACAAAATATTTGGAGGCAAAAAATGTATTCCTGCTTTGAATAGCCAGTTGAATTTAGAATTTAGACTCACTAGACACTTTTTTTTAATTGATCAAGGAAATTTTGTGACATACCAGAGAGAAGAAATTGCTAATTTAACACCTTTTCACAGTTGTTGAGCTGTGATTTTAGCAATGGGACAAAGTGTCTGACATTTGAACTTTTTTAATTTCTTGTGTGTGTGTGTGTGTGTGTGTGTGTGTGTGCGTGCGTGTTTTTTTTAAGCCTTATGTCTGATCCCACTGAATCTGAATGAGCCTTGCAGACCCCTGCAGGATCGACATTGATTTGAGAAGAAAACAATCCTTAGTGTTAAGTTACGAAGGGAGGCAATGACTTAAAGTAGTACATTTATATTTATAAAGATTGCTGCCGATTAGAATCAAGTGTTTGCTGCTCACAAAGTTTTAAGAGACAAGCCAGACCAGTTCTACTTTGTTCTCACACAAATTGCCTAGAGTGCTTTACGCTGAATTGTGAGACAGCACATATTTTTAAAATTGCTATTTTGTCGCTCTTATTTTCCATATCGCACCCAAATATCACTCTTTACCTCACCTAAGGGTGCACTGATAATAACATGAAAATGTGACGAGAAGAACTGGACTCTTACCTGCACACACACTCGCAAAACAAGCCGCACTGAAGCTGAACGAATCTCATGGCACAACCACAAACCTACATGCAAAGGGAAACGAAGCGAAATGTTAAATATCCATCCGTCAGCATTACTGTATGTCATACATGTCTTCTCCCCTTCAAATGTTGAGGTTTTTTTATTTTAGAGTCACTGTGATAAACTGGTACCAGCAGATTCTGATGTATTACAATGAAATTATAAATCTATATCTTTAATCCTCTCTGTGAAGAAACGTAGAGCCAAAATAAGTGTTACTTCCCTCTGATGTGTGTAAGTCTATATCCAGATGGAGCTGGAGTTTACTGATTAGTTGTTACCATTAGTGGAGAATTTGTTGAGTTTGATGAATGCAGCGCAATTATTGTTACAGAAAGGAAGAACACTGATGCAGCTTTTATGCAATCAGTAATGCATTTTGTGGGGTTTACTTAGCAAAAGAGCAATGTAAAAGAACTATTTCCTGTTCATCTGTGTGCGACATAGTCTTTTAGATTGTAGGAGGCTGTGAAAGCACGTGAGTGCAACAAGCAATTTCTAAGCCACCTTCTGTATCTGTGTATGTATTTATAAAAATGTTATAACTTATTAATCTTGAAAATGTGGATGTTATTGCTAGATATGTATATTTGAACTGGAAGGGAAGTGATGCAAAATTGTGATCCAATGAATGTTTATTTTATTTTAGTTTTAAATTGTAAGATTTAGGCATGACATGATAGCAGGTCATATTTTGAATTATTGGAATAATTACAACCGTCGAGGCGTTTTCCGTAGTGGAAAAATACTCTCTGATATTACACTGGAAACAAACTCAAAGGGACAGTGCGAGTTACAACCGTGGCTGCTTGAAAAATTGTGTGACATTCCATCTCTTCATATTCTTAATAATTTTAACATTATTTTTTTATTGTCAAAGCTGTATTATTAAATTTACCTTTTGTTCGATACTGAAATGTTAACTCTTAACTGCTGTGGTGACTCAAGTGGTTTCCAGTTTAAAAAAAAAAAAAGAAAAAAAAAAAGAAAATCATTGTTATTAATGATTGGATCAGGATCATTTGTCAGCAAAACTTATCTGAAAAACAAATCAAAACAAATGAATTTAGACTAAATTACACATTTGTGACTTGAAATTCTTAAATGTATTTTAAAAGGACAGGTTTGCAAATGTCAAACTTATCCCTATCTCTTTTTTAATGATATGGTATTTTATGGGGCCATACATGCTTTTCATCTTAAAGTCATACTTACTGTTTGATTTATGTATTAATGATGCAATTCTGTTGTTTACAAAATGTTGGTCCTTTTGATTTAAATGTGATACTTGTATATGCACTGAAACATCTGTAAGGACTTTTAAAGTACAGCCTGCTTTCACTGGAACAAAGCCACGGTCACTCCAGGGAATGAAGCCATGCAAATCATGCAGATAAACTAGCGTAGTCCGCTGGAAATTTGTGAGTGGATTGTTGTAGTGCCAAATTTTATAATGTTCCACTACCAACAACTGTGGTATTTACAGACTGTACAATTAAAAGCCTCTTACAAACTATCCGAACCACTCCTATGAATGTGCATTTTCCACTGTTAGCCGAACATTCCTTGATGTGTTGCTTTTTTATGTCATGTTGCTGGCCGTGTCATGCCCAAGGACAGATTTACAGATTAAGCTTAGTCCCTATTAGTAGTTACTATACACACTGATGTCAATGACTGTTCTAAATTGCCAAACCTGCCAACAAATAGCAGTATTTCTACTAATCCCATAAATGATCAGCTCCCGAAACAGAATCACTAGTTAGCAGGCACTTTTATAAATAAGTATTGTCACATAAAAAATGAATAATGTAGGTGTATGGCAAACCACAACCCCACACACTATGCACACTGGTCTGTGATATCCGGAAAGAATTATGACTGGACCAACAGGAATATGCCGTCCAGTCAAAACATACTAAGAAATGGTATGGAGCTCACTGGAGCTATACTTGTTTCTTTTAACTAATAGGGATTGATCAAGTATTGTATATGTGAACCTGAGGGATCCTGGCAATAAAAACTGAACTTGTTTCTGTACAAGCTTGTGTCAGAAATTTATCAAATATTTTTGTCTAATATTGTCATTGAACTCATAAAACATTTGCTATATTTTTGTTTCACATCAACATATTCTTCATACACACTGAAAAATGTTACCCTGGTAAATGAGAGCGTGCCACTCTCTAAACCTTTTATGGTCTATTTAAAGGTAGGTACACTATGTAACTTTTTTGTTCAAAATTAACAACATTTAAATAACGAGTCAATACATCGCCAATCCTTCTTCCAAAACCTTTTTTTGTTGTTGTTGTTGTTGTATTACCCTGATTCACTATGGTAAACCTATTATAAGTGTTTATATTTTAGACCAGATGGGATGGTTTTCACGGGAAATTACTTAAATATGTCACCCGTGCATATCTCCTCATATCTGTAAATAGAAAAAAGTGGCTCCAGCTACTTTGACAGTGTAGGTTAGTTGTCACAACGAATAAGAAAAGTTACAAAGGAAGTAACAAAGGAGGATAAATCTCAAAACTCTGGGAATCACCCGTTTAAAAAAAACACTGACTAGAGGAGAGTCTGCTGTCAAAAAGAGAATGTGACAGAGAGAATCAACATTGGCTTGGCTTTTCGGAGATAGCGAGAACTGAGGGATTTGGTGTTTTTATTACTCAACAGGTGAGTAAGGTATTTTATTGAACAGATAAACTGCCATATGTATCTCTCTAACAGTGTTCATTGTAATTGTGAAGGGTCATTCCATTATTGTAGCTCTGTGCTGAAATTTATTTTTAAGGAAGTTAAGGTGCATCTCAAATGGAAAAGTTCATTTATTTCAGTAATTCAACTAAAATTGTGGAACTCGTGTATTAAATAAATTCAATGCACATGGACTGAAGTCTTTGGTTCTTTTAATTGTGATGATTTTAACAAAAACCCACCAATTCACTATCTCAAAAAAGTAGAATACTTCATAAGATCAATAAAAATATATATTTTAAACATAAATGTCAGGCTTCTGAAAAGTATGTTCATTTCTATGCACTCAGTACTTAGTTGGGCCTCCTTTTGCATGAATTACTGCATCAATGCTGAGTGGCATGGAGGCGATCAGCCTGTGGCACTGCTCAGGTGTAATGGAAGCTCAGGTTGCTTTGATAGCGGCCTTCAGGTCATCTGCATTGTTGGGTCTGGCATATCGCATCTTCCTCTTCACAATGCCCCATAGATTTTCTATGGGGTTAAGGTCAGGCGAGTTTGCTGGCCAATTAAGAACAGGGATACCATGGTCCTTAAACCAGGTACTGGTAGCTTTGGCACTGTGTGCAGGTGCCAAGTCCTGTTGGAAAATGAAATCTGCATCTCCATAAAGTTGGTCAGCAGCAGGAAGCATGAAGTGCTCTAAAACTTCCTAGTATACGGCTGCGTTGACCTTGGACCTCAGAAAACACAGTGGACCAACACCAGTAGATGACATGGCACCCCAAACCATTACTGACTGTGGAAACTTCACACTGGACTTCAAGCAACATGGTTTCTGTGCCTCTCCACTCTTCCTCCAGACTCTGGGACCTTGATTTCCAAATGAAATGCAAAATTTACTTTCATCTGAAAAAAGGACTTTGGACCACTGAGCAACAGTCCAGTTCTTTTTCTCCTTAGCCCAGGTAAGACACTTCTGACGTTGTCTTTGGTTCAGAAGTGTATTGGTACGTGGAATGTGACAGTTGTAGCCCATTTCCTAAAGACGTCTGTGTGTGGTGGCTCTTGATGCACTGACTCCAGCTTCAGTCCACTCCTTTTGAAGCTCTCCTAAGTTCTTAAATCTTAAATCAATCTTCTCAAGCCTGCAGTCATTACTTTCACTTGTACACCTTTTATACCACACTTTTTCCTTCCAGTCAACTTTCCATGAATATGCTTTGGCACAGCACTCTGCGAGCAGCCAGCTCTTTCAGCAATGAGCCTCTGTGGCTTACCCTCATTGTAGAGGGTCTTGATGATCATCTTCTGGACAACTGTCAAGTCAGCAGACTTCCCTATAACTGCTGTTGGGATTACTGACCTAAACCCAGTATTTATACCCTGAGAATGGTAAATTAATAGAACTTGAAATGAAATATTCTAATAATTTGAGATACAGATTTTTTTATTTTGATGAGCAGCAAGCTGTAATCATCAAAATGAAAACAAAAAAGTCTGGAAATATTTACTTTATGTCTAATAAATCTAGAATATATTTAAGTTTTACTTTTTGAATTAAATTACAGAAAAAAAAACTTTTTCATGATATTCTAATTTATTGAGATGCACCTGTAACTACAGTAACGTCTTCAGCTAGCCAGCTTGAGTTCCTTTCCATCTAAACTGGTTATATCTCTTATGTTTTATTAAGAAGTAGGATCTCTACTTTAGTTATGAGAAAGAATCATATTCATCCGCACAGTCACACAGAGCCGAAACACATCCACACAATGTTCCTCCGCAAAATGAAAGCAGTTTATTTAACCACTATGGGCCAAAAGTAAATTTGTACCTTTAACTTGTAATATGCCTTTAATTTTGTATAGCGAGTCAAAGAGGTTGAGTTAATGCATGGACAATGGTTATGCTTTTAAATGAAAACCTTAAGATCAAACTTGAGCCAGAATGACATTGGTAGATTACAACAAAATATCACATTATCATGTTACATGAGGTAGTCTAATTATAAAGGTGTGATTTCTAGACCTGGATGAGTGTAATAGTTATGCCAAACCCTAAAAAATGATCGCATAGAAATTGTAGTAAAAAATATTTAAATCCTTATGCAATATCGTTATTCACACTCCAGTCCAGTTGGTGGTGTTATGCACTAACAGCTGACCAGCTGACAGTGCTAGTAAATATACATTTCCAAATCCACAAACATAAAATTTGAAAGGTAAAAATGACCTTAACTGGAAACAGTTACAGTTTGTACAATGAAATTAGAATGTTTTAAAAAATATTTGTTAAATACAGTTTAATTTATCATTTATTCTCATATTTATTTTGTTTTATTTTTGTTTTTGTGTAAACATAATTTTGTTATAAGGAGCCCAGCCTGAACCCTGCACACTCTCCAACATCCATGAGTTTCCTGTGCTTCCTGTCATAGTCATGGAGTACATCCTCAGATGTTTGAGCTTCCTGTCTCTCCTGAACTTCCTGTTTTTGAGGGACATCATAAGTGTAGAACTACAGGTTGGCATCACGTTCCACCAAAAAGGAGCAGAGAGAGTAAAGGTTTTGGAAAGCTACTGCCTGTTGTGACAAAACAACCATACGCCGCTAATTAACTGACCTTAAAGATAAGGTAGGTAATTTGTTTTATAGACACTTTTTGTTATACTGGTTAAAACTCTCTTCACATTCTGATAGCAATCAATAATAGAAGTGGTCTAAATATTAAAACATGTACATATATCTTTTATGGAAGTCTCAGGTCCGAATGCAATGATACGACGTCCTACCTGCCTGTCAACATACTGTATGTATTTCCATACCTCTGCGCACCTGCTTGTGCAGGTTTCACACATCATCAGCGTGTTGTAGACAGAGAGCCACTGGGTGGCGCCATAAATAAACAGCAGTCATATTTTACAGTTCCTCATGAACCAAAACAACAAGCTTGCTTCGTTCACACCAGGTCGAAACAGTAATTACGAGATGGCAACCCGTGATGTTCTCAGACTCAATGTTTCTATGTCAACACTATCAACACTGAAATGAATCTGCAGCAGTCAGGTGGTACAATTAGAGCTCTGTAAGTTGTTTACGCTCATGATGCTTTGCAAACTCTGATGTGCGTTCATGTGTTTTGGAGGAGGCGTGGCTTTGGAGAGCGCTCTGAAGGGAGGGTGGGAACTCATGCTTTCAAAGCTAGCTTGCTATTGCTAGCCACGCCAAAATTGCCTACCCTACCTTTAAATGGTGGGATAAAACATACAGGTGCTGGTCATATAATTAGAATATCATCAAAAAGTTGATTTATATCACTAATTCCATTCAAAAAGTGAAACTTGTATATTATATTCATTCATTACACACAGACTGATATATTTCAAATGTTTATTTCTTTTATTTTTGATGATTATAACTGACAACTAAGGAAAATCCCAAATTCAGTATCTCAAAAAATTTGAATATTACTTAAGACCAATACAAAGAAAGGATTTTTAGAAATATTGGCCAACTGAAAAGTATGAACATGAAAAGTATGAGCATGTACTGCACTCAATACTTAGTTGGGGCTCCTTTTGCCTGAATTACTGCAGCAATGCGGCCTGGAGTCGATCAGTCTGTGGCACTGCTCAGGTGTTATGAGAGCCCAGGTTGCTCTGATAGTGGCCTTCAGCTCTTCTGCATTGTTGGGTCTGGCATATCGCATCTTCCTCTTCACAATACCCCATAGATTTTCTATGGGGTTAAGGTCAGGCGAGTTTGCTGGCCAATTAAGAACAGGGATACCATGGTCCTTAAACCAGGTACTGGTAGCTTTGGCACTGTGTGCAGGTGCCAAGTCCTGTTGGAAAATGAAATCTGCATCTCCATAAAGTTGGTCAGCAGCAGGAAGCATGAAGTGCTCTAAAACTTCCTGGTATACGGCTGCGTTGACCTTGGACCTCAGAAAACACAGTGGACCAACACCAGCAGATGACATGGCACCCCAAACCATCACTGACTGTGGAAACTTTACACTGGACCTCAAGCAACGTGGATTGTGTGCCTCTCCTCTCTTCCTCCAGACTCTGGGACCCTGATTTCCAAAGGAAATGCAAAATTTACTTTCATCAGAGAACATAACTTTGGACCACTCAGCAGCAGTCCAGTCCTTTTTGTCTTTAGCCCAGGCGAGACGCTTCTGACGCTGTCTGTTGTTCAAGAGTGGCTTGACACAAGGAATGCGACAGCTGAAACCCATGTCTTGCATACGTCTGTGCGTAGTGGTTCTTGAAGCACTGACTCCAGCTGCAGTCCACTCTTTGTGAATCTCCCCCACATTTTTGAATGGGTTTTGTTTCACAATCCTCTCCAGGGTGCGGTTATCCCTATTGCTTGTACACTTTTTTGTACCACATCTTTTCCTTCCCTTCGCCTCTCTATTAATGTGCTTGGACACAGAGCTCTGTGAACAGCCAGCCTCTTTTGCAATGACCTTTTGTGTCTTGCCCTCCTTGTGCAAGGTGTCAATGGTCGTCTTTTGGACAACTGTCAAGTCAGCAGTCTTCCCCATGATTGTGTAGCCTACATAACTAGACTGAGAGACCATTTAAAGGCCTTTGCAGGTGTTTTGAGTTAATTAGCTGATTAGAGTGTGGCACCAGGTGTCTTCAATATTGAACCTTTTCTCAATATTCTAATTTTCTGAGATACTGAATTTGGGATTTTCCTTAGTTGTCAGTTATAATCATCAAAATGAGAAGAAATAAACATTTGAAATATATCAGTCTGTGTGTAATGAAAGAATATAATATACAAGTTTCACTTTTTGAATGGAATTAGTGAAATAAATAAACTTTTTGATGATATTCTAATTATATGACCAGCATCTGTATACTTGTACGAGTGTATTGAAGCAGGACAGTGCAGTTCCAGCTGGAAAGTCAGTTCATTTGGTGGTGGTAATATTTGCAATGCCTCTGGGTGTCTATTTTGGGGATCCAAGACCAAGTTCTATGTACTTGAATCGGGAAATCCTGAAAACTTTTTTTTTTATTTGAATTTATATTCAAATAACATATTTCAAACCAGTAACAAAATCTTACATTAACTGCCCCATAAATGTTGTTTCTTGTGCTCAAATAGCATTATAAAGGCTTATATTTAAGGTTGGTCCAGGCAATGCACATGTGCCATCTTAAAGGTGGGTCTCAGAACACTGACTGTTTCTGTGGCAACCGGAGCTTCAAAAGACAGCTGACAGGTGATGCGATGACTTCACCAATTGGCTGTTTTATTTAGAAGGCGGGACTTATTCCGCCACATTTCACATTGCACTTTTTCACATTCACTTTTGCACATTCAAAGTAATATGTGTGCACCATCTTTGTATATCTTAAGTCTATCTAAAGTTCCAGTTGCTGAAAAGGCCAGCATCAGAAGCGAGTATAGCGCGACCGAGAGAAAGCTGACATGTGACGCTGCCATGTTCTGGCTCATGTGCATAGGTTTAGTTGTGCTGACTGGGAGGCTGACCAATAGAGCATTGTAGTGGTTCAGTTTTGAAAGGACAAGAGCTTGGATCTCCAAGGATTTGCACAGTGTTCTCCAACATGATTTACCTGATTTTGTAAGCATGAACCTTCACGACTGGGCTGTTGTCGAGATATAATTAGTAAAGCTCAACTGGACATCAAACACTACCACCAGATTCTTTGCTCTCCTGGTTGGCATTAGTGATGTAGAACACAAACAGGCTGCAAACACACCAACTTTAAAGACCTTTTCTAAACAGTTTGTATTCAAAGACATCTGCTCTTTTATTTTGGTTATGTGCAGACTGTTGATGACAACAATACTCTGGGTTTTGTCTCTATTTGACTTGAGTGTACTGTGTGATATCTTCCAGAACTTGGAAGAGAAACATGTATTTGACGCCATGCTTAAATTGTGGCTTATCAGGTTTGAGGCGCCAGTGCTCTGGAAATACTAAAGTTGTGTTTGTTGTTTCTCTATTCTTGTGGGAACTAAAGTTCTAAAACTAAATGTCTAAACTAAAACATTCCAAAGGTCCCTAGAAGAACACCAAAACATAACCATTTTAAAGGGTTATTTTTACAATCTCTTTATGAACTTTTTGAAGCGCCAAAGTGGTAGTTGCGTAGCTGTCAATGGAGGGACAGAAACCGCTAAGATTTCATTAAAATATCTTCATTTGTGTTCCGAAGATGAACGAAAGTCTTACGGGTTTTGAACAACATGAGGGTGAATAAATGATGACAGAATTTTCGTTTTTGGGTGAATTATCCCTTTAAGAGTAATGATGTTGGTTGGTGGTGTCCTTTGGTCTTTTTAAAATGAATCATTAGTATTTTGGTATTGAGGATGTCTCATCATATCTCTCTTTAATTTGGCCACCAATTTTAAATGTAAGCTGGATTAACAAATAGTGAAATAATTGTTATACCAAAATATTATCATATTACATATATCTCATTACATACATTCTGCATGAGGAGATTGAAGAATCCCGAGAACAAATACACACAGTAAATGTCGCCACCTGGTGGTGAACATCGGTATAAATTACTTAACAGTGCCTTTAAAGTTGTGTTGCTTTCTATGTCGATATACAGTATGCCTATGTTAGTGAAAAATTGGTTTTAGTTTGCTTATATATGTTACCAGACCACTGGTCCTCGAGTGTATCATCGTTTTGCCAAATTTGAATGAATGCAGAAACAAAAGCAACTGCAAATGAACAAGGTTTCCTAAAGATACTAAGTATAGTTTGATGAACATGTGAACGCAATTTCCTCACACAGATAGCTATTCACTACCAGTCAGTGTTTGGGCTACACCTACTCGTAGAACACCCTTAAAAGAAGTACACTTATTTTATAATATATTTTAAAAGAATAGTATAATATACTTAAGAATATACTTAAGTGTGAACTGAATGTAATGTTTTTGGACACTTAATTGCATGTCAATTGCAATTAAAGGAAAATGTATTATGGACAGTTTATATTAAATGCATTAGTTGAACTTAAGAATGCCTTTTTGGCCCACCTAAATAAGTCTTATGTATTTAATAGCTATATATAAAATATATTATCCGCAAGTACAGTTTTTTTTTAAATATACTTAAAAGATTTTCAGTAGCCTACACTACACGTGTATGTTAAATACAAGTGCACTCACAAGGGTGCTATTCATTCTATTATTTTAGTAACGTCATCAGTATGAACCTGAGATAAGATGAATAGAAATATATCAAAATGATCATTTAACCTAGCACTTCGCCCAATCTTTTATAATACTCATAGATCTGAGCAATGCACTCGTACAAGTCTTTCGCCTTCTAGTGTTTTCTTATTGGTCGTCCACGACGTTACACGACGACTATTGTGGCAAGAGCCGCCCTCAAGTGGCAGCGGTGTGTAAGAGATAGAGAGAAAGAGAGAGAGAGAAAGAGAGACAGAAAAACAGAGAGGGAGAGAAAGAGGGTACCATTTACAACGACCTTTCCAAATCTAATGGCATGTGAGCGCATTTGTGCGCTTTGAAGCAGATGATACCCGAGCACACACAGAACAGGTCTGCGCGTAAGGTTAGCGCTGCGATGCTTTTAAATAGTTTGAAACAGTGCCGTGTTACCTGCGATGAAGAAAAACAAGGCAACTGAAAAGTTTAGTTTAGTAATAAGGTAGTTATCAGCCCTGCCTTACAACAGGAGGAATCTGCTGCTGCGGCGAACATGTTCTGACTCTGTCTGGTGCAGAACAGACGGAGCGGAATGAAGTCGGTGATATGGAGCGCCAGACGGCGGCCGTTCCAGCGCTTCTGCTGCTGTGCATTCGGGTTTCTCGTGGTTGTGTGGGTCGCACAGGTCCTGCAACTGACAGGTTAGGACATTCACAGACAAAACATTCGTTAGTTTAACACGATCATCCCTTGGTTATGCATTTATTTGTAACATGCATTTTCAGGGATTTTCTTTTTTTTTTATTTTAGAATTTCATTTGTGTCTCAGCATCAGTGTGACAGCTCATGAAGAAATGCATGATGTTATGCATATAAAAGAAGTACAATAGAGCAAATTATCCTTTTTACTATAGCTATAATATAACAGTTTTTATTGATTGTACAGTTAAAAATAGCCTAATAATTTAACATCTGGTTTTCATAAAGCAGCACTTAGCTAATGTTTGAAATGTAAAGTTTTTTTTCTTGTGGCTTGTTCTGTCTGTAAAACCCCCTTCACACCTGCGTCACAGCACCACTGAAAGATGTTTATATATATATATATAACCAATTAACCTGTAGTATGTGGTGCTGATTTGCAGTAGAAAGAGAGGGTGATGAGTGTTAGAGGAAGAGAGAGACAGACCAATGTATATAAACTATCCTACCTAAATCGAATTCTTTTGCTGCCTTAAGGGTTCAGACAGTTCCTAAACAACTTGATCATTGAGATTCATATATCAAGGGCACTGGCTGAGAAATCATACGACAAACTTGTACAATGGCACATAATTACTTATATTGTCTTGTCTTATAATGGTTAAAGTGTACTGTTGAATGTACTGATAAGCATTTATGCTTTATTGCCATTTCTATTGAAACGTGTATGTCATGTAATGATGAAAGTGCAGTTTAGTACATTTAAAAAATTTACTTTAAATGTAATATTGAGTAACACACAGTACGTAAAATTATAATCAAGTAGCCTACTTAGTATGTCCAACACATCAAAATAAGTGTACTTCTTTAAAGCACGACAAAAGATTATTGAAACATAATGTACTTTAAAGTAAAACTTTTAATTTGAAATTACAAACTACACAAAGTGTATTTAAGTGTGTTAAGAAGCAGTCATGAAAGTGTTCTCTCTTTAAGTACACTACAAGTGCACATTCAATACATTTAAGCAAACTTCTTTTTCACAAAGGAGAGTAACGGCATATAGACAGATGGTTACTTTCAGTCTACAGTAGTTTGTACAAGTTGAAGAAACAATCTACTTACAGGAAGTGAACTTGTATAATCGAATGATTTGACATTTCTTGAATAAAGCTGCAGGCTTATACCTACTGACTAACAGACCAAACCAGGACAACAAACTGTTCCTACTTGCAGTGGTCACATTGATCTTTGTGTGTGGCATCAGTTGTTTCAGTTTTATGTTTTGTGATGACAGAGAGGACGGTTCTGCAGCAGAGGAGCCTATTTTACCCATATATAGCATCCCTAAATGAAAGCTGAAAAAAATATGCCTTACACAAAGAGAGCAGGAGAGACAGTGTGATAAGAAGCAGTTTTTAAATCAGTTGCGGAGAGCAACATTGCAGCAGTCTCTCTAAAAAGCAGAAGAGTCAGCATAGAAGTCACTTGCATGTGGATCCATGTTCACTGATTTCTTTTCATTGTTGTATAAACATAAACAGTCTTTAATAGTAAATCCAACAATGAACACACAGGAGAACACAAGGAAAAAGCTTAGAAGAACAACCACACAGTATTAAAACACAGGGAAGCTAATTAACAGAAACTGGAACAGGTGAGTAACATAATCAGTAACCATGGAAACTAACTAGGGAAACAGGCAGACATGGAAAACCCAAAACTAAAACACACACAAAAAAAAACTGAAGATAAACATGACATTACATCCCCCCCTCCTGGGAAAGTGCGTCCTCGCACCGAAACAACAACAACAACAGTCCAACAGTGGAGGGAGGGTGGGGGCTCTGGAGGTGGATGTAAAGCTAAACACCATGCCGGTGCCAACGGAGGGAGCAGACGGGGTGGAGCCTGCTTTGACAGTCCAGGTGGACCCTGGCGGAACTCGGTGACGAGCAGTCGAGGTGAAGCCTGGGCGCCGGAGGACTAAGGCGAGCTGGTGGGACTGAGAACCAAGGCAGAGTCAGAGGGAAGGCAGAGCCCGACTGATGGAGGGTGGGGGGACGAGGCTCAGCTGAAGTCCTGAAAGTCCTTGGCATAGGCAGAGCGGAGACTAACCAAGGTGGAGCCGTAGGGACAAGGAAGAGCCGAGGGGTGAGTAGCCAAGGTGGTGACAGGATCCACACGCTAAGGCCGAGCTTGAGACCAGAAGGCCCGAGGCAGATATGAGCAGCAGTGGAGCCAACAGAGAAGGAACCTAGGGACTGAAGGGAGCCAGCAGAGGTGAGGCCAAGGAGATGGTTGGCATAGGCAGGAGAGGGAGGCTGGGTGGGACCATCAGCGAGGAAGGAGACTTGGAGCTGAGTGGAGAAGGGAGACTTTGGGGAATAACCTCTTCCAATCCCTCAAACCATCGTATTAGGACCCGGCATATCTCGCCTTCAGAGGCGAGAGTATTGGCGGGGCTCCATTCCATACTGTCAAACTCGGTATTCTGTCATGGTTGGTTACAATGAATTGCACGACGGACGGGGAAAACCAAAACTAAAACACTAACAAACTGAACATAAACCTGACAGTTTCCTGCTGATGAAGCTTGTAATTTAAACTCTCAGCCATGTTACAGTGGACTGATAATCTCCTCTGATTTTAAATTCTTCTTTTTTTTCTTCTTTTTTTTTTTACCGAAAACAACATCCACAAATACAGTCCATAACACAGATCTCAAAATTTAGTAACAAGGGAAACTTGAATTTATGAGGTGCCAAAACATTGTCATTACTCAAAGTAAATGTAGCAATATTTAGCTTCAATTTTAATATTCAATTTCTGCTTTAATTGAATGCAAACTTAAATTAAAAAAATATTTTAGGAAATATTTTACATTGCATGTGGTAAATTCACAGAGCTGCCTATCGTTATTTTTTCACAACTATGTGGTACTTGAAAGCAAGCTAGGAAATGACGCATTTGGTCATTCGTGCAATTTTGTATCTTTACTTAGGCATGCAGACCTGGGTTGCATTTTTCAAAAGCATCCTTAGCCAACTATGGTCGAAAGTTCCGTTGTTACCAACATATTTCAATGATTTAGCATTTCCTGAAACCATAGTTCCAATGCATATCCGCAAACAGTGTCACAAACTTACAAGGTTGGAACTACAGCTCTCGAGCTGTGGTTAGAAGCATAGTTTCTAGTTAAAATGACATGGACTTAAATAGATTGTGCTCTTAGGCACAATAAGTAAGCTAACACATTCTGTACATTCTATATCTTTCACCCCATTTACAACCCCAATTCAAGAAAAGTTGGGACATTTTGTAAAATGCAGTAAAATCAAGAATCTGTGATTTGTTAATTCTCTTTAACCTTTATTTAATTTATTTCTGATGTTCTCACTGGCCAAATTAATTGTATTTTGTAAATATAAGCAAATTTAGATTTTGATGGCTGCAACACACTCCAAAAAAGTTGGGACAGAGGCAAAATAAAAGTGAAAAGATTATAGAATATCCAAGTTTAAGCTGTTTTGAAACAGTCCACTAATAGCAGGTGAATTAGTAATAGGTGAAGGGATGATGTTTGGGTATAAAAGGAGCATCCACCAAAGGCTCACCAATTTGTGCCAAATTTCATGAAAGAATTGTCAAACATCACATTTCCCAATGCAACATTGCAAAGAATTTAGGTGTTTCACCATCTGTCATACATAATATTGTGAAAAGATTCAGGGAATCCAGAGAAATCTCAGGAAACCTCTGTTGAATGTGCATGAACTTTGAGCTCTCAGATGGCACTGCATGAGAAACCATCATGCTACTGTGTTAAATACGGCCACATGGGCTCGGGAGTACTTTGGAAAACCATTGTCACTTAACACAGTCGGCCACTGCATCAAGAAATTCAAGGAGAAAGGTGATACATCAATACTATGCAGAGATGCTGCCAAGTTTCTCTGGGCCCGAGCTTATCTCAGATGGTCCAAAAGACAGTGGAAATGTGTGGTCAGACAAGTCCACGTTTCAGCTTGTTTTTGGAAAAAAAACGGACATCAAGTTCTTAGTCCCAAAGACGAAAGGGACCATCCAGACTTTCATCAGCGAAAAAAAACAAAAACATGTCATGCTATGGGGGTGCATCTGTGTCAGGCATGGGTAACTTGCATATGTATGAAGGTACCATTGATGTGGAGACGAATAGTGGAATTGTACAGAGACATATACTTCCATCAAAATGACATCTTTCTTGGGAAGCAAGACAATGCCAGGCCTCATTTAGCACGTGCGTGTGCTTGACTGCCCTGCCTGAAGTCCATTTCTGTCTCCTGTTGAAAATGTATTGCCCATCATGAAAAGGAGAATTAGACCCAACATTTTTGGAGAATGTTGCATCCATCCAAATCAAAAACAAATTATATTTACAAAATACAATTAAGTTGGTTAGTGAAAACGTTGAAAATCATGTGTACTTTTGTCAGATAAATAAAAGTTAAAGAATTAACAAATCACACATTCTTGATTTTATTGCATTTTACAAAATGACCCAACTTTTCTGGAATTGGGGTTGTAAATATATATACATTTTAATCTATATATTTTAGTGTGTCAACGGTCAGTGCCATTTTTGAGAAATGCGCGTGTGCATAAATAAGTAACCCCGGAGTATGATGTATGAGGGAACCCGCAATGAATCAAAGGTCAAATAAAGCAAAACGACAAGGAACAAAAACAGTGAAGTAGACCTCAGTTAGTTACAGCAGCATGTCAGAAATTTTTTTCTTTGTGGAGAAAGCTACTGACTGAATGAACTGCACAAAGGAGTAAAGTTTATGCCAAATACCGCATGGTAACGTGATTAAAAAATGACCGGCTTTCTGTTTATGTAAAAGAATTTTATATATAAACATGACGTCATGACAGTCCTATATTGTTGAACTAACGTGGTTCGGGAAACAGTTGTAACTAGCTAGTTTTATAGTTCATATAAGCTGTTTCCTTATCAACCTTCTCTTGTTCCTATTTGGCACCAATTGCATGTGCTGGACTTATTGCACCTATCGATTCCTTTGGTTTGGTTAGAACATCGAGTGTCCTCCTAGGCTTGGTCTAAATGTTTTCGGGGGGATATTTGCCTAATTGGAGCCTGTGCATCTAATCTTCCTTTTGCCAGGTTCTGTAGCCTGAATGTTTCATTCAATTATGTCATTAAAAACTCAGCGATGATTCTTACACAAAAATCACATTTTTGAGTGCAAATCACCATTGATACAAGAGAGTGCGGTGTAAACTACCTTATTTATGTCATTCCCAGTGTATTTATTACTGTTGTGTTGGCTAAGATATTTTGAAGCTATAGTTTGACGATCTACAAGTTTCTTATAAATAAAGCTACAGTGAAAGTACCCTTCTAAAAAAGTAGTTACTCTTTGACAGTGAAGCTAACTGCATTGAAGGTCCTTAATAAAAGGTCCTCTTTTTTTACAATGTTACTATCAGATTGCAAAAAACTCTGTAATTGTGCATGGGGAAATGTTTGTAAGTGAATACAATGCAATACAATTATGTTTTCAAAGAGTATTGTTTTATTTTGTAAACTATCCAAAGATACATTACACAAAATAACTAAATTCAGATTCCTTCAGAGACCTCTTGAAATACTGAACTGGACTTAAAGAGACTCTGTTTTCCAACAGAGAGTGATGAAATCTTCTTTCTGAATAACATAAAACAAAAATTTGAAAACTAATAATAATAATAATTAGAAATATAATTATCATCATAGAAATTTGATATACATTAGTGCAGGCTAGTGATTCAATTTAAAATACCGATTAGCATTACTCATTTGTATGTGTGTCCTTCAATCTGTGCAACAGAAAATGTTTATGTGTTCTCAAAGTATTCTATATAACCCTGGTTTCATACTGTAGTTTTGTCACACTGTTGTGTTTTCTTGCTGCCAAGGGAAATCTAAACAAAATGGTTGTGGTTATACACTATGTGTGTCAAGACGCACACTTGCATGGTGGAGCTTGAAGTGCTGTCTGATGCTGAATGTTTTTACTCAAGCATACTTGCTCACAAATACCTTTTTTGGTTTATCTGATGGATTCGTGTTCAAGCAAATGTTTTCATTAGCATTGTTGACTGTTGCTATGACAGTTTGCAGACATAAAAGTAAACTTTTGTACATGTTTGGTTGTGAAAGGTGTATAGGTGAATTCATTTCTTTTGTCTTTACAGAGTTGGAGTCTTCGTGGCCAGAAACGGACTTTCCCAGACGCAGGGTCCTACAGTATGGAATTGATAATCAAACAATTGACACTCCCAGAGCAGGTCGGAATCAAACATTTTACAGTATTTGCATTTCATAAAATTTGAAATCTTAAATTCATATTTAAGATTCTATGGTGCGCTATTCATTGAGTGTTTTCATGGTAATTTAGACAAACTACTGAGAGTATATATTTGTTTTTCCAAAAGGCCACTGCTTGAAAGATATAACATAATATATATAACACAAGATATATAACATTTACACAGTAAGTCTGTTTGTGCATGTTTTTTTATCTCTAGGCTATTATGGTTGCATGGAGCATATTCTCAAAACTCCCCTTGTGAAAAAGAAGTGTGCTTCATAGTACTGAATGTGCACTAGTGTACTTGAAATCTTAAATATTTATCATGATCATGTAAATGTATACAAATTAAATTTTTAACTTTAAAGTAAATTTTAATTCAGTACATTAATTAATTATGAAATCCCATATAAAAATGTACTTAAGTCTTACATAAGTCAGTCAAAAACACTCTAAAGTTCTGCAAACTGCATTTAATATTTGAAACTACTAAATTTAAACTTGCATCTTAGTCTCAGAAAACATTACTTTCAGTTCGCACTTAAGTATGTTTTTTAAAAAGTATATTATATTATAAGTACTCTTTTTAAAAGCATGCTAAAGTGTACTTTTTTTACAAATGTCTACTTGGCCTTCAGAAAGCAGTGTTCTGTCTGAAGGGAATAGTTGATGCCAAACATCTTCTTTAAGGTGTACAAAAAACAGAATGAGTTTAAAAGGAATGGAACAGAAAACATACACTGTCCAGAGATATTAAGAAGCTACAGCAAACATAAACAGAAGTCAGGAACAGACGCTCTACTGTCTCATCTGAAGAAAAGTTACAGACATTGATCTCGGACAAATACATTTGTTGTTATTATTGTAATTCTGTTGCCATTTGTAAATGCAAAGTACTGAGAACTGAGATCACAGCACAGCATGGTCTGTCTGCTCTTATCTATGCGCGCACAGCAAGCTGTTTAAATAATGCCATACACCATTGATTGGATGCTTGAAGCAGTTAGTTGCCAGATTAGCACTAGTGAAAGATCAGATTGAGTGTTTGATGAATAAAAATGTGCAAGATCCAATTGCACTTTTGGTCACATGATGGAAAATCAGTGTTTCTGAATTATCTGTTGCAGTGTTGAGTGTAGAAGCCCTTTGTGTTTATTTTGATTTACAGTATATGTATATTGCTGTTTTGAAATATAAAAATGTCTGTGCTTACACTGCAAGTGAGTGGCTCAAGTTGCAACAAAAGTAGTATGCACCCATTGTAATTAACAAAGTTATCAACAGTTGTGTTGCACTGAGGAAAAGAAGTAAAGAGAACTTATTACAGAAATAATATACACCATACTTAAGTGCAAACGGAATGTAATGTTTTCGGACACTATATAGCATGTTAAACTATTTTTTTTTTAAATTAAATAAAAATATAGCTGCAAACAGCGATGATTGGGCACAAGCCCCAGTGCCACCACCACCCCAGTGGCTTTAGGAAAATGTCTCGGGTTACTTTACTGTAACCCTGTTCCCTGATAAAGCAGGAACGAGATGCTACGCTTAGCGCTATGGGAACAGCTTTGCGTGACCATCTGTGAATACTGTGTATAACATGTCAATGAAATTGACATTGAAATTGACATCCTCAGCAGGGGCGGAGCCAGACATTGTAAACATTCGGGGCTTAGCCCAAATCTATATTTTCCCAATGACATTTAAATTTTCTGTTAACAGCTTTACTGACATGAAAGAAGCTTTTTTGTAGTATTCTTGAGTAAAGTTCTTAAAATGTACATGATTTGGCACTGCAATTTGTAAAAGTTTGTTAGGTGTACCTCCTCTTGGGGGGTCCGGGGGCATGCTCCCCCGGAAGAAAATTTAGTACATTTTAAGGTTAAATGCATCAATCTGGGGCACTTTGGAAGCAGCGCAGACAGACTGTATATATACTTAATCACTGTATTTAGCTGTTTTATAAAGGCACAAAGCCATATCACGGTTTCAATTTAGTTCGTTGGCAAAATACAACATTAGAGACCATTTGCATGTTTTAAATTTTCGGTTCATTATGAAACGGTGGCACCGGGTCATTAATGGGAAACACTGAATGAACGTTTAGCTGACAAATGTGCCAAAGTTGTATTATCAGCTGTTATATCATAACAAAAACCCTTCAACCGGATCGAAAGAGCGTCTCGAGGCCTGCCGCTGCTCTGAGTGAGTGACCGGAGGCGTGGCTCTGTATTGAGTGAGTGACAGGAGGCGTGGCTCTGTACATCTGCGGTGTGCGTGAACGCGCTGTCGGAGAGAAGAGAGAGAAAGCGCCACCGGTAATGCTGTATGTATGGATAGTACTGTAGAAAAGCGGTATTGAACTGTTTAACATATTTTAATAGAGATATGTTTAGAAAAATGATATTTTGACAGCACTGTTAAGAAACCTCAAACCTGAAAGATTCGGGGCTTGACTCAAAACATTCGGGGCGGAAGCCCCGGCAAAATCGGCTGGCGCCGCCCCTGATCCTCAGATGGTGACGTCATAGTAATGCACGCTCGTCTGTATAATTAGATGTACCACAGGAGCATCTTCAGGTATCACTTTGTCTGAAGAACGGTCTTGGGACATCCTCAGTGCAGCAACGTGATGTCCGGCCAACGCGAGATTATCAATAAGAGGCAAGATCCTTGCTGGCGAACTCTGGCTAGAACTCCCGGGAGCAGAGAAACCGGGGGAAAAGCATATAGACGCATTCTGGGCTATGTATGCGCCATTGTGTCCAGACCCAGGGGTGCTGGGTGACTCAGAGAGAAGTAGACGGGACATTGCGCTGTCTGTTCAGTGGCGAAGAGGTCCCCCTCCACTTTGTAAAATCTTACCCAGATTTGTTTTACTATCTCGGGGTGGAGTTTTGACTCCCCCATCGATATTCCCTGTCTGGACAGTAAATCTGCTCTCACATTTAGATGTCTAGGGATATAGATTGATTTTACTGACAGGAACTTGTCCTGAATCCAAAGAAAAATCTGCTGCGCTAGCCCTCCCTGGTGATTTATGTAAGAGACTGCCGTTGTGATGTCCATCCGTACTAGGACATGGCAGCCTCTCAACTGCTGGAGGAAGTGTTTCAGGGCCAGAAATACAGCCATCAGTTTGAGGCAGTTGATGTGCCATTCAAGCTGATGACCCTCCCACACCCGGTCATCTTTGGGTTCAGGCTGGGCGACCATCTAAGACCGCTTCCCAGCTTGACAGGGAAGCGTCTCTTGTTAGCATTTTGCGACGGCAAGGCACATCTAGAGTAGGACCCAAGGCGAGGAACTGGGGTCTGAGCCACATAGAGAGGGTACGTAGTCCGGGACACGTAACCCTTATCTGCCTTTGGGGATTGTCCCTTGGATGAAATCCCCTGGCTTTGAGTCACAACTGGAATGGTCTCATGTGCAAGAGGCCCATAGGGATCACTGTGGACGCAGATGCCATGATACCTAATAACCGTTGATACTGACGAATAGTAAGAGCTTGACCTAGCCTGACTTTGCTCAAGGTGTACTGGATGGTCATGACTCGAGGAGGAGACAATTGTGTGTGCGTCGTGATCGAATTCCATATGACCCATAAGTATGTCGTTCTCTGGGTAGGAGAGAGAACGCTTTTGCTGGCATTGAGTCTCAACCCCAGAGAGACAAGATGAGCTAGAATGACATCTCGGTGTCGTGACGCTAGCTCGTGTGACTGTGCTAGTATCAACCAGTCGTCTATGTAATTCAAAATGCGGATGCCCTGGAGTTGCAAAGGAGCCAGCGCTGTATCCATGCACTTTGTGTATGTGCAGGGTGATAGGGCTAGGCCAAACGGAAGAACCCAATATTGGTAAGCTTCGTCCCCCAAAGCGAACCTCAGGAACTTCCTGTGTTGTGGCAATATTTCTATGTGAAAATATGCGTCTTTAAGATTGATTCTGACGAACCAATTGCGATGTTAAATTTGCGACATGATCATCTTGATAGTTAGCATCTTGAACTTGAGCGTTCTGATGGAACGGTTCATGCCTCAAAGATCTAAAATCGGACGCAGTCCCCAATCTTTTTTGGGGACCAGGAAGTATCAACTGTAGTAGCCTGTCTCTCTCTCTGGGAGGGGAACATGTTCTATGACCCCTTTGTCCAGAAGAGATTGCAGCTTTTGTGACAGTAAATGTGCCTGCTCTGGTTTTACGGTAGTTGGGACCAAGCCGTTGAAATGTGGAGGGCGATGAGCAAAATGGATTCTGTACCCTTTTTCTACTGTCGTTAGAACCCAAGTAGAGATGCCTGGCAGTAGATTCCATGCTGCCAAGTTTTCTGAAATGGGTACCAATTTTGATACTTCCCGTTGAGGTGGTGCTGGGTGTCCTGGGCAACAACAGGAAGATAGAACACCCAACACTTCGCTGGAAACCGCTGCACCCAGAGACACCAGAGGTGGCGGAGATGGTACAGTGGTTTCGTGGTTTTCGTTCAATTTATCTTTGTTAAAGCTACAGAAGTGATTTTCTCTTTCTGTTTTGTTGTTTGATTAAAATTGGTGACAAACAACTGCAGTTATATTTGGCTGCTGTCACTTTAAGACAAAGGCATGGATCCAATATAATGATACGCATACGTTTTCTTTCTCAATTGTTTACAACACATAACGACTGTCTTTTTACGAGGAAACTCACCGAGACGGGCATTTTGACTTCATTTTACGTGTCCGTTATTCCAGCTCAAAAAAAAAAAAAAAAAAA
>RJVU01050164.1:659067-731142 GCA_003731715.1 Anabarilius grahami | reverse complement strand
AAAAAAAAAAAAAAAAAAAGGGAAAGAGAACTGAATTCGGTGTTATCGTGCTGTCTGCGCGGCTCTGAGTGAGTACGCAGACAACAGCATGCGAGTTCCAGTCTTCTTGCACTTGATGTTTAAACTAACAGGACTTAACAACACATGCAAATGATAAACTTCCACTCTTTGGTGGTTAAACTTTGCAGTTAATCTGTGAATCACATGCATTCCATACCAGGGGGCAGCTGGCCCGTAACAGATCCATCTCTATACTTGACATCGCACATCCTGCAATGTGACTATCTTGGACGCGGACATCCCGATATTGATACCCCTAAACCTACCCATCACAGAAAAAAAAAGCATCAAAAAGCATCACTTGGTATGATTTATAAGCTGTTTTCCTCATGGGGCCTGACCAAATGGCCCCTCAATATCAAATTTTCACATTTTACTATCTTTATGGGGACATTTGGTCCTCTCAATGAAGGTTAAACAAGAACACACACAGAGAGAGAGAGAGAGAGAGGGAGTGTAAGATAAAAGGATTAGTTGGAGACTGTTTACCAGTTAGTTAAGCCAGAAGATTCAACATTTAATAAAAAAAAATTCTAAACTGTGACAGAAAGTAGCCTTTGATATATATATATATAAATATATCCAAATGTAATGCCTATTAAAAGTAAGTCATTATGTCTGACAACATTGTTTTAAGCATTGTTTAAAAAAAAAAAAAAAGTTGCCATCTAATGGTTATACTATGACAATTTGTCTTTCAACCAGAAAGCACTATTCTGCCTATTTTAACTTACACATACTGCATTAATTGAAAAATAGAATGTGTTTTTTACCCTTAATATTTGTATTATTTTATATAGAGTGTGGTATAACAGAGTGGTATAAAATGTGTTGTTTAGAAGATATGAGACATTTCCTGTTTTACTTTTTTTGTCATTATTTTAATCTCTCACCAAGGCATCATCGTTAGAGGTATCCAATATCCGTTCTCAATTTAGCATCTTCAATGTCTTTGCATTATGCTGAAAAAGTTTAGTAGTAGTTAAGTAGTAGTTAAAAATTCAGAGCCTGATTTTTCTAAATCCACATTCAAACCAAAATAGCTGACTTCCAGAGCTAATGACTGAATGGTCAGAGCTAATGACTGAAAACTAGAAAGTTGTCAAACTCGATGAGAGCAATGTATGTACAGAGTTTGGTGACTGTAGGTAAAACTAAACCCCCTACTTTGGTCAAAATGTGGCACTGTAGAGCCCCTCCACCACACCGATTTCTTAGCTTTTGCTAATGTCTAACGGTCAAGAACTCTGATGTGTGTGTCGAGTTCCATGAAATTTAAAGCATAAGAGCCTCAAAAACTCCTGAAAAGATTATTAAAGTTTGATGCATTGCCATGGCAACATTGTTTAAGCTATTAATCTCTTCACAGTTTTACATTTTGATGTGTCTTGACATTATTCTTCATAATTTGAAGGAAATCACATAAATATAAGAGGGTGATTTCAAAGCATTTTTCAAAAGGGACACACTTCCTGCTGCCAGTTGGTTGTGCTATGACTTTGACTCACAATAGTCACATTCATGTGATCGGCCTCCTACAACGAACATACAGCTGAAGTTTAATCAAAATCAGTCAATGTATGGAAAAGTTATAACACTTTCTGTTCCCCTTTTTTTCACCATAAATGTTTTGCCACAGCCAAACAGTTTGAGATATCAAAAATCTGTTTGCAATTTAGCATTCTCAATGGCTTCATGTTGACCAAGTTTGGTGGTGATCGGAGGAATTGCCTAGGAGAATCATATCAAATTCCAGAGCATGCGTTTTTCAAACAACTCAAAATTTAGAGTGCGAAAGTTGTTGCGATCTATATGTGCATGAAGTTTGGTACTGTAGGTGAAAAGGGGTGCACTACAGGCAGAACCAAGAGGGCAACGATCCTGGGTGACTCCTCAAACACAACCATATTCAATTCCTTCAGCCGTGCAGAAAAACATACTTCTTCCATTCACACAAAACAAAAAACAACAAAAATAAAAACTAGACAGTCTGCCTGGATGTGGTTCGCAGCCGTGCCGCGTATCGTGATGACATTAGGGATTGTTTATATGATTGTAAAAAAGGGTGTCAACCCTAATGGCCGATGATTCCAATAATAAAGAAGAAGGATCCTAAGAAAAACAATAGGGCCTTCACCTTTTCAGGGCTTGTGCCCTAAAAATTATAATCAAGTAACATGTCCTTTAATATGCTAGTCAACACATCAAAATAAGTGTACTTCTTTTAAGCATGACAAAAATGATTAAAATAGTAAAATTGTCCAAACGGCAGAGGGAGGGTTGGGGCTCTGGATGTGGATGTAACAAGATGTGAACAAGACCCTGGATGAGCTGGCAGAGGAAGATCCCATGGCGTAGCCAATAGAGGGAGGAGCCAGGGTGGAGGCTTCGCTCTGTGAAACCTGAGGATCGACTGATGAAGGCGGATCCAGGGGAGGTGGAGACCCAGGCAGAGCCGACAAGGCAATGGTCCAGGGCGACAACACAGGCCTGAAAGTTCTAGGTAGAGCTGCTGGCTCTCGGGATGAAGGTGGAGATAGGGGCTCTGCAGACCGAGGAAATGGAAGGAGGAGCTTGGTAGAGCTCAAGGGCTGATGGACCACGGTGGAACTTAGGGAGCACAGAGCTGGAGCACAGAGCTGGGGCAGAGCCGATTGGCAGACAGGCGGAGGTGGAGTTATGGGCCTGGAGGCTGAGGTGAAGCTGGGGGATCCACATTAACATGCAGAGCTGGGGATCAAGAAGGCAGAGGCAGAGCCAAAAAGCTGCACGGAGATAGCAGAGAGGGCAGAGCCGAGGAGCTGAGTGGCACCAGTGGAGCAGGCAGATCCAGGGCAGGGGAGGGAACCAGCAGAGAGGACGCAAATAACGGGATACAAAGGACATTGAGCGGAATCAGGTCATCAGTGTAATTCCATGGATCTGGCTAAGGAGAAAAGAGTTCAAGGGTGGGTACTTGGGTGAGAATTGGCTCCCTATTCCACTAATCAATGAGCCAGAGCTCCATTTCTGGTTAAGGGATGGACTGTGCCGCAATCGCTGACTCCTGGATGGAGCTGGCGGTAGGTTCTGGACTTGTGACAGAAACGATGGCCAGCTCTGGCTTTGGGATGGACATGGAGGCTGGCTCTGGCTCCATAGCGAGAGAGGTCTCTAGCTCAGTGTCCGTGGCAGGCACGGGCTCGGGCTCTTGTTTTATGGCAGGTGCGGGATTCATTGCTGGATCCTTGGTGGGTGACGGGTTGATAAGGTTCTCCTCTGCCTCGCAGATGGTGAAGGGGGAACCACACTCCACGTAGCCAACAAATGTACCTCAAGGACCTTCTCTGGGCAGGACCGCTCATTTAGGCTGATATTAAAAAAACAAACATAGGGAGAGGTGTTTGGCATGCCAGGTCTAAAAATTTCCTTGCATGGTCCTCGAGGGAACGATCCTCTTGATCAAGGAGTAGGAGACAAACAGCTGGTAAGTCCATCTTTTACTTTCTTTCTCACGGTTTTTTTTTTTTTTTTTTTTTTTTTTTTTTTTTNTTTCCATCACTGCTGCAAGTACAGTTTTTTTTTTTAAGAAAAATACTCTTAAGCTTTGATGTACACAATACATTTTATTTCACAAGTGCAGTCTTCAAATCAGGAATGACAGGGATAAAGTGTACCATAAGACTATCAAACTAGAAATTTTGATATAGAGAATCTGATTTCCCCAGTGAATAGGTCAAATCAAAGTGTGTTAGCACAAATGCCATGAGTTATTGACTCTGAGACTACATTCGGTTATTTCACATCATTTTTAAGGGTCTGATCAGATTGAAATAGCTCTAAGGTAACAATTGCACAATTTCACATTTTTCAGTGCGCAGTAACAAAAACTGTGAGCTCTATGCATGACCCAGTTCTTTTGATTTTTAACCCTGTGCAAGCAAGCAGCTCGACGTGACGCAACAACACAACATTGCACCAATTATAATCAACAAAATGTCAATGATGTTGCTCACTTGCTGCATTGGCAGGAAGGCATGAAGTCTAAGAAATGTCAGCCTTTACTCTATCAAAGGATCTGAATGGAGATTCAGGTATGAGGTGACATTTGGGACATACTTCAAACTCACATACACATACAAACAAAGATCTTTCACATTCATGCAGAATGCTCTCCATACCTTCAAGAAAAAGAAGTTCATTTAACTGTATTGAATGTGAACTTCTTGTGTCCTTGAAATCTTAAATGTATATTTAAAAAGAAAAACTGTACTTGCACATAATATAAAATAAATGAAATAAAAGGCCACTTAAGTACACTTCCACAACTGTTTCTTATCATACTTAAGAATGCTTTTAAAAAGTGCAATTTGTAACAATGTCAAATTAAAATTTAAAATACATGCAATAATAAATGCAATTATTTTGATGTGTTGACTAACATATTAAAGCACATGTAAAAGTACTTGAATCTAACTGTAGTGTGTTATTCAATATTACATCTGAAGTTAATATGGTAACACTTTACAATAAGGTCTCATTTGTTAACATTATAGTTAACTACATTAGTAAACATGAAATAACAATGAAAAATATTTGAAAAGCATTTATTAATCTTAGTTATTGTTCATTTAAATATGTACAAATACATTATTAAAATTACATGTTGTATCTGTTAGTATTATTTAATGGACCTGAGCTAACATGAACTAACAATGGACAGTTGTATTTTTATTTACTAGCATTAACAAAGATTAATAAATACTGTAACAAATGTATTGCTTATTGTTAGTTTTTTAATGCATTAACTAATGTTAACTAATGGAACCTTATTGTAAAGTGTTAATATATTTTCAATGTACTAATTTTCAACTTTATTGCAAATGTGTAATTACAAATATATTTAAATACATGCCATACAAATTTCAATAGAAATGACATTAAAGTATATTTCAGTTTACCATAAATGCTTGGCAGTACATTTAGCAGTAAATTAATATTCCTGCAGACAGATCCACACATTCTCTCTCTTTACCTGCAACCAGCCTTGACACAGTTAAGTGTCTGGAAACATTACATTCAGTTTGCACTTAGGTATATTCTTTTAAACTATCTGTAATTAGTACTATTTTTATTCAAATATACTTCTGTTTCACAATGGATATACATAAAACGTTTTCAGAAAATGGGGACTGTTCTTGGAAAACAGGATGTCTGGTCAGTGGTCACCCTGACATACTTAGGCTACGTTCAGACTGCAGGTAAATTTGGCCCAAATTGGATATTTTGCTCATATGTGACTCAGATCTGTTTTTGTCATGACAATGTGAACAGCACAAACCACGTGGAATCGAGATGTTTTGCAATGCAACCTCAGTCTGAACAGTCATATCGGAATTCATGCAAATTTTTCGTTACTCTAGATTAGAGCAACATTTGTCACAGTTTTGCACTCATGGTAGGAAGATTTTATATCAACACAATTGTGAAAGGTAGTCAGTGGAAGGACAATGATGTGTCAGAACTTATAAGTATTACAGTGACAGCTCTATATACAATCAAAACATGAGGGCTCGTATTATAAATGTTTAAAAACTGCTCTTTTTTTGCATCCTCAACTTTGTTTTTTATATAGTCTGTGCATAAATTCACTGGCTTCCACGGCAGATCACACTAATCACATCACACATAATCACTTACTTTAATGTCCTCCATCTTTACTACCATATGACAGCATGCTGCGTGCTGTCTTTGTATTTTTCTTTTGTGCATACGGATCAGTCCAAGACCATGATCTGTTCACACTGGAATCTGATATTGGCCACATTTAAAACAAAAAAGTGAACAGCTATACAAAAAAAGAAAAAAATTGGATCAGAGCAATAAATCAGAATTGAGCACTAAGGCTCACACAAAACACTCTCATATTCACTAGTTTTACCTCTCTCAGCCAGATAAAGGTTTATTCATTTACTAGTTTTTTCTTTTGTAAGTGTTCATACATTCACAGCTCTTAGTTGTCTTTATTGCTCTCTAAATTGTCTATTTGAGCTGTCAAACTGGTCAACGATTCACAAATCAGGCTAAATGGTTCTTAAATTGAACTTGCATACTCTTAATCAGCCAACACTCCCAATCAATGTCTAAATGAGACAAGACTCATTGAGTGAGTTAATCCAAGAGCATTACAGTACAGACAGTATTCACTAAGGGTTTGTAGTGGAGGGTGGAAAAGGTGATTACTAATAAGTCCAACAGGTAACACTTTACAATAACATTTCATTTGTTAACATTAGTTAACTACATTAACATGAACTAAATATAAACAATATTTCTACTGTATTTAGAAATCTTAATTGATGTTAAGGTCAACATTACCACTACATTTTTAAGATCAAAAGTTAACATTAATTAATGCTCTGTGAACTAACATGAACATTTTATTCATAACATTGACAAAGGTTTATAAATGCTTTAAAATTTGTTGCTCATTGTTAGTTTATATTAGTTAACGCACTTTACATCTAATGTAAAATATTACTATCAAACAATTTTAGTGTTATGTTAACTTAAAAGCAATGCATAAAGTGCTTATTTTTGAGACTTAAAGTTAAAATATTGACTAATCAGAAGATCAGAAGATCAGAAAGAGCNTATTCATAACATTGACAAAGGTTTATAAATGCTTTAAAATTTTTTGCTCATTGTTAGTTTATATTAGTTAACGCACTTTACATCTAATGTAAAATATTACTATCAAACAATTTTAGTGTTATGTTAACTTAAAAGCAATGCATAAAGTGCTTATTTTTGAGACTTAAAGTTAAAATATTGACTACAGTGCAGTTAAAGGATTAGTTCACTTTAAAATGAAAATTACCCCATGATTTACTCACCCTCAAGCCATCCTAGGTGTATATGACTTTCTTCTTTCAGATGAATACAATCGGAGTTATATTAATAAATCACCCTGATGCTGCCAAGCTTTATAATGGCAGTGAATGGAAACCACCTGTTTAGCTCAAAAAAGTGCATCCATCCATCATAAATATACTCCCCCACCCTGGGGGGTTAATAAAGGCCTTCTGAAGCGAAGCGATACATTTGTGTAAGAGAAATATCCATATTTAACAAGTTATAAAGTAAAATATCTAGCTTCCGCCAGATTGTCTTCCATATTCAACTTACGAAGAAAGTGTAATGCTTCTCGCAGTTCAATCATGCTACATCCTACGCCTTCCGTATTCAACTTACGAAAAACTTTTTTCATAAGTTGAATACGGAAGGCAGTCTGGTGGCAGCTAGATATTTTACTTTATAACTTGTTAAATATGGATATTTTTATTACACAAACACACTGCTTCGTTTCAGAAGGCCTTTATTAACTCCCGGAGCCGTGTGGAGTACGTTTATGATGGATGGATGCACTATTTTGAGCTTCAAACAGGTGGTTTCCGTGCACTGCCATTATAAAGCTTGGGAGCATCAGGTTGATTATTAATATAACTCCGATTGTATTCGTCTGAAAGAAGAAAGTCATATACACCTAGGATGGCTAGAGGGTGAGTAAAATATGGGGTAATTTTCATTTTAAAGTGAACTAATCCTTTAAAGCTACATATTTTATGAGAGTTTTGTTTTAATAAATTGTGTTTTAATATTAAAATACAACTATGTTAGCATTGTTGTTGAAGGCTGAATCGTGTTTAATTTGCCTTTAATCTGTATACTGCGATAACTGGATGAACTTGCAGAAATGCCCTGGGTTAATGACTGCTCTCATTGTCTGAAGATGTGTTGTAGAGCTCTACCATTGGATGAGATGGTAAAAATCTGGTGAAAATTGTTCTGGTGAAATCATAAATACAGCGTTTTTGCTCGTCTGTGAGAGCTGAGCAATCTTATGTTTAATAGGCACAATTTCTTTAACTGTTCTTCAATAATTAGAAGGGATTATGTAATAAGTCTGTGATCGATTTCATTTTTTCCCCTTCTGTCTCTCTCTCTCGTCCTCGCCATTGTTTTTGTTCCTTTAAAAAGACGAGACGGCAGACCCCGTCCTTTGAGGTTTGTGTTGCTTGGCAACTGAATGCAAAATTTTGGGAGTGCGTGTGTTTGTGGAGAGCCGTGAGAGAGCAAGAGCTTAGATGAAAAAGACTGAGGCAGTGAGAGAGAGAGAGAGAGAAAGGTGGGAGGAAATAAATAATGAGAAGGAAAGGGAAGGTGCTATTTTTAGGCATGTCAGTAATCATTGCACATGATGTTCTTTGCGTTAGCCAAATATTTTGTGTACATTTCACAGGAGTAGGTGGCAAGAAAATCCCTTACAAAGACAAACCCAATTGCTGCAGTCAAATAAAAATCAAATCATGCTGCATCATTTCTGACGATGTTGTAATCAGAGACCTTGAGTGTTACCTCTTCTGACATGCTGCATAAAGGTCACATGACATGAGCAGAAGAAATTGGTTGACACAATGTGGATGCTTTTGACTGGATATGATTTGCCAGATATTTAGGGAAAGTGACCCTAACAAGCCCATTGACCATATAAATCTACTTGTTTTATGAGAGAAAATATTTATTTCACAGCAAATGCACATTTATTTCTGTCATTTTACTTTTTATTTTTAGCCAAGCAAATGTTTAGATCTTGAGATGTGTGATAATGTGTCGCTACTGTCTGATTGAAGTCCTATGGCTTTTTTCAATCCAGCGATGAAACTAGAGTATTGATCAAAATTAAGATATCAGTAAATCAAATATACAACCTGACTTTTTATTGTCTTGCAATTTGAAAGCAATATTCAATGCAATGCTAATTGTTACGCTAACAACTAATATTGGAATATTGGAATTGGAATTGCATTGATGTTACTTTCCCACTGGGACATATGACAAAACATCCTGCAACATGATTGGATTTAATAGGGGAAACTGTGAAAACAGGAGTAAAACAAATGATTATCTTCTTAAATTAAAGGCCGTTGGACTCAACAGTGTTATACTGTATATATTTATGTACCCGATTCAGATGCCGGAGAAATACATAAAGCAAAGCCTTTGAACGCTATAACACTATAAATGCAATATAGGTAGATCTAAATCCGGATGATCACTTAAATCGTTGTTATATATCGTCATATCGCCCAGCCCTAAACATGTTAAAGCACTATATGCATTATAGACAATAGTATGACTTTCTGTAAAGCTGCTAGGAAACAATGTGTAGTGTGAAGCGATAATAAATTTGACTTGATGCTTGGTCGTACTTTAAGATACGGGATAAAAGTGACGAGGACATCAATGGATATATGGTTGTTTCAATTTATTTTGCAGAAACTTTTAAAGTTGGATAACTATCAGCTGTTACCATCAGGCAGACAATACAGAGTTCCATGCTGTAAACTGAATCTATTTAAGAACTTCTTTTTGCTCCTATATATTTATCTATCTAAACTAGCTTTGTAAGGAAAACCGGGTTTGTCTAACATTATCTAACCATCCCCCTTTGTAGAACACAAGGCTCATCACAATGGAGTTTTTTTTAAATAAATGAATATACAGTCATGTGAAAAAGAAAGTGCACCCGTTTGAATTCTGTGGTTTTATGTATCAGGAGGAAATAATAAAAAAAAACAATCTAGCCTGTAGCACGTCTTAAAATTAGGCAAATACAACCTTAGATGAACAACAATACATCCATGTTATTATTTATTTAAAAACAATTAAAGCCAAAATGGAGAAGCCATGTGTAACAAACTAAGTACACCCTATGATTTAATTGCTTATAGAACCACCTCAAGTATTATAACTTAAAGTATTATATTTTCTATATGACTTTATTAGTCTCTCACATCATTGTGGAGGAATTTTGGCCCACTCTTCTGTACAACGTTGCTTCAGTTCAATGAGGTTTGCGGGCATTTGTTTATGCACAGCTCTCTTAAGGTCCCATCACAGCATTTCAGTCAGGTTGAGGTCTGGACTTTGACTGGGCCATTGCAACACCTTGATTATTTTCTTTTTCAGCCGTTCTATTGTAGATTTGCTTGTGGGCTTGGGATTGTTGTCCTGTTGCATGACCCAATTTTGGCCAGCTTTAGCTGCCAGACAGATGGCCTCACATTTGACTCTAGAATACTTTGGTATACAGAAGGGTTAATGGTCGACACCACAGTGGTTGACCGTTGGTATGAAGTGTTTGTGCTGATATGCTATGTTTGGTTTTCTCCAAATGTGGTTCTGTGCATTATGGCCAAACATCTCTACTTTGGTCTCGTCTGTCCAAAGGACATTGTTCCAGAAGTCTTGTAGTTTGTTCAGATGCAGCTTTGTAAACCTAATCCGTGCTGCCATGTTCTTTATAGAGTGAATAAGCTTTCTCCTGGCAACCCTTCCAAACAAGCCATACTTGTTCAGTCTTTTTCTAATTGTACTGCAACATTGCAAAAGTTAATGTAACATGCTAATTGAGGCCTGTAGATTCTGCGATGTAGCTCTTGGTTTTTTTTTGCAATTTCTCTGAGCAGTGCATATGGTCTGACCTTTGGGGTTAATTTGCTGGGATGTCCAATCCTGGGAAGAGTGGCAACTGTCTTGAAGGTTTTCCACTTGTGAATAATCTTCTTCACTGTAGAATGTAAGAACTGTAGAATAGTTGTATTTACCTAATTTTAAAACCTGCCAAGGACCAGATGATTTTTTATTATGTCCTGATATGTAAAACCATAAAACTCAAAAGGGTGTACTTTCTTTTTCACATGACTGTAAGATGGTAAATATTTAATTGTGTTCTCAATACAACATATAACCTAGAGGGTATGATGTCACCCCAAAATTCCACATATCTGACAAAAAGGTAACTGCAAATCCACGTTTCACTGCCTGGATTCCAGTTGTTTATGCTATTTGCTTCTGTTTTCTCAATCTTTCAGCAGTCTGTAAAAAGATAGCTACGATTTCTTGTTGAAACTATTTGTACAGTTAATCACAAAGATCTTTCCCATTTTAGATGTGTTTTGTGTACTTTTTGCAGCATTCAACTTGAACACCAGTGTTGCCACTTAATCTTTTTGCCACTCCCACAATAACTGCCACCTACTGTGATGTCATGTGCTCTATTAGTAACATTTATTGCTCTTTGTTGAATAAATTTAGTAATTTAGCTTTAATGAGCCTTTTTAAAACTGCACATTAAAGAAATATTCCAGATTCAATGCAAGTTAAGCTTAGTCGACAGCAATTAATAGCATACTGTTGATTACCACAAAAATGAATTCCCACTTGTCCCTCCTTTTCTTTAAAAAAGCAAAAATCTAGTTTACAGTTAAGCACTTACAATGGAACTGAACGGGGCCAATTTATAAACATTAAAATGCTCACTTTCAATAGTACAGCCACAAGACATAATTATATCTGTAAATCTGTCAATTATATCCAGTTTTACAACTTCGTCATAACCCTAAACCAATTGTAAAAGTCATTACTTCTTAAATAATACATTTTTTAACAGAATAATTTGTTATTGCTATTATAAACATTTTACATTTCTCCAAATTCCCTTTAAACAATATGTAATATTTTTGCAATAAAATATCCAAAAACCACTAGGCCAGTGTTATATATTTTGTTCAGTTGAGTACTTACAATATCCAAAATGTTTCCAGCTATTTGCAAATCGTGAGAAAATTGCTATTTTAACCAAGGCTCCGGGACCTGTGAGTGAGTCACCTGTCAATGGCGTCATATCCACGTTAACCTCGGTTTCCGGTTTTATTTTGTAGAAACCATGGAAACACCAAAGACGCTTTAATGTATTACATGTTTTATTAGACAAGGGAACAACTGTTTTGATACATTTATAGACAGAAAACTAATCATTGTTATAGCTAGCTCAACACTTTGTCTTATTGTTTAAATCAAATTTTCTTGATTTATTTTGCGAGTACCATGCTTTTACCATGCCTCAGAGAAAAACACTATTTTGTAACGTTAGCTAACATAGCATAATCAGATGCAGCTTTATTTTTAGTAACAGTAATACAGCATTTTCTCCATCATACAATACGTTTTAAAATTAATTGCATGCCATTTATCAACACAAGCCATCCAGCATTTAATATGAAATTCTAAAATCGATCTATCTTACTGCAGTGTGCAACAAGTGTCTCACAGCAGCCGCCGAGTGAACGCACAGAGTAACGTCATAACATCATTTTCAACACACTAAAATGTATCTAATATGATAAACAGAGCTGCGTTACCTCATACTCATGTCTGGAAAAAGCGGACTGTGCGGATTGTGGCATAATAAAAGTTCCGCTGCTCAGCGGAGGCGTGTGTTGCGCAATCTCCCCAGCGTCCTCGTTCTGCTCCCACAACACTCGGTCCTGCTTTGCTTCATACTACAGTAACGTTAATAATAACATTATTCCTGCCCAAGTCCTATCCCGATTATTTTCCACCGGCTGTGAGGTGAAGACCACATGTCCCAAGATTCCTCGCTCAAACTTGGCGTCATCAAGCTACACCTTTGTATTGAATAAGCGACCTCTAGCGGCCTAAATCCTACATATTGCACCTTTAAGTGCTGCAGTATAACCTCAATCCTAATAGATTTGTGCTAATCAACACAAAGCTTCAAATTCTGTCAACTTGTCACATGTCTGTTTTGCACTATGTTCTGTTAGTCACATGTCTTCCTTTGTTCAGTTTCCCCCCACTTGTTTGTATCCTTGGTTACTCATTTGATTAGTGTCCTTAGTTCAGGTGTGTCTTTAATTAGTCTCGTTTGCTCCTCTGTTGGCTTTGTATATATTCCCTGTGTTCTCCCTCAGCCTTTGTCAGTTCTCGTTTGTATGTGGTGTGTTATTTCTCCTGAGTTTCTCCTGGTTCCATGATTCCTTTATTAAAAGTCTACTTCTCGTTGTTAGTGTTCACCATGTACTGTGACACAACTGAGCTTAACTTGAACCCAGAATATTCCTTAAATGCAAAATTAGGCATAGATATGGTAAAGATCATTTTATGAGGTTGCTTCTCTTCTCAGTCAAAATTAGAATCAATACTAATCTATCATGTCTAATAATAATCCAGGGGAGATTTGGAAAAACTTTTAAAGTTTTAAATTTAATACTTTTAAATTAAATTATCTTTACCCCTAATATATTTTTTCTTTTTCTTGTAAAGGTTTGGAATGACATGACAATTTAAATTTTTGGCTTTCTATTCCTTTAAATTCTGCCAGTTGCAAGCATTGCTTACATTTTACTTGCTTACCTTTGTAACAGCCAAAAAGACTTGAAGAACTTAAATTATAATACAAACTGGAGGTACTTTAAAAGTTAGTGAAAATAATGATGTGCTATTTTCTGCAGCAATCTGAAATAGGCTTTATTTTTAGAATTTACACCTAACTGAGGCTTTCTCACTTGCACCCACATAGCGAAAAGACAAGCTCTGCCACTGTGTACCCATTTTTGCATTAATAAATTGTGGCCCTATGAAGCTACCTGATATCAGTTACCCACTTATTCTCACTTCTTTCTCACTTAGTTTTTTTTTTCTTTTCTTTACACCCCCTGACATAATTCACAGGTTCAACTGTGACATCCTAGTTAAAGGAACACTCCACTTTTTTTGAAAATAGGCTCATTTTCCAACTCCCCTAGAGTTAAACAGTTGGGTTTTACCATTTTTGAATCCATTCAGCTGATCTCCGGGTCTGGCGGTACCACTTTTAGCATCTTTTATGCTATACTTCCTTGTTTTGATCAGAATAACTGTCAAATAGAACTGGGTGAGCCATCTATGAGCGGCTTTCAATCAGTTCAGCTGCACTGTAGCTAAACTTGGCTCCAGCTGGTAAGAAAAAGGAAAACACAAGGCCAAATTGGCTGCTTGTATCCAAGAGGTGGAGCAGATGGCTGTTGCTGTGAGGTGAAAGGTCACAGTGACGTATTTGCACACTGACACAAACCAGACTCATTGGAAAAACACATTTCCTCAAAATGATATTACATTGCTTCTTCCACATTATAGGGCACTTTTTAAGTGAAATGTCCGGTCAGTGGTGCTGAAGGATTAATGCTCTATTGCATTTGGGAATAACTTACCACCTACAATAAACCTAGGGCTGTACAGTGTGACATAGGCCTATATGTCGCACATACTGCGAAAAACTGGACCTGTGCGGTGAATAAATTTACCACAGTAACACGCATGTGATACGGGTTTGCAGGTTCGTGAGACAGAGGCGCTTGTTCGTGTGAAGTGAGTGAACATTTGTTGTGTAATCTAGGGCTGCATGATTAACAGAAATGAAACCGAAATCGCAATTTGGCTTTGTGCGATTATGAAATCTATGGAAGCATATTTGTAGCAATATTCAATTTAAAATGTAATATGCAAAATGGCTATGCATTTCTGTATTTAAATTTACATTTTCCATACCATATGTGCAACCTTTGGAGCAAAATGATAATTCAAATTCAATAATATAATTTACATTTGCTATTTCCTACACTAATTTTAACATATAATTTAAACATATATTTTAACTTTATAACTTTATAAATTGCAAAATTAAAATTAAAATGTATTTCAGAAAAGATTATATATGTTTAACATGTTCAAGCAAAAATTGTAGCAAAATGATCAAATGTATGAATGATTGAATGATTTAAATGTTATTTTTCTGCATTTTCAATAAATGTCCCACAATGAATGTAGCAAAATTCAATGTGGATTTAAAAAATGCATTCCAAGCCAATCAATACTGGCAGATGAAGTAGAGCAAGAATAGAGAAATATTAGTGTTCCTGTAGATTATTTGCGTACGTCAGTGATAAAACCAGTACGTTATTAGAAACATATATATTTATGGTTAGGGCGTCTCACAGAGAAATATTGGATGAATAATTGAATGATTGTCCATATAAGGGATTTCCTGGAACATAAGTTTTATGACCTCTATGAGCCTCGCTTGTAGACTTTCTGAATGAGGGCGCCCTCCGGCTACGAGTATGAATGAAACAGACATAACATATGTGCACTCACTAATGCTCACAACATCCTATTTTGGATAAAAATAAGAAATATGATACTTCTCTCTAAAGAAATTTGAAGTAAACATATGTGAATCCATAGAATTTTTTATCCAGTGTAGAGAAGTTTTTTTTCTCTATCGGTGGATGCATAAGATTTCCTGACACATATTAAGAAATTACCTTCACGGATCTTAAATTACCTTTATCATAAGAATAAATATTTTATATATATATATATATATTAACTTTCTAATGATTTATAAGAAAATGAAGCAGTGTTTTCAAGTGCCCAACCAAAGTGGATGGATGTTGTTTGGATTGTGATTAGTGATATTGGGCTGTATAAACAAAATTAACTTAATGTTAAGAAAGAGGTGTTATGTTTATGCAGTCTGCTATTTTTGGCAAATAAAGAAAATGCTTGTCTGAAAACATTTCTGGTTAAGGTTTGTATTTTGTGTGCCCTGTCAGTCACATGCCTGTTTAAGTGATGAACTGCACTACTTGTGGTTGTTTTCAGATATGGTAATAGATGTTTTATACTTGTGCTACAATTGTGTGGCCTGTGCTACACAACTTTCAAAATCTTGTAGTGATTTTGGATTAGCCTCCCAAGAGGGCACCACAAATGTAGTTATTTATGGTCTTAAATATTAATATTAATATATTTTGTATTAATAATAATATTGCGTCAGATGATTCCCTCCTATATTTCGGGGCACCAGATAAGGAATCTCACCTTGACAATAAAGAACAATCACTGAAGATTGTTGACTGAATTAAAATGTTTTAAATTGGAGGAAGTTTGTCATCTGACCAATCTGAAGGATTTAGTGAGATTCGGGTGAGCTTGTAGAGTCTCTGATTATCAACACAAGAATGACACAGTTTGCAATAAAAATGAATTTATTGACAAAAAGATATACACAAGAGTAAAATATCACACTCACTAAATACTACTAAGGAAAATGACTAAACAACTAAGGAAAATGACTATACTACTAAGAAAACTGAATCAATAATCAAACAGAAACTATAAACTACTACACAAATGGACGTTAACAAAATGAATGCCAAGTAGGGCCTAGATGAGCAATGGATTGGACGAAGGAATGAATCGGTAATTAGCAGTCTATTATGGGGGAGTCAATTGTGGTCTTTCTGGATGCTGGTATGAAATAGTAAATAAGCATTTACTATGAATACAGATAACATGTCTGATGTATCTATCTGTATACGCTGACCCTAGATAAACAGTTTCTACACAAATAGCAATCTCATATTGCAACAACCTAATGCCAAGGCCTTTGGGAAAAGGTTTGGTTAGTTTATATTTACATTTCACTCAGAGTCCTGCACGGGTCCTGTTTGATTAACAGCACACCTGACCCGATATCCGACAAAAACACAAATTTTAGCCCGCACCTGACCCGACCCGTTTGACATAAAAACCGCGACCCAACCCGCACCCGCATTAAATCTCTTATATCAGGTAGACAAAAATATTTTTCTCATGTAGCCTAACACAAGCAATAAAACCAACATTAGGCATTATATGTCGCTGCATCTAATTAAACATTGCATTAAACAACACAAGTAAAATAATAGAAGAAAGAATGTTTTAGTAGGGCTATTTAACTGTAAGCTTAAAGCTAGTAAATATTTTATCAGATTCACTCGGCATTTAAATGCGGTTGTCTCTTCTAAAACTAAGCAGTGTTTACCTGGCCGCTGGTCCTTTTTGTAGCAGCGTGAAAAATATTCTAAAACTTTTATTCAAATTGTAAATAGCCTATATTAAATACATAAAGCGAGCAAAGCGTGCTGCCTTTAATAACCACTATAGCTTTCAATCAGATGCAGCGCGATTGGCTAGCTACAATGCTCAGCGCTGCAAATCCTGCTGTAATTAGAAGCCTTTAACGGTCTTCAGACAGCTGGTGAACACAAATAAGCACGGGACCATTTGAAAGCAGCTGTCAAATGCACCGAATTGAGTTGGAATAGTCTTGGCTATTGGACCCGCAGTCTACCCGTGTCTACCACGCGTCCGACCCGCACCTGCACCTGCACCCGCACCCGACACGTAAATATTATTCCACCCGTTACATAAAATTTGGCGGGTCACCCGTCGGGTACCCGCCCGCGTGCAGGACTCTGGTTTCACTTGGTCGGGTGATCAGTCCGGCGACGAGAAACGTCTTCCACTGGTATCCTTCTGTTTGCAGTGGGAGAAACTGGATTGCTTTCCAACACTTGCAGAGCTGCACTGAGTACTGGGGTCTTTGTGTAATCCAGAGAACTGTAGGTCAGACAGTGGTCGATCCGCAGGATCTTCTGTAGGTTGGAGGTACTTGAGTTATGCAGGTCAGGAGCCAAAGTCCTCTGCAGAAGCAGTTGGGCTGCTTGAAGGTCCGTGCGGTGAAAGGTTTACTCGAAAGAATATAACCTTGGTCGTGCTGTTGCTCTTCCCTCATCAGGTCAGAAACTCAGAACAAGAGTTTTTCACTTGGGAAAGCTTTTATTCATTCCCGTTGGGGATGGGATTACTAATCCCCACCTTTCCTGATGTGGTGATGCGATTGGGTCGTAGCATTCCAGGTGTCCGCCCATCACTCCCACCTTTCATCCTGCAGAACTTGTTACATTGTCCCAAAGTACACAGTTAAATAAAACAATGTCTTTAGGACCTTGGAAATGCTTTATTTCTTTTTCAATCCTTTCTCAAAGTCCCTGTGGCAGTGTTCTGAACTCCAAACTTGATGTGAATTGGTTGAGGTATCACATTTCTGTCTCAGTGGGTGCAATTGCATTGGCTTTTATTCCAGGTGCGAATAAAAGCCAATGTGTGTTTCCTGGATGAGTAAAAAGACATACAGGACATGTTCCTTACATTATTCCTATCCATTTTTGGTGATTTCAAGCCCATATGTTTAGAAATTGTCTTTCTTTTGGAGCATTTCTTTGTTCTTGCTGTGCTCTAACCAGAACCAGTTTGGTAGCCCTAGGAGTCCATGGCCATCCACACCTTGGACTCAGGCATGGAAGGCTGAAGTGAACAAAGGCAATTCGTGATAAGATTAGGCGGTGATCAATGGGCCGTTGATGTCATCTTTCCTGTTCTCCACCTTTGGCAGTTCTGATTACAATAATCATTTAATTGTCATTGAGGGTCCCATCACACTCTTTTGTATTAATCAATGTGGGACAAAAGGATGTCTATTGTGAAGCTCTGGTGCCATCACGTCTGCTGTTCACTACACTCTGTAGCACTCTGTTAAAAGTACAGCCCTGAAAACGTACATTAAACCTAACTGATAGTGTTAACAAAAGCGAACATGAGATACAAATACACTTGCTGATGTAACTGTGCCATTTTAACTTTGAGCTATTTATTGTGACTCGTGTTTCACGGGTCTTGTACCCAAATGTTCCATATCGCAAGTGCAGTGCTGTACCATGTGAGCTACCGAGCAAGTTTACTAAATCCAAAAACCCAAACATAGAGTATGGAGCTGGTTTTGTAACGCAAACATTAAAATGTATTAGTTTACAAATTTACAAAACTATGGTAAAAGTGTTTTGAGGTCATAACATAATATTATGCAAGAAATTGCATGAAAATAAGTCTTAATTAATCGATAATCTGCCCCTGTAATCATAATTTGTTTAAAAAGGAATAAAAGTTGTTGGTGTTTTACTGCCACTAGTGTTCATTTCAGCTGGAAACGGCATTGAATTGTATGTACAGGTATGTTTTTGGAGTTTTGCAAAAATGTAGGGTATAAAGGCACATTTTCCCAGTGAGCCTACAGGTTGCAATGACAGGCTGGCGTATATGTGAGGTTGAGACTTAAAAACATTTGGGGGAAAAAAGTGAAAATAGAGAACAAGTGTGTAAGTTTCCATTATCCAAGCTTTTCCTGTTATTCAGTTTGTCTTAAAATCATTGACTTGCTCTGCAATCTGATTTACACACTTTCCTCTATTTTTGTTGGAGTCAAACACCATCTAATATGTGCGTCTTTCTCACAGAACCCCAAGACTTTCCCCCTGGGAGAGGGGGAAAGTATTTTTAGCAGATGCACTTCTGTGTTGCTTGTCATCTCTTCGTCCCTCCTTTTTTTCCATATTTCCGAGTTCAAGTCCATGGGAAAGATATATCCTCCACCCAGTTTCTCACTTTCGCTCTGTTGCCATTGGCTTCCTGCCGCTGCTCGTCAACAATTCCCTGCCCCAGGGAATACGTCTCCATAGTAACTGCCTTCGCTGAGGCAACTCGTCGGGATGTTCATTGGAGGCGGGTTTTTTCAGAGCGATTCAGCGATTTACATAGAGCCAAAACATGTCTTTTGACACTAGGCTAGAGAAGAGGAGGGAAAGATGACAAGAAAGAGAAAGGAAAAAGAAATGATGGACAGAAAGGGCAAGAAAGCAACAAGAAAAAGAAAAGATGTCAATCAATGAGAGAAAGCAAAATTGCAAAGAAGTTTTGTCTAGGATGTAAAGGGCAAGAAAGAAAATTATTCCTGTGTATGCGTTTGTTTTTATTAGTCCTTTTTCCGAAGGATCTTTATGAGTATTCGCATGTAGTTATGCGTAAAATGTGTCTACCACGGTATGCGTACATTTACTTTTGTTTGCATAAACACTAAAACGTACAATACTGATGTATTGACAGCATCTAAAACTAATTTAAGTATGAACAACATTACAGAAGTAGAAATGTTTCAGAATCTTTATTTAATGTGAATAATTAATACATGGAATTAATTGGTTATTTCTGTATTTATGATCAATGAGATTTAGGGTCATGATGTGTGCTTTTGAGTGAAATTTATGTGACTTCACGGAGTAGATCAAGATGGTATGTTCTTAGTAAAATTATTGTCACTGTACAATTTTTGCTGGTTTTATATATATATATATATATTGTTGAAAAGTGTTTTTATTTAGGTTGTGTGTATGTGTGTGACCTATGAGTGTGAAGAAGGGAGGTTTCAATAACGTGGTGATGGGCTGCTATAAATAGAATTGGGTTCTGTCATCAATAAAGTTCATATTCCTCTGTCAGACTGTATATTTTGCTTGAACATGCAACTAGCCCACCACACATTCAACTAAATTGGTTTTAAAAATCCAACAAGCACAACTGTTTCTAATGATTCCATGTCCATACCATGTGGTATATTCCCATTAGCAATTCATGAGTTCCCTGAGGACATCTTCACCAAAGAACAGCGGAAGAGAGGTGCCATACTACTACACGTGCTATGTGTGAGTGAGATCTATCTATCTATCTATCTATCTATCTATCTATCTATCTATCTATCTATCTATCTATCTATCTATCTATCTATCTATCTATCTATCTATCTATTTTCTCTCTTCTCGTTGCAGGCCATCTATATGTTCTACGCACTTGCTATTGTTTGCGATGACTATTTTGTCCCCTCCCTGGAGAAGATCTCAGAGGTGAGTCTAGCCACCTGTCAGACATTTCAACTGGAATAAGAATGACAACACGTTACTTTTTTCCATTCCTCAGAAAACTAAGTGATGACAGCCTTGTTTCCCTGCTCCCATGGGTCAGCACTGATGCTATGTGTCATGAACTCTGTGTAAAGTGTTAATTAACACATCAGGATTGGAAGGTGTGTTTCCTATTGGGAAATTCCCTTTGTTCATGTTCCTTTAGGAAATTCCCTTTATTCCCAATTTGACAGGATTTAAGAATTGTGTCCTTTAAATCAACAAAGATTTATGCTACTGGGAACATTTGTCAGGATTTTAAGATTTGCGTCCTTTAAAAGCAGCAGAGATTCATGCTACTGGGAACCCTTGTGAAAAAGAAGTAAAGTTAGCATACTTTTAAAAAGAGTACTTATTATGCAAAAAATATACTTTAAAAGAATATACATAAGTTCAAACTGAATGCAATGTGTAATTCAATGAAAATGTATTATAGTTTAAATTAAACCTGGTTGTGCTTTGGCTTGACCTTTCCATTGCCTATGGTTCAATACTAGTTGGATTTACAAAACATTTTTAATGGGCCCCAAACAACAAGTGCAACAAAGAGGCGTTTATGCTGCATGTATCATGAAAATACCATGGCAAACACATTGCTTCACAAAGGACATTTATATAAAAAAAAAAAAAAGTACTATATCTGTAAAGTATTGAAGCGCGGATCGCGGTTATATCAAAGACTATAGAATAACACAAGATGCGTGACTTGTATTGTTTTGAATGGGAGAAAGTGCGATGCACAATATGGCGGAATAAGTCCCGCCTTCTAAATAAGAGCCCATCGCCGAATGGTAAAGTCATTACATCACTGCAGCGGCTGTTAGAAGCTCCGGTTCCTATAGAAACCTTGTGGGAGCGTTTTAGTGAAGTAGTTAACCAAGATATAAATCAAGTGCTGGGTATGTGATATGTAACGGCTGTTTAAACACCTGATGCGATGCAGATACTAGAATGGTAAAAATGACGGTTATTTTGTCTACAGGTTGTCAGAGCTAGTATTCTACTCGCTTTAAATCACACACAGAGATAAAGTAGATAAGATTACATTTATTTAAATGGAATAGAGAGAGAGAGAGAGAGATTGAGATTGTGCATGTGAATTACCTTCGTCTATGCAGCGTCTCTTTATTATTAGTGAAGCTGTGTGTTGAATTACTTTTAAAAAAACTGCGACGTTACCACCTTATTGCTGAGAAATATAATGTAGCGTTTCAGTAGTGAAGCTATTTTAATAAAAAAAAGGCGTGGGCAGTGCTGACAACAGGTTTCTGTGCTCCTGAATGTTTCTGTGTGTGCGATGCACAATCTCTTATCTCTGTGAGTAACTGTCAGTATGTGTGCGCATGTGCTCAAACGCTACGCCACTGTACCCAGTAAGATTAAGGGTCTCAACCTGAACTATTACAAGAACTTAGGCTCAGGGTCACTTCAGGGAATGTAGCATCAGATCGGCATCGACTGGAATAGGGGATTATTAGTTATTCTTTTCACTCTTGTCATGAATATGCTGGTTAAGATGGCAGAAAATGAGGCCCTTTGTCTAAGTCTGGTATTCAGCAGCTACCCATCAGAGCTTTTATGGATGACCTCAAGATGAGTTTTAAACCTGCCAAATCCAGGGCCATGGTGCTGAAGAGGGGTAAGTGGTGGACAAGGTTTGTTTCTTTTTGGATGGCATTGTAATTACATTTTTCACTGAGAAACCAGTCAAGAGCCTAAGCAAAGTCTTCAATTGTAGTCTCATTGATGCTACATCTATCTAATAGTTAAGGAGCTCGAAAACTGGCTCACCGCAGTGGACAAGTCTGGCCTACCTGGCAGGTTCAAAGCTTGGATTTACCAACATGGTATTTTACCTCGAGTCCTCTGGCCTCTGCTGGTGTATGAAGTAACTCTATCAACAGTGGAGATATTGGAGAGGAAGGTCAACGCCTATCTCCGTAGATGGCTTGGTCTGCCTCGTAGCCTCTGTAGTGTAGCACTATATGGGAGGAGCAACAAACTTCTGCTACTGATTAGCAGTCTAAATGAAGAGTTTAGGGTGGCTCATACAAGAGAGACAGTGCTCTATCGAGACTCCAGGGACTCAAAAGTGGAATCATCAGGTATAATGGTCCAGACAGGCAGGAAGAGTAGAGCTCGAGAAACCATGGAAATAGCATAATCTCGGCTGAGACAGAGGGCATTTGTGGGCACAGTGGCGACAGTAAGGGCAGGGCTGGGAGCTATCCCACAGCCATGTTATGAAAAGGCCCTGGGTATGGATAGACCAAGATGGTGGGGATGCGGCAGCAGGGTCCTTGGACAAGGTGGAAGGGTGCACTGCAGAGGAAGATCTCATAGTCTGGGATCTGGCATGCAGAACCCTGCGGATTAAATTCTTGGTCCAAGCCTACCCAGCCCAACTAATCTCCACATCTGGGGCAAGAACGATTCTCCGGTATGCCCGCTGTGCCCTGGAAGAGGCTCACTCGAGCATATCCTCAGTAGCCGTCCAAAAGCCCTGGGCCCGTTACCGCTGGCGACAAGACCAGGTTTGCACAGTTGCAGATGCCAAAAAGCCATCTCCAGTAACAAGCAGATCCACAGCCAGAGAAACATTGCCTTTGGAAGGGCTGGTGCGCAGCTGCAGTTAGACCAAAAAAAAAATTTAAAAAAAAAGGAGCAGCTGGTCTTCTTACATCAGCTTCAGATTGGGAGATGCAGGTTGACTCAGGGAGGCAACCCAAGTTCCCAGACCAGATATCATTGAGACCAGATATGGTGTTAATATCAAACTGTACAAAGCAGGTGTTTTTCATAGAGTTGATAGTTACCTGGGAAGACCCTGTGGAAGAGGCAAATGAGCGGAAAAGGTCTAAGTATCAGGAGCTGGTGGATCATTGCCAAAGGAGAGGCTGGAAGGCACGCTGTGAGCCCATAGACGTGGGTTGTAGAGGGTTTGCTGGCTATTCTCTGTGTAAAGTATACAGTTTACTTGGCATATCTGAGGCTGTAAGAAGTAGAATAATTAAGTCTATGATGGAAACTGCAGAGAGAGCCTCTAGATGTCTGTGGTTTAGGAGGAGTGGTTCGTGGGCTAATGCTGCTGGGACCAAGTCGGAGTCTGTTCAACCCTAGCTGGGTCGCCTGAGGGAGTGTGTATGATGTTGAAAGACCCGAAACACATGAGGAGCTCAGGAACATCACTTGGGATGTGTCCGATTGCATCCTAGGATGCATCTGTTGACCAAATTTATGTTAAATTCTGTTAGCTTAAGTAGGACTTGTGTACATATTTTTATGTAATTTCATAATTGCTTCTATTGTCTTCGAAATGTACTGCTGAATGTACTGACAAGCATTTATGGTAAACTAAATATATTTTATTGTCATTTCTAATGAAACGTAGATCATGTATTTTAATATATTTGTAATTACACAGAGTTTGTAATGATGAAGTTACAATTTAGTACCTTTAAAATATAATGTAATATTTAATAACAATTAATATTATCTGCAAGTAAAAAAAAAAAATATATATATATATATTTGTACATTACAAGTGCACATTCGGAACAATTAATCACATTTCTTTTTCACAAGGGAAGATTTGTTGAAGTACATGGCATTTAATGTGGCATCCATGAGTGCAGATAAATATCTTGAAACATTGTATAGGACACTGTACAAGAAATTGTCCAAGAGACAGTTTATTCATTATTTGCACATTATTGCTAGTACCCATGATTAATCATCTACTGTATATGATGTTCTTCACTAGAATCTACAGTTGAGTGAAGACGTGGCTGGAGCTACTTTTATGGCTGCAGGAAGTTCAGCTCCTGAATTATTTACTTCTTTAATCGGTCAGTTTGCTTTTACACTACCTTTGAACCTCCACTTAATTGGTTATAATTTCACATAAGATGTAAGGTGTGCACATACTACTATTTTATACATTACATCACCTTCATTACAAACCCATTGAACACGAAAGGAGACATTTTAAATTTTAAAGTTGTTCTTTTCCATACAATGAAAGCATATAATTTCAAAAGCAGTATGGCATGACTTTCAGTCAAGCTTATGTTGAAACTGTTCAATACTTTATACATTATAGACATTATAGTATGACTTTCTTTTACAATATACAGCTCTGGAAAAAATTAAGAGACCACTTAACATTGATTTCTGAACTTGGAGTGGTCTCTTAATTTTTTCCAGAGCTGTATGTCATTTCCTGTATATACGATTTGAAACTGTGTATTTTTTAAATAAAAAGCAGCATACAAATAAATAAGACTTGACTTGAAAAAGTTACCAGGGACTGTCAAGCTCCACAGAGGACAGAAATTTAAGTCATTATTTACTGAAAATCTTGTTCTCTGCCATTCATGCAAAAACAAATGGCATTAGATCTCATTTAATAAATAATCTTTGAAGGTTACAATAGAGGGGAAGATTACAAATGAATAAATAGTTACATTTTAGTTTGTTCCCCTAAAAATCTATTATATTCCTTCAGAAAAAAACTTTCTTCCAAAGTTATCCTTTTTTGTTCCTTGGATGAAATTTATACAGGTTTGGAACAACATGAAAGGTAAATTTATCATAGATGCTCTTTATCATACTAATTAAATGGCTAAACTGTGCATTTTTAAAAAGTTAAATTCAATTCAATTCACTGTATAGCGCTTTTCATGATACATATCGTTTCAAGACCACTGAGTTCTTTTTTTATAATTTAAACCACATGGTAAAATGTGAAATTTGTTAAATAATCAATGTAATTTCTCTGTGTCGCTTATTGTTACTATTGTCCATGTGCTTGACTGGCAGGTGTATTTATCACAGAGGGGGATGTCGGAGTAGGAACCATTGTAGGGTCAGCTGTCTTTAACATACTGGTCATCATTGGAGTGTGTGGCATCTTTGCCCGTCAGGTACACATACTGATCTATCAAACTGATGTCATCGTTCATTCCTCTCAGCTTAGGAGAAGATTTTAGCAGAAGCGTAAGTATTAAAGGGGTCATGACAAAAGAAAATCAGAATTATGATTATTTGCAATTGCGAGTTATAAAGTCAGAATTTTGAGATAGAATCTACAATTGCTTGAAAAATTCTGAACAGTGAGATAAAAAGTCGCAATTACCTTTTTTATTCCATGGCAGAAACAAGCTTCCATAGGTTCACTTATAATGTTAATAGTATTAAGTTTTTTGCACACAAAAAAAGACGTATTTTATATATTATATTCTTATTTCAAAAATGATTATTTTCAAACTTCATTCTGACCCTCTGTCTGAAATTATTAGTTTTTAAGGGGTGGCTCCTTTAAAGTGGAAATGAAGCAGTCAGTCAAAGAACATTATTTAGTAAATGTATTTCCACTCTAATCAAAAATAATATTTTTATATTTTACATTATATAGCAAACACAATAAATGTAACCATTGAAAGGGGGAAAAAAAGTTGCCACCGTCTTGCAGTACTGCAACCTGTGATGTCATGATTAGTTGGCTCCATTGGATGAATGAAGATTATTATTATATATTATTATGATTCTTTTATGATTAATATTAAATAATATCTTAACTACTGGGCTCCAACTGTACATTATTATTAACTAATATCCTTTGTTAATATACAGTTTCGATTCTGGTCTTTGATTTTTCTGCTTTTACTAGTTGTTATCATTAATAATAGATAAACTCATATTATCTATAGTAGTTGTTGACCAATAGAGGGCTCCAGTGCTATTTGCAAGGCAATACTGGGCTGATAAAAAATAAATAAAAAATGGGTGAACAAAAATAATTTTGGAAAATTTGGTTAAAAACCTTATTGCACGTAATGCAAAAGATAAAATAAAATAAAAAAAGATGATGGCAAGGAAGATGACAGGATTAGGGATAATGTCCAGCGTCCTGGATTACCTGATTGGTAAATGTGGAGTCACGGTAAGAAATATTTATTTTGCTGTTGGCATCAGCTTTGATCTCTGTATGTTGTGTAATGACAAATGGTTGTTCATATTCATTTCTGACAGTCATTTTGGCAACATATTGGGCAAGTATAACTATGGAAATCTTGAGACAGTGGGACTGAATGTCTGAATGTGTATCGGGAAGTGAAACATTACTGTACATCGGCAGTTTATGAAAATTGAATCTTTTGTCCTTTGCTTTAACACTGTAAACTCATTTTTACATTCAGGAGCAGTGTAATAGTGGCCTCCCTTTTGTCTCCTGATGCCCTATGGCTTTCCATTTTTCATCTTTCACTGTATCTGTCTTTAACTGTTTCTCTACCATTGTATCTGTTGAACTCATGCAAGAAAACCAACCCCCGTGACATCACAGGTTGCAGTACTGCAAAATGGGTGTGCCCTTGCTACAAAAGCTTTAACAAAACATACAGTATTTTTTCTTTTAAATGGTTACATTTATTGTGTTTGTTATATAATTGTTATATAATTTTGATTAGAGTGGAAATCCATTTACTAAAAATTGTTTACTTACGGTTTGCGCTGTAGCTGCTTCATCTTTCAACAAAAGTTTCTTTGTGAACTCTCCATTACACTGTGCTTTGTTTACAAAACAATCTGTCAAATGCTCCGAACAAACATATAATCCTCCAATGAGATTTATGATGCCATTAAAATGAACTATCCACTTGTTTCTGATGCAGGGAAACTAAAGGTATACAGAGATGCAAACAGGCTTTTAAGCTTTGACACTTGCAGGATGTTTTAATAGTACAAAGATCACTTATATGCCAAAAGGTTAAGGAAAATTTGATTTCTCATGTCATGACCCCTTTAACGATAAGAGGCACATTACTGTACAGAGTTAGTTTAGCTATTATTTATTACAATCACATTGAACACATATGCACTGAACACTTGAAATAAGCATATTGCCACAGTTTCTCATGTGTCCATTTGTGCAGACGGTGACCCTTACCTGGTGGTCTATGTTCAGAGACTCGCTCTACTACATCTTCTCAGTGTTGGCCTTGATTTTGGTGAGTGTATGGGTGGCTGTACATATGAGAGTGGATAAAAGGGAAATAGTTTAAAGCAATTTATATTGTTTTATCAAGCCAGGATTTTACAAATGGGGGTTCGCAGGGGAACTGCAGAGGATTTGTGAGTTAATGAAAAGCTAATTAATTAATTAAACTGAATGTAACATTAACCAAATTGGGCTACAGAATTCATTGAAATAAAACTAAAATAGCAATATATATTATTAAATCAAGATTACCAAATCAAAGAAGTTCCCTTTCAAGTGAAACTCAACGCTGCATAATGACGCTGATGCTATGAGAACACTTCTGCATGAGCCGGTGTCTGAAGCACGTGTGGAAAACCTTGATTGGTCAGGCGACGTAGCATCAGCGCATCAGTAGACTTCTAGCACGTCACCGGCTTCTTTGTCTTCAGGAAACCGTTTGTTTGCATGTGTGTGGAAAGTCCTATGTGTTTGTTAGGAATTAGAAGAAATAGGCAAAAGTTTGTCTACAATGTATGAATGGAAAACATTTAAGATGTGTGTCACCACACAATTTATGAACAAGCAAACAGTTCAAAGGAGCAATCTATGTATGAAATGTACCGACGTGTACAGGCGTGCACTTTAGGGAGTTTCAGTTTAAGCTCCAATTCCGTTTGACTTTCTTCTGAAGGGACTTGGGTCTCATGTTTGCAGAGGCATGACATAGATTACAGGTCTGCAACAAAATAAGGCAGGAGGAAATGTTGAGCAGCTCTTTAAGTTAAACGCCAAATAAGCTTCAGGCCCGAGATTTGAAAACTGTAGGACTGGCCCCTGAGGGGTGCCAGCTCATAGATTCTGGTCTCTCAACTGATGTTGTTGAGATCATCCTAAATGATAGGGCTCCCTCCACGAGGAAATGTTATGTCTTAACCTCATCTCTTGCATCTCAGAGTACTCAGCACCACATTGTACCAGTCAACTGGCTGGTTGGTTCAGTGCTGGAGTTCTTGCAGGAGTGTCTTCTGGCAAGACTATCACCTGCTACTGCTAAAGTTTACTTGGCTGCCTTCAGCTCGCTAAGTTTGCTTTTGACAGAGCCTTTTTGGGGAGGCATCCCCCTGTCTCATTTTATGTGCCAGACAGCTGAGGTATATCTGCAGACTGCAAGTTCCTTCCTGGGATCTTTCCATAGTCCTGGAAGGCTTATCAGTGGCTCCTGTTGAGCCCATGGAGTCAGCCTCAGAGAAGTTTCTGACTTCGCTTAAGAAAGTAGGAGACTTGCAGGCCCTTTCAGTTGCTTCCTCCTGCTTAGTTTTTTCCCCATGGACTGGTCAAAGTTCTATTGTACCTGAGGCCAGGTCACGCTAGGTGCTGTTTTCGACTGCCCATTCGGTTATCCTTCAAGCCTTTTCTCCTCCTTTGGATTTGACTTGCAAAAGTAATAAAGTCTTCATCTATTGTCCCCAGTCAGGACCTTGAGGATTTACGTTTGCCGCTCAGGCTTGTGGTGTAAATCTGATCAGTTACTAGTCGGCTTTGGAGACCATGGCAGAAGCACTTATCGCCAGCGTTTTTCAAGACGTTTTTCGATGTGTCTTGGTGTCGTGCAAACTCACTCCCTGACAGTATATGGCACTTGTGTTTAGTGCAAGTGAACGGTAGTGCAAATAAAAATACAGATATAAAATGGCATATCTGGCATATACTGTACATCACATGAGGAGATGGTAGTCAGAAATGGTAGTGCAAATAAGCCACAATGACAGTAGTGCAAGTTAACGGTAGTGCAAATAAACATTTATGAATTAGACATTCTCAAATATATTTCTTGAATGTAAAAAAAAACTATTGTTTTTTAATCACCGGATTAAACTAACCCTTTAATCCGTTCCTTAGAGCAAAGGGTTTGTGCATATTTCACAATTTTGTTGGTCAGGTATTTTTTCAGTATGGCAACATGGGTATTAACATTCCCATAGCGTCAACGTCATGATGCAGCATTGAGTTCCACTCGAAAGGGAATGTCTCAGGTTACGTATGTAATCTGGTTCTGCCGCTTTGCCATACTTCACGCAATGCCTGAAAACATCTTCCTTCAGACAAATAAAATCTGGTGATGTGCATTTCAGGCATCTATTTATGGTCTTATGGATGCATTGTCACCTGACCATGCTGTTGGCCAATCAATATTGGCGTTTTCTACATGTGCTTCAGACACTGGCTCATGCAGCTTTCCCATAGTACCAACATCATAACGCAGCGTCTTGTTCCCTTGTTGGTTCTTGTAAAGAGAAAACCCAAGTGTGAATATTCTTAAAATTTCCAAACTGTTTCTTCCTATCACAAAGTCATACACTCTAAAAACTGCTGGGTTAAATATGGACAAAACCAGGGATTGGGTTGTTTTCACCCAGCCATTTTTTTCAACCAATTTTGGATTTATTNTCTATTTATGGTCTTATGGATGCATTGTCACCTGACCATGCTGTTGGCCAATCAATATTGGCGTTTTCTACATGTGCTTCAGACACTGGCTCATGCAGCTTTCCCATAGTACCAACATCATAACGCAGCGTCTTGTTCCCTTGTTGGTTCTTGTAAAGAGAAAACCCAAGTGTGAATATTCTTAAAATTTCCAAACTGTTTCTTCCTATCACAAAGTCATATATAAGTGTTTATATATATAATTTTAAAATCAAAATATAAAAAAGCATCAAAATAAATCACTAACTAAAATTTTTTTCGATATTTTATCTGTTTACTTGTGACCATTAACCGACATCAGAGAATTGTGAACTTGTGAATGTGTCGTTAAATGATTGAAATATTAACTTAAGATCTCAGGGGATACTTCAAGTAAATATTTTACATCTTAGGGGTTCGGCTGAAAAAAAGTTTGGGAACCCCTTAAAAGTATAAACAGTGAATAATGACTGTCAACGCTAGTCTCTAGATTTACTTCTGTGATGATTTAATTAAAATTATACATGAAGAATTTCTCATCAAATCCCAGTCATTTAACCCCTTCATTTGTCTACTTTTCTCAAGGTTATCTATGACGAACAAGTTGTATGGTAAGTTTTGCAACTGTATGTTTCTTCTACACCCATGTCCACACGTAGTATTATCATTATTTAGAAGCATTAGAAAGTTAATATATTTATACTTATATGAGATCTTTACACATATGTGAGTTGTATTCGCTAACATTTTTTGTATCCATTATTATAGGTGGGAATCCATGCTTCTGATTTCCATGTATGGAGTCTATATCCTTATCATGAAGTGAGTATAAATAATGCTGTTCTCCATTACAGTGCCTTTAGAAAGTATTCAGAGTAGTATTCGTAAAGTAAAAAATTAGTGAAGAACCGGATTAACTTGCAATTAAGTGTCAGAACACATTCATTCTGCATTCATACTTTAGAAGTACAAAGTATATTCTTTCAAAGTGTTATTTTCACTTCTTTTTAAATGTGTTATAAAGTGTACTTCTTTTTCACATGGAATATCATGATGACCTGCAAAATATATAACAAAAAAAAAGACAAGAAACCAACAACAATACTTTTACAAGTAATTAAGTACTTTACAACATTGAAGAGGATATTGCTCCACCTACAATACTTTCAAAAAAGGCAAGACACTTGTCAAGTCTTATTTAGTTTTATTAGTATAGCATTTTTAATAATACATACTGTTTCAAAGCAGTGTTACTGGAACTTGTGTCTGAAAACTTCAAGTGAGCAAGTCAAAGGCTATCTTATTAAGGAAAAACTCCCTAGATGGTTAGGTTTGAGAAGAAGAAACCTTGGGAGGAACTAAGAAAGTGTGACATGTAATCCCAGAATTAATACTGAAGTACTCGTTGTCTTTGTCTGGCTCTAAATCCCAAATGAACTTATTAAATAATAGCCGAAATGTCTTTTACACAGACCTCCTTCTTGCTTCAATCATATCAGTTTTCAAGTGTCTCTTCTCTTTATTGGTATGGGTCAAGAATCTCCAAATTCAAGCTTATGCATGGCACCTCTTCCCTCCATATGAGAGAAAGGGCCATGTTTCATTTATTGTTTAGAAAGGCGCCTGGATGAGCAACAGTGTTGTACAGAAAACACAGCTTCTAGAGAGATAACAGTCTTCATTAAGCACCTTTTAAGGCCATTAGAGGAGGCTTGAGCTGTCTGAGATAAACATCCCTGCTCTCTATTTTATGGGAGGAGGGAAGCTAAAGCATGTTTTGTTGCAGATGTGTTGATAATATAAGATATTACATATTTATCCCATACAGATACAACAACCCTGTTAAAAAGATGAGGAGTATGTTGTGTTTTGGAGGCGTTATGTCCCCACCAAGTGCCTTAAGAGAAACAGCGACTCAAAACCCTTAGTTAACTTAATTAGTTAACTGTGAAACTGCAAAATGTACAATAACGTATTTATTGATACATTTTGAAAAACTATAGTATGAATAATTAATGAATTTTAAGAATTTACATTTGTGTCACACATTTCAAAGTTCCTAAAAATGATCATTTTTTATACAGCACAGCTTCATGACAGATAAGTATGCATGTAGGTAATAATGAAATGTGCTTAAAATATATGATGAAATTAGGTGAAACAAACAAGAATAATTTTCACAAAAACATCAAAATAATGCTCTTACGCATTGTATATTATATGTTTTTTGCACGGAATACTTAAATGTACTTAAAGCTGCAGTCCGCCATTTTTCCTCTTTGTCGCCATCTCTGTTTGAAACATGCGATTGCAGTCATATGCGGAATAGTTATTGTTACGTGGGTTGTGCATCAGCACGGCTCAGTGCGGATGATTGGCTTTCCTGTAGCTCAGTGGTTAGAGCATGGCACTAGCAATGCCAAGGTCATGGGTTTGATCCCAGGGATTGCACATACTCCGATACAAATGTATAGTATAATGCAATGTAAGTCGCTTTGGATAAAAGCGTCTGCCAAATGCATAAATGTAAATGGATGAATCTAATGTTTGCTGTCAATCACTACACCGGTGTGGATACTACACTTCAGAATCACAGATTCTACGTCTTGAAAGTATGACCAATATAAGAATTTTCACTGGAAAATATCAGCTGAACAAGTAAGTAACATTTCTGCCACTTTTGTTCTGACCAACTGAGGAAAAAAGCATTAGGCCTACAATAAATCGCGCTGCTAATGATGATTAAATCTAACGATCGCTTAGCTCGGATCACGCCAAACAGTGCCAATTAGTATTACTGTTATACTTTGTTCTCAAATTGTTAATGTTAACAACATTGCGTGACTATCCCTGCTTCTCAATCAGCTCCCTAGGTCGTGAATCAGTATATCATGTAAATGAATGTGGCCGATTCCCTGATCAGTGCCCTGACTACTGAACTAGGGAGCTGATTGAGACGCACGCTATGTGTATTTAGCGTATATAAGTGTTACCTGTACAAGCTTACCGTTGTGAATCGGGCTAAGATAAGGAGATAGTTTTGAACACTGGCTGGTTATGTACTTGCTCAAAAATAGATTTTGGATAATTTTTAACCAAAAAAAGTTACGGACTGCAGCTTTAAATGTACTTAAAAATAAATGTCTAACCCTAACGGCTTTAGAGATAAAGCATGATTAAGAATTGAAGAACAATTACAGATAGTGCTGCTTAACTAGCTCCAACCCTAATCAGACACTCCTGAACCAGCTAATCAGTGTCTTCAGGATTGCTAGAAGGCTACATGCAGGTGCATTTTATTAGGGTTGGAGCTAAACTTTGCAGGACAGTGGCCCTCCAGGACCAAGTTTGCCCATCCCTGCACTAGAGGGTGCTAAAATCATACCAGGAGAATGCATAGGTATGCGAAAGCATATCAGGAGTGAGGACATATACTACTGGTCAAAAGTTTGGAATAATTACGTTTTAAAAAAAAAAATTAAAAAAGAATTCTTAAATGTTCACCAAAGAAGCATTTGTTTGATAAAAAAATACAGTAAAAACATTAGTTAGTACAGTTTAAAATAACTGTTTTCTATTGTAATATATTTTAAAATGTAATTTATTCTTGTGATGCAAAGCTGAATTTTCAGCATCATTATTACAGTCTTCAGTGTCACATGATCCTTCAGAAATCATTCTATGCTGATTTAGTGCTCAATTATTATTTATTATTGATGATCAATTATTAATAATTGCTGTTATGATTATCTATGTTGAAAACATCTCGGTTCTGTATGTAACCCTCGTTCCTTGTAGGAGGGAACCGAGACGTACATCAGAAGTGAACCAAAAAAATTGGGATATCGCTAGAGAGCCCTATCACCTTCGAGTGTAACTAAACGAGCCAATAGAATTAGCATGCAATATTTGCATAACGCGCTCCGCCCAGGCAAGGCGGGTATAAATACGGAAGCGGATGCAGTCGCACTCTGTTTTTCGCTGAGGAGACAGATGAAGAGCTGGTCTGAGGTCCTAAGGNAAATGTACAATAACGTATTTATTGATACATTTTGAAAAACTATAGTATGAATAATTAATGAATTTTAAGAATTTACATTTGTGTCACACATTTCAAAGTTCCTAAAAATGATCATTTTTTATACAGCACAGCTTCATGACAGATAAGTATGCATGTAGGTAATAATAAAATGTGCTTAAAATATATGATAAAATTAGGTGAAACAAACAAGAATAATTGCAATAATTTCCAAACAGTGCAAATTAGTATTACTGTTATACTTTGTTCTCAAATTGTTAATGTTAACAACATCAGCATTGCGTGACTATCCCTGCGTCTCAATCAGCTCCCTATGTCGTGAATCAGTATATCATGTAAATGAATGTGGCCGATTCCCTGATCAGTGCCCTGACTACTGAACTAGGGAGCTGATTCAGACGCACGCTATGTGTATTTAGTGTATATTAGTGTTACCTGTACAAGCTTACCGTTGTGAATCGGGCTAAGATAAGGAGATAGTTTTGAACACTGGCTGGTTGTGTACTTGCTCAAAAATTGATTTTGGATAATTTTTAACCAAAAAAAGTTACAGACTGCAGCTTTAACTGTACTTAAAAATAAATGTCTAACCCTAACTGCTTTAGAGATAAAGCATGATTAAAAATTGAAGAACAATTACAGATAGTGCTGCTTAACTAGCTCCAACCCTAATCAAACACTCCTGAACCAGCTAATCAGTGTCTTCAGGATTGCTAGAAGGCTACAGGCAGGTGCATTTTATTAGGGTTGGAGCTAAACTTTGCAGGACAGTGGCCCTCCAGGACCAAGTTTGCCCATCCCTGCACTAGAGGGTGCTAAAATCATACCAGGATGCATAGGTATGCGAAAGCATATCAGGAGTGAGGATATATACTACTGGTCAAAAGTTTGGAATAATTACGTTTTTTAAAAAAAATAAAAAAAAGAAGTCTTAAATGTTCACCAAAGAAGCATTTGTTTGATAAAAAAAATACAGTAAAAACATTAGTTAGTACAGTTTAAAATAACTGTTTTCTATTGTAATATATTTTTAAAAAAATACAGTAAAAACATTAGTTAGTACAGTTTAAAATAACTGTTTTCTATTGTAATATATTTTAAAATGTAATTTATTCTTGTGATGCAAAGCTGAATTTTCAGCATCATTATTACAGTCTTCAGTGTCACATGATCCTTCAGAAATCATTCTATGCTGATTTAGTGCTCAATTATTATTTATTATTGATGATCAATTATTAATAATTGCTGTTATGATTATCTATGTTGAAAACATCTCGGTTCTGTATGTAACCCTCGTTCCCTGTAGGAGGGAACCGAGACGTACATCACAAGTGAACCGACAGATTGGGATATCGCTAGAGAGCCCTATCACCTTCGAGTGTAACTAAACGAGCCAATAGAATTAGCGTGCAATATTTGCATAACGCGCTCCGCCCCCGCAAGGCGGGTATAAATACGGAAGCGGATGCAGTCGCACTCTGTTTTTCGCTGAGGAGACAACTTGAATCTGCACTATAGTGAAGGCACAGGAACTGTGGAGTAAGCTCTCAACCCGAGCGGGCAAGGCATGCCTTGGGACTGATAAGCCAAGGCGATGGCATCCACTATCCAGTGGGCCATCCTCTGCTTGGAGACAGCCTTCCCCTTCTGCTGGCCTCCGTAACAGATGAAGAGCTGGTCTGAGGTCCTAAGGCTTCGCGTTCTGTCCATGTATAGGCGCAGAGCGGTGAGGACAGAGCAAAGCCAGGGCTGGTTCTGCCTTCTTCCGAGGGCAGCGTTTACAGGTTCACGACCTGATCTCTGAAGGGAGTGGTAGGAACCTTGGGCACATATCCAGGCCGGGGTCTCAGGATAATATGAGAGTCACCGGGCCCGAACTCCAGGCACGATTCGCCGACCGAAAATGTGTGCAGATCCCCTACCCTCTTAACCGAGGCCAATGCAACCAGGAGGACGGTCTTAAGGGACAGTTCTTTTAACTCAGCTGATTACAAAGGCTCGAAGGGAGGCCCCCGGAGAGATGTAAGTACGGATTCAGTCTCCTCGCCCCCCTCATGAACCTGACGATCAGGTCATGCTTCCCTAAGGACTTACCATCAACTGCATCGTGATGTGCGGCAATAGCGGCAACTTACACCTTGAGGGTGGAGGGAGACAGCCATTGCTCCAAGCCCTCTTGCAGGAAGGAAAGCACTGACCTGATCGAACATGTTTGGGGGTCCTCTTGGTGAGAGGAACAGCATTCGACGAACACGTTCCACTTCAGGGCAAAGAGGTTCCTCGTAGAAGGAGCTCTAGCGGAAGTGATGGTGTCTACAACCGACTGGGGTAGATCACTTAGAACCTCTGTGCCCCGTCCAGGGACCAGACATGGAGTTTCCAGTGATCCGGATGCGGATGCCATAGGGTGCCCCGTCTCTGAGTCAGGAGGTCCTTCCTCAGAGGAATGGGCCAAGGAGGGGCTGTCGCGAGGAGCGTCAGTTCTGGAAACCAGGTCCGAGTGGGCCAATACAGAGCCACTAACAAGACCTGCTCCTCTTCCTCCCTGACTTTGCACAGTAGCTGTGCGAGTAGGCTCACTGGGGAAACACATACTTGTGTAGGCCCCGGGGCCAGCTTTGTGCCAGTGCATCCGTGCCGAGAGTGGAACAACTGGCAATGGGCTGTGTCCGGAGAGGCAAACAGATCTATCTGTGTGGCCCCGAAACGCTGCCAAATCAGCTGGACCACCTGGGGATGGAGTCTCCATTCACCCGGAAGCGGAGGCTGCCGTGAGAGCTCGTCGGCTGCACGGTTGACCACGTCTGGGACGTGAATGTCACAAAGCGACCTCAGATGCTTCTGACTCCATAGCAGGAGATGGCAGGCGAGTTGCGATATGCGACGGGAGCGTAGACCGGCCTTGTGGTTGCTGTCCGAACGGACCAGTACGTGCTTGTCTGACAAAAGCTTTTTGAAGCGGCCCAGTGCAAGACGTACTGCTAGCAACTCAAGGCAATTGATATGCCAATGCAGTTTAGGCCCCGTCCACAGACCTAATACTGCATGCCCGTTGTACGTGGCTCCCCACCCGGTGGTGGAGGCATCTGTGGAGACCACAGCATGCCTGAACACTTGTTCGAGGGGAACTCCTGACCGCACGACGGCAGCTTGGTGTTATAGGAACAGAGCGTACCGCGTTGCCACACCCATCTCGGGACTTGGCCGTGAAGCCAGTGCTGAAGCGGCCTCATATGAAGCAATCCGAGTGGCGTGACTGCGGCTGCGGATACCATATGCCCCAGGAGCCTCTAAAAAGATTTCAGCGGGGCCGCTGTCCTGTGCTTGAGCGAACTCAGGCAGTTAAACACCGACTGGACGCGCTCCTCTGTGAGGCGCGCTGTCCAGGCGACCGAGTCCAGTTTCATACTGAGATAAGAGATCCTCTGCCCAGGGGCGAGTTTGCTCTTGTCCCAGTTGACCCGAAGACCCAACCGGCTGGGGTGAGCTAACATCATGTCCCTGTGTTCGCACAACTGCTCTCGCAAGCTGGCCAGAATGAGCCAGTCTTCGAGGTAGTTGAGGATGCGAACGCCCTGTACCTTGAGGGGAACAATGGCTGCCTCCGCAACCTTGGTAAAGACTCGGGGCGACAGGGCCAGCCCGAAGGGTAGGACCTTGTACTGATATGCCCGACCCTCGAACGCACATCGTAGGAAGGGTCTGTGTCGAGGCAGAATCGAGACATGAAAGTACACATCCTTCAGGTCGATCGCTGCAAACCAATCCTGGGGACGAATGAATTCGAAAATGCGTTTCTGCATAAGCATCTTGAAAGGCAGCCTGTGAAGGGGCCTATTCAGGACTTGATTTAGCACAGATCCAGGATTGGCCGTAACCCACCGCCTTTCTTGGATACAATGAAGTAGGGGCTGTAAAGCCCTGACTCCATATCGGCTGGAGGGACCGGCTCGATTGCGTCCTTAACCAGTAGGACAGCAATCTCCGCCCAGAGAACAGGTGCATTGTCCGCAGACACACGAGTGTAGTGGACACCCCTGAACACCGGGGGACGCCGGGCGAACTGAATAGCATAGCCGAGTCTGATAGTACAGATGAGCCAGCGGGACGGGCTGGGAAGCGCTAACCAGGCCTCCAGACTCCGAGCCAGCGGGACCAACGGCACCACAGACGTACCCGGCATGGAGCAGCGAGGCAGAGCGCTGGGACCCGACTCGTATGGCATAGCGGCCCGAAGTGGGGTCGGACTCTGCCACGTGACAGGGTGTATGGGAGATGGCACAAGAGAGGCGGCCTTGAAATTCACACTGACGCCTGCTGGCGAGGTGAGAGGGGGCTGAGGGTGGCGAGGCGTAGCATCACACACCACCAACTGTACCCTCTTGGGACCTGGAAGATTGGGAAACAGCTCTTTCTGTGAGGAAGTGGGTACCGCTGGACTCCGGAGAGCCAGCGGCAGAACAGAACGGAACAGAAAATCCCCCCAGCCCTCATCCGGGAAAGGGAGCGATGCGGGCATCGTCTCCCGAAGAGCTGTCTTCCTCTCCTCCAGGTCGCTCAGAAACAGAAACTCAAACTGTTGGTTGATTTAGCCTTAAAGTCAGCATGAAATGGAAGTTGCGATAGCCTTTGTTTCCCTATTGTGACATATATCTGAGTGAAACAGCTTCTTGAACAAGAAAAAATGTAGGATTGGACTTGATTTTGTCCATGGAGAATTGATTGGATGGTTGTGGTTTGCTCATGTGACTGACAGGTTGTCACAACCTTGTACCAGTAAACATGTCATCAGAGAAAATAAGAGATGTCACTGCAAGAGGAGGAAGTACTACAGGGCACATGAATAATGTGTAATAATGATGTGTACAGATAAATCATTTATAATAAATACTGCAATATTTCATAAAAAAATAAGAATGGTCAATTTTAATTTCATGGTGACTTTAATCTCATTCACAGGTTTAACAGTCAGATTGCCAGCTTTGTCCAAAGATCATGTGGCAGTCCAGCCCAGTGTTGTGTCAGGAGAGAAATGTCCACAGATAAAGAGGGTGATGAAGTCAATTGCAACACCTCCATGGTGCTGTTGAGGAAAGGTACTCATGCATGCATGTTTTTATTTTCTAGAAAAACAGCACTTCCAAACTGGTGGGTCAAATTATGTATTTATTCTCAGCTCCAGCAGGCTCAGGGCAGGAGTCTCCAGTAGTGATGGTGGATGAGCTCCTGATCTTGAGGCCACACCAGCTCTCATTCCCAGAGGCTGGGCTACGTGTCATGATCACGCCACATTTCTCCCCACGTACTCGTCTGACTATGGCTGGACGCATGCTCATCAGTGAGGTGAACTTTAATTTATATATACCAATTTCTTTTAATGGTAATTAATTTACTCTTCCTGTCATTTCAATTCAAATTCCAACTGACAAATTGAAAGTGGAGTAAATTCTTAAATTCAGAATATTGCCCAACCCTGCATGAAAATGTCAATTCCTCTCATTTCCTCCTCTTTACCATTTCTCCCTCACTCATTTCAGAGACAGCGACTCCTCAGGGAGAGCAGGACCCCAGTGAAGACATTCAGTTCTAGAGGGATAGTAAATGGAGGAAGTGTTGAAGCACAGCCACTTGAGGATGCAGAAATGATGGATGGTAAGAAAGGAGTCAAGGTGGAAGTGGAAAACAATCAGCCTGAAGAAGAGGATGAGGATGGGGACGAAAGGTTCAAACCTCTCCATATTCCTGGTTAGTACATGAAAGCAGATTGAATGCAATTTATTAGCACTAAAAACATGAAGAAAGTTTTGCTTAATATACTAAACATTGGTTTTATTCTTTTGGTAGGCCGTGAATCATCTCTAGGATAATTTTTAGTTACCTTATCTAATATAAATTTAACTGTATATAATAAGTCAAGACACATTAATTTATATAGCGCTTTATGCAATACAGATTGTTTCAAAGCTGCTTTACATTAATAAAAAGGAAAATAATAGTGTTAATGTTGTAAAATTATGAAACAAATTCAATTTCAGCTGTAAAGCAGTGCTATTGTCAGTATTCAGCTCAATTTAGTCCAATGTTGATTCCGTTCAGTTCAATAACTGTGTCAATGTTGCAAAGTTAGTCTCATTACTCAGCTCAATTGACCCTTTGCCGAGAGTTTGATTGACAAGCGATCTAACCAATTATAACGCCAAATCTGCCATTTTGTCCGACAAAGCAGTCCGGAGTTAGAAGATTAATCTCGGTTACTTGAACTTGAAAAATGGTGTGTATTTACGTCTTTCCGCATTTTAAACAACATTCCTTCTCATGTTCATTCATGTTTATTTGATGCTTTAACTAGTAGGAAGAGATGATCGATTCATGAGCTGAGGCACTACAGCAATCTGTCACGATACATTAAAGAGCCACAAAACGGTTTTTATTGTTCGAATTTCTTAAAAAATGACAATTTGAAAGCTGGGACTTTGTTTAATATCATAAGTAACCTTCTCTGTCTTATCTGTCGACGTGTTGTCAGTGTCCTCTTTTCTCCGCGATGTATTTTTCACTGCGTGTGGCGTTACAGCGCCATGGCTTGTCGGACAAAGCAACAGTAACTAAGGGGGGCGTGTCTTCGCGAAGGGTCAATTCAGTTCAAATTTTGTTCTCATCCGATAGTGTCAGTGCAGTTAAACCAATAATCTTCTTCTTCTTCTTTTCCTTTCGGCTGTTCCCTTCAGGGGTCGCCACAGCGAATCATCCGCCTCCATCTAGCCCTATCCCCTGCATCCTCTTCTCTCAGACCGACTACCTTCATTGTCCTCCTTCACTACATCCATAAACCTCCTCTTTGGTCTTCCTCTCGACCTCCTGCCTGGCAGCTCTAACCTCAGCATCCTTTTACCGATATATTCACTCTCCCTCCTCTGAACATGTCCAAACCATCTCAACCTGGCCTTCTCTGACTTTGTCTCCAAAACATCTCACATGTGCTGTCCCTCTGATGTACTCATTCCTGATCCTATCCATCCTTGTCACTCCCAAAGAGAACCTCAACATCTTCAGCTCTGCTACCTCTAACTCTTCCTCCTGTCTTTTCCTCAATGCAACTGTCTCCAAACCATACAACATCGCTGGTCTCACTGCAGTCCTGTACACCTTTCCTTTCATTCTTGCTGGTACTCTTTTATCACACACGCAGTTAAACCAATAGTATTACTGAATATTAATTTTTAAACCCAATAACAACCTATTCTCACTCTGGCACAGTTTAGCACTTCAACTTTAAGATCAGATTATTATTGTTCATATCAGTAATTAATTGTATAATATTGTATAATAAAGGTATGTTGGTAGTAACAGTAGCTACGTTTACATGGACACCTTTTGTTTTAGTAAGAATGAAATCATTACGATTGATGAATCCAAACATAGTGTTTACATGAACGCTAAATAAATGGTCTGGTTGATGTGCACATTTAGATGTCACAAGCTTCAAATCAGATTTGATCTTTTGACATGCGCACACTGCACGAGTTTTCCGCTATTGGCCCTTACTAACTGTCCTTCTACCATTGCTGCTTTTCTTTGTTTTAAAAATCAGACTTTATATTTATCTATTTCGGGTCCTACTTAGGAGACGACGAGCAAATAAAGCTTTGTGCCATGCTGCTTTTATTAATCAAGCAGTAAAAATGCTCCTTAGTCCGAAACAAGGACTGTCCTGCAGCACTTCACAGATAATGAGCAGAAGGAGAATTTTAGATTTACATGACAGTCATTTATGACACTATATTCAATAACAGCTTGTTCTGTGCGTCATACGTCATTACGCCATTTTGACATCATTGCACATGTGCAGAACTTTCCAGTTTCGGTTTTCAATCTGATCAAATGTTTACATGTCCTCTCGATCGGATTAGAAAAGGTTTAAACCACCCCTTACAATCCAAATGAAATTTGAGTCGGATTTGGCCAATTCATTCCGATTGACGTGATTACGTGTGACTTTTTTATTCCGACTACTACTAGTCCGATTGCAAACGGATTATTAGGGTCCATGTAAACACAGCTAATGTATCTTCCCTCTGCATTCATTTAATAAGACCTGTACAGAGTCAAGGGGAAAAAATATGCTATTTATTCTACTTTTGTATTTGCATCTTTTCTTAGGAATAATTTTTTTTATGACCTTTTATTTTCTACAAAAACTGTATTGAAGTAATCAAAAGATTGTTTTAAAAAAAACTTTTTGTGGTTATTTTGTCTTTCTTTTCTTGGGAGTGATTTTATTTATTTATTGTTACTTTATTTTTTACAAAACATAATGTGAAGTAATGAAATGGTGCTTTGATAACTTTTTATGGTTCGTTTTCTCTGTGTATTGTTTGCATTAGCTGGTTACTGTGCGTGTATGAAGTGGTTTGTATCGTGGCCGCTGGGTGTTTTGCTGTATTGCACAGTGCCTAACTGTGTTTTGCCACGTTGGCATCGCTGGTTCATGATCACCTTTATTGCTTCAACTTTATGGATTGCTATTTTTTCCTACCTCATGGTGTGGATGGTAAGAATGGGCATTCTTACTAAATATACCAATCTTTACTCTTCTTTTTTTTCATTCCATTGGTTGGTCCATTATGATGATTTTTATCATTATGTGGTGTGTTTTTAATGCCTTGCAGGTCACCATCATCAGCTACACGCTAGATATTCCGGATTACATCATGGGAATCACTTTCCTGGCTGCTGGAACTAGTGTACCCGACTGCATGGCAAGCCTTATCGTTGCCCGTCAAGGTGTGTAACCTTGTATGCATGCTTTTATCTGCTTGCCTGTACATAGTATGCATAATCAGTAAGGTGTATACTGGATTTGGTCTTTTAATATCACTGTTTTACAATAGTACATAGGACAAACCTGGTAGAAATGACTGGTGGGCAATGGAGGAAAGCCTTGTTTTGCCCTCAAGGTGGGCATTCCTATAAGTGAAAGTGACATGTGAAGGCCAAGTATGGTAACCCATACTCAGAATTTGTCCTCTGCATTTAACCCATCTAGTTAGTGTCACGTTCAGTCTTAGTTTCAGTTTCAATCTCAAAGACTTTTAGATTGTTTCTCTTTGTTTTCCTTTGTTCCTTATTGTGTTTAGTTGTCATGGTTAATCATTATATGATTAATTAGAGTTCACCTGTTCTGGATTATGTTCATCACCCATTTAAGCCCTTAAATTCTCTGTCTGGTATTGTTTGTGTTTGTATGCTACACGCTCTTTTGTTTAATTAAAGTTACTTTGTTTCATCCGTGCTTCATCTCATAATCTTCCTCAACCCCTACATGACACACACACGTTGGATTTCCATGTCTTATGGGGACTTTCCATTGACATAATGATATTTATACTGTACAAACTGTATATTCTATCCCCTAACCCCACCCCTAAACCTACAGAAAACTTTCTTCATGGGGACAAAAAATTATCCCCACAAGGACAAGGATTTTGGATACTGCCATCTTTGTGGGGATATTTTGTCCCCATAGCTTTTACCAGGACCACGCACACAAACAATTATTTTGTGTCTCAGGTATGGGGGACATGGCAGTGTCTAACTCAATTGGCAGCAATATCTTTGACATCCTGCTGGGACTGGGTTTCCCCTGGGCTCTAAGAACTCTAGTAGTACACCATGGATCAACAGTGAGCATTTTACTTATCCTAAAACCAAGCTGTTTGTTCAGTGCAAATGTGTTCCCGTTGATGCTTTTATCTGATTGGTCTGTGTCTTTTATCAGGTATTCATCAATAATAAGGGCCTGGTTTATTCTGTCATCCTGCTGCTCGCATCAGTCTTCCTCACAGTGAGCAACCCAGTACCACAACATACAAGCTCTACACCAGAGATTCTCAACCATATTTGTTCTGCAGATTAATCGCATAATTGGAAAAAAAAACTAAAAAAATGTTGGTTACACTTTAGTTTAGGGTCCAATTCTCACTATTAACTAGTTGCTTATTAGCATGCAAATTTCTAGGATATTAGCTGTTTATTAGTTCTTATAAAGCAGATATTAATGCCTTGTTCTGCATGACCATATTCTACATCCCTTAATCCTACTAATACCTGAACTTAACAACTACCTTACTAACTATTAATAAGCAGTAATTGGACCCTAATCTAAAGTGTGACCAATATTTTTAACAAAAGATAACACTTTATTTGACAGCGTCGTTGTTACGTTACATGTAGTTACTATAGCAATAACTATAAAGTATGCATAATTACATGCAACTAACCCTAAATCAAACCCTAACCCTATAGTATGTACATATAGTTCATTAATATTACTTAAAGGTGCAATATGTAAGAATTTTGCTGTAAAATATCCAAAAACCACTAGGCCAGTGTTACATATTTTGTTCACTTGAGTACTTACAATATCCCAATTGTTTGCAACTATTTGTAAATCGTGAGAAAATTGCAATTTTAATTTNAAACCCTAACCCTATAGTATGTACATATAGTTCATTAATATTACTTAAAGGTGCAATATGTAAGAATTTTGCTGTAAAATATCCAAAAACCACTAGGCCAGTGTTACATATTTTGTTCACTTGAGTACTTACAATATCCCAAATGTTTGCAACTATTTGTAAATCGTGAGAAAATTGCAATTTAAATTTTCTTGATTTTTTTTTTTTTTGCGAGTAAAAAATGCTTTTTATGCTTTACCATGCCTCAGAGAAAAACACTATTTTGTGAAGTAGCTAACATAACATAATCAGATGCAGCTTTATTTTTAGTAACAGTAATACAGCATTTTCTCCATCATACAATACGTTTTAAAATTAATTGCATGCAATTTATCAACACAAGCCATCCAGCATTTGATATTATATTTTAAAATCGATCTATCTTACTGCAGTGTGCAACAAGTGTCTCACAGCAGCCACCGAGCGAACGCACAGAGTAATATTATAAAATTTTCAAACACTCTCAAATGTATCTAATATGATAAACAGAGCTGTGTTACCTCATACTCATGACCGGAAAAGCAGAAGTGGTGCAGATGACTGTGGCATAATAAAAGTCCCGCTGCTCACGGCGTGTGTTGCGCAATCACTCCAGCGGCCTCGTTCTGCTCCAACAACACTCGGTTCTGCTCTGCTTCATACTACAGTAACGTTAATAATCGCATCCATGAACATGACTTCTTCCCGAGTCCTATTTCAATTCTTTTCCTCTGTCTGTTGAGGTGAAAACCACGTCCCAAGATTCCGCGCTCAAACTTGGCGTCATCAAGCTACGCTTTTGTTTTAAATAGGCCACTAGCGGACAGAAAATATTACATATTGCACCTTTAAATGCCTAACTACATTGTAACAAGGACACTCTAGAAATAAAATGTAAAAACGTACCATAACAAAAGAAGAATATTTAATAATAATAATAAAAAACTACACTCTGCCCATCTTCACAAACCCAAGGCTGAGGACCATGTGTTTTTATACACACAAACTGTTGCAAACACCAAAATGGTCTATAAGCCGGACACTTACATCACCATCTACTGTGAGAAATGGGAAATGCATCCCATCTGACCTGAAGCAGGGATAAAAATGAACCAAAAAGTGGGATACTAAAAGCAGAGGCAGTGAAATCCCCCTTAATCACACACTGACTACCCACATACTCATTGCTATTGGTGTTAATGTTAACTGCGTATGTGTCTTGTAGGTCCTGAGTGTGCATCTGAATGGCTGGAAGCTGGATCGGAAACTAGGGTTTGGTCTTTTGCTCCTTTACTCTGTTTTTTTGCTCTGCTCCATCTTCTTTGGTCAGCTCTAGAGGCTTCACATGAGTTTATATCCTGCAATTCTGACTTTTTTTTTTTTTTCTTCAATGTTTTTGGTTGAATTTTTTAGTGCTTTTTACTGTAGATCAGGTACTAAATATCTTGGCTGATTTCATGCCTGCATCCAATGTAGCAGCAAAAGGAAATTTTGTGCTCTACAGAATGGTTTTCGATACATTTAAACTGAAATGACAGTGTTCAGATCCGATCAGCCCTTTGTTCTGTCCATTAAGCACTGCTTTAAGCTGGAAGGTATACTGTATAATGTTTCTATCTTCAGTCTGGCATCTTACAAGACAACTGAAGTATTACATTAAGTCACTGTTTAGCTGCTTATAACTTCAGTACTTTGCTGTGTTAAACCCTTGTGAAAAAGAAGTACACTTCTAAAACCGAAGTGTCATGACTGTTTCTTAACACACTTTTGACAAGTGTACTTTGTAATAAAGAGAAAATTTAAAAACTTTTAATTTGACATTAAGTGCACTTAAGTGGCCTTTTAATTCAATAATATTATATTATCTGCAAGTACAGTTTTTTAAAAAATATAAATGTTGAGATTTGAAGTACTTTACAAGTGCACATTCAATACAATTATGCACACTTCTTTTTCACAAGGGTAGTCCTGCTGCTGTGTTAATTTGTAGAACAGTTCAGTTAGTCCTCAAATCTGATTGGCTGAGCTGCATTCCAAGAGTACCAATAGAGAGTATAACAGCACTGGGACATTTCAAACAGTTTGTATTAGTCTGCTTGTGTGTCTTCAGAGCTTTCCAGCTTATTTATACAGTGTCTCTCACTATTGAGGTAATGTAAAACTCATAGTGGAGCTGGACCCGAGTGATGGCTGGAAATGGCTGTTTTTCAGCCTTACTGATGTACACTATACCAGACCAGCTTTTAGTCTGTTTGTTACTTGGTGACATCCAAAACTTGATGCTTTGGCTTCTTCTGGAACTACATTTGAGATTGTATGTTCACATACACCTTGCAGAATATGAGAAATGTCAATTAAAAAAAAAAAAAAAAAAAAAAGGATCATAAAATGTCGTGTTTTTTTTTTAGTACTGCCCTGAATATGGTCCACAAGACCAAAAATTTAATCAAAAATGAATTGACAAATGAATCAGTTCAAAAGTTCACACCCTTGAATCTTAATACTGTGTGCAGTTACCTATAAAATCCATGTTGTGTTGTTTCAGCTATTATTTTGTCTTGTGGACTACATGTAAACAACTGTGGTGTCTTTATTCAGAGAAGCTTATTTAGGGAAACACTAAATACAAAACAAAATGCAATTTTTTTTCTTCTTATGTATTTATTTTTTAATTATTAGAATTTTGGAGGCTCTACAAGGTGTTTGTAAACGTATGACCACAACTGTATTTCTATATAGTTCTAAATAAGACTCTTTATGAATTAACTGTTTATAGAACAGTTGAATAAAAGCATTACTTGCAGTCGTGCTGTACTCAATATCAGCATTCAGACACAGATAATCACAGAGTTGTCAATTCAGAACAACATACTGTACCACATGACTGCATTAAACAAGTTGTTTTTAGGAATATATGTAATGATCTAATGCATCTAAGCTAAATACAGTGTTGGGTTTGTAACTTCTAAAATAATTTGGCACTGATTAAAACATTTGAATCAGAAAACGTGTAATCTAAAAGACAAAGTATTATAATTTAATTATTTTTGTAGCACTTGAGCTATATCTTATTTATTTTAATAAAAAAATACTGTTGTATTGTTCTGACAAAAATACACACACAAAAAAAAAGACCAAATATGAACATATTCCTTAAACATATTCCTTAAACTACTGCACACCTTTATTATCAACACAAACAGCCTTAATTGTTTCTTCAATTATTGCATGTTTTTATAAAAAATTGCTAATTTGTGAATTAAAGTAATAGTTTACCCAGAAATGAAAATTCTGTCATCATTTACTCACCCTCACGTTGCTCCAAACTAAAAATATTTTGAGTAATGCATCATTTTTTTTCCCCCCATTCAAGTGTTCCATTTCTAAAAATATCTTCTTTTGTGATAGAATTTTCATTTTTGGGTGAACTATTTTAGGTACCATTTAACACCACTTTCATCACACAATAGTAAACCAGTTAAAATAACAGCAGACTATTAAAGTTTAATAGTTATTACTTTTGCTGTGGATATAAGCATCTTTTGGAAATCAAGGACACGTCACATAAAGATCAACCAAACATATTTCAGCCTGTGGCTCAAACAGCTCACTATTAGTATATTACAAATTAATTAATTTATTGCTGTTGACTGATGTTAATATAATCAATATGTCCGCATGAAAAAGTAACTGTTCTCTGATTGCGTGTGTGTTTCTTTTTAAAAATGTAATGTATACTCTAATTACAAGTACTTGGTTTTTGTAATCGGATTATGTAATAGCACTGGTTATATAAAGACTGTTTATTTACTGTAGTTATTGACAAAGTAATCACATTGTGGTAATTCTGTCTTTAATCTGTTTGCACTGACTGTAGCAATACTTATGAATTCATAGACTGATGACTTGATTTGTTTTTGATGATCACTGTAAGTGAGTGTGGGAATACTTGTAGAAACAGTAGTTCTTTAAGCGATAAACAAAACACCACAGGTTTGCCTGTAGTAGTAATTTAATGTGATTGTATTTTTGATAGTAGTTTTTCGGATGTTTTTTTAAAGAGGTTTGTAACTGGTTGTTATAGAATATAATATACGTGTACTGAATTTTTTAGTGAAATTTTAGATTTCCCCCCTTGCAGTCAAAAAGGGTTCATATTATTGAAAAACGATATTTAGGTAATTTTTAGGGATATTCGTTATTTATATAGGTTTAGGCTTGTTTGTTATTACTTATGAGAGTATACAGAAAGAAAACTTTACTGTCTATATTTACTACAATTTGCCTAGTTTTATAAAGTCATGTTGAAATGTTTATATTTATATATATTAGACATAAATGTGGTGGACATGGTGTGAGTACTGTAGTGTTGTGTGTTAGACTGGATAAAAACCAATGAGTCTAACAATGTCTAGTCTATGCTTTGCTAAACGATCCCTTAACATTTTTTTATTTGTTTTTATTGGTGTCTTATCTTTTAAAATGAAGTATACTGTTGTACATTTTCACTATTGATACCATTTGTTGGCATATATATAAATATGCATTCTGTTACTTCTGTCCTGTGAGATTCACCAAATTCTGTAAAGATTGCATTTGCTTCTGGTTTTAGAGACTAAATGGTCAGTGCAAAGACAAAACAGTGATGCCACTAAATAATAATCATGGCGGGGAGTGAAAATCAAATGCTTCATGGCTTTTGTTCTACAAAAAGTCTGTTCTTGTGTGCAATAAAATGTGCAATAAGAAGAATGAAGTTTTAACAGTTTGAATTAATGTTTATTTTTATATTTTCATTTTAATTTTAGTAATTTTGTTGTGTTTTTGTCATTTTAAACTGAGTTAAACTGTGTCAGAAAAAAAAAAATCTTAATTATGTCAGATAACACTTAAGCAAAACATGGTCAGGTCAAAGTGTCTGAATAATTTTTGGTTCCAAATTTTTATCAATTTTAATGGTAGTCCACTGTATGAAGAATGTTTGGGTATAATATGTCACAGTTTACTTTATTTTGCTATCCTAACTTACATAAATGAACTATAGTGTCCTGCACCCACTAGAAAAAAAAAACATTCTATCTAGTGTCTGAATAATTTTTGGTTTGACTGTGTATATGCATATACTGTGTATATATATATTATATATATATATACACACACAGTGCTCATCATAAATGAGTACACCCCCTTTGAAAAGTAACATTTTAAACAATATCTCAATGAACAAAAAAACTATTTACATTTACATTTAGTCATTTAGCAGACGCTTTTATCCAAAGCGACTTACAAATGAGAACAGTAGAATCAAATGAAACTCAACATGAGAACAACAGTATGTAAGTGCTGTGTGAAGTCACAGTTATGTCAGTAAAGTGGTTTTTTTTTTTTTTTTCATAAAATACACAAATAGATGGAAGAAGAATAGAAATCAAAGTAAGTGCTACTATTACTGGGTCAAGTGCTGACGAAAAAGATATGTCTTCATTTTTTTTGAAAATGGCTAGAGACTCAGCTGCTCGGGCAGGTCATTCCACCAGCCAGGAACAGACCCGGAGAAGGTCCGTGAGAGAGATTTTTTTCCCCTTTGTGATGGCACCACAAGGCGCCGTTCACTTGCAGAACGCAAGTTTCTGGAGGGCATGTAAGTCTGAAGTAGTGAGTTAAGGTATAGCGGTGCAGAGCCAGCGGTCGTTCTGTAGGCAAACATCAGAGCCTTGAATTGGATGCGAGCAGCTACTGGCAGCCAATGCAGAGTGATGAAGAGAGGAGTGACGTGCGCTCTCTTCGGTTCGTTGAAGACCAGTCTTGCTGCAGCATTCTGGATCAGTTGTAGAGGCTTGATAGTGCATGCTGGAAGGCCAGCCAAGAGAGCATTACAGTAGTCCAGTCTGGATAGAACAAGAGCTTGGACAAGAATTTGTGTGGAATGCTCCAATAGGAAGGGTCTAATCTTCCAAAATGTTGACAAGACTAAGTTTTATATAACATCTGTTTAACTTATAACATGAAAGTAAGGTTAATAATAAACTTAGATTACGCATTTTTCAGTTTTACTCAAATTAGGGTAATGCAAAAATTACTACATCTAGTACTTTGTATGGCCTCTATGATTTTTAATGACAGCACCAAGACTTCTAGGCATGAAATGAACAAGTTGGCGACATTTTGCAACATCTATCTTTTTCCATTCTTCAAGAATGACCTCTTTTAGAGACTGGATGCTGGATGGAGGGTGATGCTCAACTTGTCTCTTCAGAATTCCCCATAGGTGTTTGCTTGGGTTCAGATCAGGAGATATACTTGGCCACTGAATCACTTTCACCCTGTTCTTCTTCAGAAATGTGTTTAGGATCATTGTCATGTTGGAAAAGTGCACGACGACCAAGGGCACGGAGTGATGGTAGCATCATCTCTTTCAGTAGAGAGCAGTACATCTGTGAATTCATGATGCCATAAGGACACTGCCACCACGTTTCACTGTAGGCACCATGCATTTTTCTTTGTATTCCTCACCTTTGCGACGCCATACAGTTTTGAAGCCATCAGTTCCAAAAACATTTATTTTGGTCTCATCACTCCAGAGTATAGAGTCCCAGTAGTCTTCATCTTTGTCAGCATGGGCCCTGGCAAACTCTAGGTGGGCTTTTTTGTGCCTGGGCTTTAGGAGAGGCTTCTTTCATGGACGGCACGTGTCACAGGAAATAGTCACCCCAGTTTGGCTTTCTACTTCTTTAGAGAACTGCAGTGAACTTGCATGCTGATTTTCTTCAACCCTTCTCATCAGAAGATGCTCCTGTCGAGGTATTAACTTCCGTGGATGACCTGGACGTCTCTGTGAGATGGTTGCAGTTCCAACAGTTTAAAAATTTTTGTACCACTTTTGCTACAGTATTCTGATAAGTAAAGCTTTGCTGATCTTCTTGTAGCCATCACCTTTCTGGTGTAAAGAAATTATTTTCTTTCTCAGGTCTTGTGACATTTCTCTTCCATGTTGTGCCATTGCTGACAGCATGAAATGGGAAGGGGTTTTAACACCCTTTTATAGTCAACTGTCTGCTGGACACCTGTGTAATGAATAATTCGACTCACCTGTGGTTGAATTCTTGTTAAATTAGATATTTGTAGTCTAAAATTTAGCTTTGCTCCTGAGACTTTCAGTGGGGTGTACTAATTTTTGCATCACTCTAATTTGAGTAAAACTGAAAATATTGTTCTCTAAGTTATATTATTAACCTTACTTTCATGTTATAAGTTAAACAGATGTTATCTAAAACTAAGTCTTGTCAACATTTTGGAAATAGTTTTTGCGTTCATTGAGATATTGTTTAAAATGTTACTTTTCAAAGGGGGTGTACTCATTTACGCTGAGAAAAATGAAAAAGTTATTGTTTTTCTGTAATTTAATTCAAAAAGTAAAACTTAAATATATTCTAGATTTATTAGAAAATAAAGTAAAATATTTCCAGACTTTTTTGTTTTTATTTTGATGATTACAGCTTGCTGCTCATCAAAATCAAAAAATCAGTATCTCAAATTATTAGAATATTTCATTTCAAGTTCTATTAAATTACCATTCTCAGGGTATAAATACTGGGTTTAGGTCAGTAATCCCAACAGCAGTCATGAGGAAGTCTGCTGACTTAACAGTTGTCCAGAAGTCGATCATCAAGACCCTCTACAATGAGGGTAAGCCACAGAGGGTCATTTCTGAAAGAGCTGACTGTTCGCAGAGTGCTGTGCCAAAGCATATTCATGGAAAGTTGACTGGAAGGAAAAAGTGTGGTAGGAAAAGGTGTACAAGTGAAAGGAATGACCGCAAGCTTGGGAAGATTGTCTGGCGAAGCCGATTTAAGAACTTAGGAGAGCTTGGAAAGGAGTGGACTGAAGCTGGAGTCAGTGCATCAAGAGCCACCACACACAGACGTCTTCAGGAAATGGGCTACAACTGTCACATTCCATGTACCAAGACACTTCTGAACCAAAGACAACGTCAGAAGCGTCTTACCTGGGCTAAGGGGAAAAATAACTGTACTGTTGCTCAGCGGACCAAAGTCCTGTTTTCAGATTAAAGTATATTTTGCATTTCATTTGGAAATCAAGGTCCCAAAGTCTGGAGGAAGAGTGGAGAGGCACAGAAACCATGTTGCTTGAAGTCCAGTGTGAAGTTTCCACAGTCAGTGATGATTTGGGCTGCCATGTCATCTGCTGGTGTTGGTCCACTGTGTTTTCTGAAGTCCACAGTCAATGCAGCCATCTATCAGGAAATTTTAGAGCACTTCATGCTTCCTTCTGCTGACAAGCTTTATGGAGATGCTGATTTCATTTTCCAGCAGGATTTGGCACCTGCCCACAATGCCAAAGGTACCAAAAGCATGGTGTTACTGTGCTTGATTAGCCAGCAAACTCGCCTGACCTGAACCCCACAGAGAATCTATGGGGTATTGTCAAGAGGAAGATGAGAGACACCAGACCCAACAATGCAGATGACCTGAAGGCCGCTATCAAAGCAACCTGGGCTTCCATTACACCTGAGCAGTGCCACAGGCTGATTGCCTCCATGCCACGCCGCATTGATGCAGTAATTCATGCAAAAGGAGGACCAACTAAGTATTGAGTGCATAGAAATGAACATACTTTTCAGAAGCCTGACATTTCTGTTTAAAATATCCTTTTTTTATTGATCTTATGAAGTATTCTAATTTATTGAGATAGTGAATTGGTGGGTTTTTGTTAAATGTGAGCCAAAATCATAATTAAAAGAACCAAAGACTTAAAGTACTTCAGTCTGTGTGCATTGAATTTATTTAATACACGAGTTCCACAATTTGAGTTGAATTACTGAAATAAATTAACTTTTCCAAGACATTCTAATTTATTGAGATGCACCTGTATATACACTCACCTAATGGATTATTATGAACACCATACTAATGCTGTGTTTGACCCCCTTTCGCCTTCAGAACTGCCTTCATTCTGCGTGGCATTGATTCAACAAGGTGCTGAAAGCATTCTTTAGAAATGTTGGCCCATATCGATAGAATAGCATCTTGCAGTTGATGGAGATTTGTGGGATGCACATCCAGGGCACGAAGCTCCCGTTCCACCACATCCCAAAGATGCTCTATTGGGTTGAGATCTGGTGACTGTGGGGGCCATTTTAGTACAGTGAACTCATTGTCATGTTCAAGAAACCAATTTGAAATGATTCGAGCTTTGTGACATGGTGCATTATCCTGCTGGAAGTAGCCATCAGAGGATGGGTACATGGTGGTCATAAAGGGATGGACATGGTCAGAAACAATGCTCAGGTAGGCCGTGGCATTTAAACGATGCCCAAACTGGCACTAAGGGGCCTAAAGTGTGCCAAGAAAACATCCCCCACACCATTACACCACCACCACCAGCCTGCACAATGGTAACAAGGCATGATGGATCCATGTTCTCATTCTGTTTACGCCAAATTCTGACTCTACCATCTGAATGTCTCAACAGAAATCGAGACTCATCAGACCAGGCAACATTTTTCCAGTCTTCAACTGTCCAATTTTGGTGAGCTCGTGCAAATTGTAGCCTCTTTTTCCTATTTGTAGTGGAGATGAGCGGTACCCGGTGGGGTCTTCTGCTGTTGTAGCCCATCCACCTCAAGGTTGTGCGTGTTGTGGCTTCACAAATGCTTTGCTGCATACCTCGGTTGTAACGAGTGGTTATTTCAGTCAAAGTTGCTCTTCTATCAGCTTGAATCAGTCGGCCCATTCTCCTCTGACCTCTAGCATCAACAAGGCATTTTCGCCCACAGGACTGCCGCATACTGGATGTTTTTCCCTTTTCACACCATTCTTTGTAAACGCTAGAAATGGTTGTGCGTGAAAATCCCAGTAACTGAGCAGATTGTGAAATACTCAGACCAGCTTGTCTGGCACCAACAACCATGCCATGCTCAAAATTGCTTAAATCACCTTTCTTTCCCATTCTGACATTCAGTTTGGAGTTCAGGAGATTGTCTTGACCAGGACCACACCCCTAATTGCATTGAAGCAACTGCCATGTGATTGGTTGATTAGATAATTGCATTAATGAGAAATTGAACAGGTGTTCCTAATAATCCTTTAGGTGAGTATATATATATATGGAGGCAGCTCCGTTGCCTCCTTCGGGAACGGTAGTGTTGTCTGAGTCAGACCCAGAGATGATGGCAATGCTTGCCTGGGCCGCTGAGAAAGTGGAGACCTCAACCATGTCCCGAGCCCTCTAGTTTGGATGATTGGTTTCTTGGGGCGGCTCATGCTGGTTCTCAGTGTCCCGCCCCAGTCCCATGAGGAGCTTACTAGGTCATGGATGGCACCTTTAACTGCCATAAACAGACCCAGTATCTTCTCCCCCCTCACTACCCTCGATAGTGGGGCTGCCAAGGGGTACACGGAGATCCCCCAGGTAGAGCGGTCAGTTGTGATGCAATTGTGTCTGAGCACCGCTGCCACCTGGCAGGGTAATGTGTCTCCCCTCATGGGCCTCTAAGTATTCGTCTAGTTTAACTGGCAATGCTTATGGAGCCTGTGGGGAGGGTGCCTCCGCCCTGCACGCTATGGAGTTGCTCCAGGTCCATCAAGCCAAAGTGCTCAAAGACCTGCACAAGGGTGGTCACGACCCAGAGGTTCTACAAGAGCTGCGCACAGCACTCAAGAGCTTTGCCCAGCAGTTCTCGGCTGAACATAAGCAGATGGAGGCGATTAAACATATCCTGCCCCAGCGGACAGCTGCTGCGACCACTGGACCGCCAGCCATAGGGCCCCTGTCTGCTCGTCGGCGAGGGCACCCCCCTGTGTCTGTCCCCGCTCCCACGCAGCAGCAGCCTCCATCCAAGCAGAGTTGATCCTTCCCTTCGGGCTGTCCCTGTCTCCCCTGTGCAGAGGATCTCTTTTCTCGGGATGGAGCTGGATTCAGTCGAACAGACAGCACACCTCACAGAGGAACATGCTCAGTCAGTGTTGAACTGCTTGAATTCGTTCAAAGGCAGGACAGCGGTCCCACTGAAATGATTTCAGAGGCTCCTGGAGCATTTGGCAGCTTCATTTGAGACCGCTTCAGCACTGGCTTCATGGCCTAGTCCCGAAATGGCAGTGGCAACGCAGCACTCACCGGGTGAAAATCTCATCGACCTGTCGCCAAAACCTTCAGCCCATGGGTGGACCCTTCGTTTCTTCAGGCAGCTGTGCCCCTAGAACATGTGTCCAGGCATACTGTTGAATCAACATATGCCTTTGCCACTGGCTGGGGTGGCACGTACAACAGCCATGCAGTATCAGGGGCTTGGACAGGACCCCAACTGCATTGGCACATCAACTTGAGTTGCTAGCAGTACGTCGTGCACTGAGCTGCCTAAAAAAAGCCGTTACTTGTATTTTTTCACGGTATAGCTTCAAAGCCTGTGTCTTTCCCTTGGCAGAGTTTCTGCCATCTCTGCAAAGGTGTAGCCTCCTCCCTAAACTGGGTCAGAGCCACCCCAGAGACATCCATATGCAGTACGACCCTATAGGGTTAGTCCATGTGTAAACTCCACATAGAACATCCCTGCAACAGGATGTGGCTTCCGCAGCATTCCTTTTCCAGTGGAAAGGGAACACTTGTGTTATCCAAGTCTTACTGAGTGGGTTGTGCAGGAACAGCAGTGATTGATCTTCTCTGCATAAGCCCTGTCCCATCTTCTGCCCTAATAGGCATGGAGGGATCAGTAGGCTTTTGCAGGGCACTGGACGGGGCAGCATCAGTGGCGCTTTGATAGGGATTCCCAATTCGTCGGTCACCGACGTGATGTTGAATGTGACCAGCTGAAAGGAAACATCTTGGTTACTTGTGTAACCCTCGTTCCCTGAAGGAGGGAACGGAGACGTCACATCCCGTCACCACAGTTGTTGTACCACTGCTGAGCGGACGGGTCGCTGGCTCAGCTTCTCAGCGAAAACCTGAATATGCGTTGCACCTGCTGCCTATTTATACCCACACTGCCGGGTGTGGCAGTCAAATGCAAACATCGCATGCCATGGTGCATTGGCTCGTTTAATTGACACTTGAAGTAGATTGGTGTCTCTGGCGGGGTTCCTAATTTGTTGGTCACCAACGTGACATCTCCGTTCCCTCCTTCAAGAGTCTTAAAAAGTAATAATCATGCAAATCTTGTGTTCATTGGCATGAAAGCTATTCGAGATGTTACATTTCCCAACACAAAATAACAGGGCATGTAACATGTAATAAAATGTCTATAAAATAGTGTTTCAAGCTACAATTTTGAAACTGATATTAAAGTAATTGAAGAAGAAGAAAAAAGTATCAGTAACCTATTCTAAAACATGCTGTAAAAATTGTTCGTTTTTACTCCTAGGGCTGGATTCATCTCATATTGTGACAAAGGCAAAGTAAAATTTTCATACTTACAGGTTATAGTTTATTGTAGCTATGTGGGCGCTCATTTTTTTTCCTGTCATTTGGCCAAAATCTCATGTTATAAATGAAGTGCTATTTAAGACAGTATTGCCTAAGACTTGACGGCAAATGCTAGACTAAGACACTCTTCTCCGCTCCTCAAATACATAAAACATTAGACTATATATATATATATATAGAGAGAGAGAGAGAGAGAGAGAGAGAGAGAGAGAGGTGTTCTTGAGTAAAGAAAACTGTACTTATTCAAACAGCCAGTTCTTTTTTTTTACCTTAGCATTGCAAACAAGCTGCAGCAGTTCATTCGATTGAGGTGGGTGGAGTTATGAGGTTTTCACACTATTCGCATTTGTTTGTGCAATATTTGTGAATCCGGTCACATAGGCCTATAATGTAAATGCCCAATCAAATTAATCAGCCTACACATCCAGTTTAAGATGTTAATACAACCATTTATGTCTTTAAAACCTAAGTTCCAGACATTCAACCTTTTTTTTTTTTTTGGCTGCATTGGCCTATAATAAAATTTGAAGCCATTGTTATTCTGAACCGCTAGGTGTTGATAACATTAGACAGCCCTGAGAAATTGACAGCAGAAATAGACAGTCTATGTAAAAGGACATGGAGCTAAGCAACAGCAACAACAGACATTTTATGAGGTTTGACAGCAAGACATCTGAGAGAGTCAGCTGGTTCAGATGACGTTCAACACAGAAACATGAACACGGATCTGTGAATCATCAATGTTGAAATGGTTCAACTGTACTCTTTCAAAGCTCTGGATATTGGATGAGGGAGTTCACATTCACAAAAGCGTACAAGGCTACAAGCTTTCTCAAAATGCAGATGAAATAAATATCATTGTATTTGTACCATTTTCTGCAACATGAATACAGTACTGGATTCTGGCTGGAAGATTTGCATTAAAACCCCATAAATTATATATATAAACTCAGCAAAACAGAAAAAAAAAAGAAAAAGAAACATCCTCTCACTTTCAACTGTTTCTTAACATGTAAATATTTGTATGGACATAAAAAAACTCAAAAGACATACACTGACGTAATTTGCATTGAGAACTGGAATAATGAGTCCCTGAACAGTGCAGGGGTCAAAGAAGTTAGTATGTGGTGTGTCCACTAGCTGCTTTAAAGGGTTAGTTCACCCCATAATTAAATTTCTGTCATTAAGTACTCACCCTCATGTCGTTTCAAACCCGTAAGACCTTCGTTCATCTTTGGAACACAAATTAAGATATTTTTGATGAAATCCGAGGGTATCTGATCCACACATAGGCAGCAACGTCATTGCACCTTTTGACGTCCAGAAAGGTAGTTAAAAAACATGGTTAAAATAGTCAACGTAACTACAGTGGTTCAACCTTAATGTTATGAAGCGACGAGAATACTTTTTTTGTTCAAAAACAAAAAAATAATGACTATTTTCAACATACAATTTGATCCGTTGTCATACGTAGTGCAGGCAGGCTTCCTTGTTTACGTCCGAACGCCGACTCATTATTGGTCAAAGCTGAACACGCGAGTAGCATGACACATTTATGTGATGCTAACACAGGGTCCGGCCAATAATGGGCCAGCATTCGGACGTAAACAAGGAATGAAAGAATCAGGGTGTGTGTTATAGTTTGGCACCACATCACAAATTAAGAATCTATCGCTATTTATCTATTGCTCAGTCACCAAATATGAAAACTAGAGTCTGAAAGCTTTCAAATGATATATAGTTTGTCAAGATTACTTTAGGATTAGACTAAGATATTGTTATAAATGTATAATGGTAAATGCCCCACAGGTGGGGGAGGGGCAGTCTTAAAAATAGTGGATAAATTTTTTTTTATAAATCATAAATTCAGATATTTATTCTTTGTAATGGGTGAAAAGTACTGATATTAAAAGTTTTTTTTTCATAGTGTGATTTGAGGAATTGTATTGAATCCAGTTAGGGTCAATTTGACCCGGACCATATAGGCAGTAACCAGAAATCAAACAGTGCATAAGGGTTCATTGTGAAATTTACAGGAAATTTCAGAGTGAAAATTGTTTCTACAGCATTTTTTTCCCAGTGTCCTCAAGAGGTCAGGGTTTGGCTAGTTAGTCTCTGTTAGATGATGCTTAAACACATATTAGGGAAAAAAAAAAGTAGATATTTTATATTATTGCCAATAACGTTTTTTTCTTATAAACGCGAGAAACGGACAGTACATTTACCCCAGTCAGTGTTATTTTCGTATCACTGCGATACTTTGAGGCATACATAGTTAACGTTTTGAATTAGCATTTATTTTCATATTTTTTACATTTAATTTTAAAGTTTTAGTAAATTTGTTGTCGTCATTTTAGTTTTTGTTTTATTTTATATATTTTATTTCAGTTTTAGTTATTTCATTACATCAATTTAAAGCTTTAAAAGTTTTTTTAAATATATTTTTTAAAGTTTATTTTATTTCAAGCAACAGCTTTTATTTATGGTTTTAGTTTTAGTTAACTATAATAACCCTGGTCCCTAGTTTACTGCCTTTCAAATCAGGATAGTCACTGGTGAAGGAGTACATATACTAACAGTATTTCTTCATTTTTTCAGCCATTACAGATAAACATCCTTGACTTCAATAAATCAGTTAAAACAAAGAGAAAGGTTAAGATAGTGTTTTATTAATTCATTTATTTAGCCTTGATTTATTCGGAAGGTTGAGTCGATCTCATGCTGTGTCTCCATACGAAGACAGGTGTTTGTTGGCTTCAGGCAGATTAAACAGTACAAATCAGATTCAAGTTACACGTACTGAACAGAAGAAATACATGACAATGTAGACTGAAGAGAGAAAGAGTCAGAATGAGAGTAGATATACGAAGATGAAATCCTGGTAACAATTTACAATAAGGTGTCATATGTGTTAACATTAGTTAATGCATTATCTAACATTAACTAGCAACAAGCAAACAATTTGTACCACACTTTATTTTACAGTATCCTTGTTACGTTACATGTACATACTATAGTATTAACAGTAAATTACGCATAAATTCAAGCAACTAACCCTAAACCTAAGAAAATGTTAATTGCTAATATTGTATAATTACACTGTAACAAGGACACTTTAAAGAGTAACCAAATGATTTTATAGCATTTATTAACCTTTGTTAATGTTAGTAAATACAAAATTGCTTACGTTAGTTCAGAGTGCATTAACCAATGTTAAAAAAAAAAAAAAAAAAAAAAAAAAAAAAGGAAATGTTAAAATGAACACTACCTAATAAATGCTGTAGAAGTATCGCTCATTGTTGGTTTATGTTAAATAATGTAGTGAACTTATGTTAACAAATGCAACCTCATTATAAAGTCATACCAAAATTCCCAACTAGAGTTTCACCTCAGTCCATCGAAGAAAAACACAAAAGCATCTTGCTTGTTTTGCATCTGATCTTGAGAAAGATCTGTTTCTTTCCTGCCTTAAAACACAAAAAGCACAAAAGGCAAAGCACAAGAGCTTTGACAACGGCTTTATAGAAATATTTCTGCAGCAGCAGCCTTTCGAATAACATTGAGGCGAGAGTTGCATTCATTTCTGAAAAGCTTGAAAAGCGTAGTTACTCATTGTAACCAACCACAGGACACCATACCACAGACAGAGAACTTTCGGACAAAATCCATCGCTTTAGAAAAGGAGAGCAAAATGTTTTTGCCGCCAAATTTACGATACGCAGCTTGAGTTTTTTTTTTACTCTCAGCCGACCTCAAAAAAAGCTTCTAAAAATAAACGTCTCCAATAATGGCCATTGAGCTCAATCGACAGAATAACACTAATAAAGAACTAAGCCAAAGCAAACTTGTATAATAAAAGTGTGATTCTCAAGGAAGTTTGCAACAGGTAGTAAAGCCAAACCTTACAGAGGAAACTCTCCATTCTGGCATCATATAATGACCTAAGTGAATAGTTTATTAAAAAAATGCTTAAGATTTAAAAAAATAAAATGAAACCCTAAAACCCTCTAAAAATGTACACTACCGCTTACAAGTTTGAGGTCGGTAAGATCTTTTAATGTTTTTGAAAGAAGTCACATATGTTCACCAAGGCTGCAATTATTTGATCAAAAATACAGTAAAAACAGTGAAATAGTATTAGGATTTTAAAAAAATGCTTTCTATGTGAATATATTTTAAAAAGTAATTTATTCCTGTGATGCAAAGCTGAGTTTTCAGCATCATTACAGTCTTCAGTGTCACATGATTCTTCAGAAATCATTCTAAGGCCGCATTTACACTGCAAGTCTTAATGCACAGATCTGATCTTTTGACCATATCCGATTTTTTGGGACGACGTGCTTACATTACTTTTAAAAGTGACCTGTATCCGATGTCTCCTTTTTACACTGCACTTGGCGAAACGTACCAAAAATAGCGTATATGACAAATCAATTTCAGTGGTACATTGAGCTTAATTTATTGACATTAATTCATATAGAAACCCTTTTAATGCAATAGTTACATCCCTACATAAAAATAATACAAATTCTTCACGACAGTATACGTACGCAGCTCCGCTGGAAGCGTGCGAGTTGAATAATACTCTGGTACGGGTAGATATTTGTTAAACATGTCACAGCTTCTGGGTTCGATTCCGCAGTCCTATACTAGGTTTTTTTTAGTCATTAAAACCAATGCGTTCATCAGTGATCATATATCAAGGGCAGGTACAAGTTTGTGTGCTTCTTATTTTGTGGTTTCAATGGAACGAATAGGTAGAGTCTCCACAACGAGCAGCCGTCACTGACAACAGCGGCAACGAGCCATCAGTGTGATTTCAAGAGCAACACATTTCAACGTCAGATCATCTTTTATTTAACACAAACAAATGAAATTAATAATCTGCCAGTCAACTAGAGATGTCTCGTTTGTTATAGGTATGTCTGTACCGCGAAATGTTAAAAAACCCTCACTTTTCAATGACGCAGGAGTCGCATTTACAGGGGAATATCCGATCTGTCCGCTTACACTGCAGGCGCAAACGCACGTATCCGATTCATATCTGATTTATAACCACATATGAACGAGGCCTGAAACCGATCTGTGAAAATCGGAATCCATGCGCTTTTTTCCTGCTTACACGGTCGTGAGTCATATCCGATCTGTGCCACATAGGAGGAAAAAAATCGGAATTGGGTCACTTGAACCATGCAGTGTAAATGGGGCCTAATATGCTGATTTGCTATTGAAGAAACATTTATTAACATCAATAGTGAACAGTTGTGTCGCTTCATATTTTTTTGGAAACCATAACGTAAGGGTAAGATCTTTTTTTAAGGAAAATAATACTTCAGTAATATTTTTATTCAGCAAGGACATATTAAATTGATCAAAAGTGGCAGTAAATACATTTATATTATGTTACAAAAGATTTCTATTTCAAATAAATGCTGTTTATTGGAACTTTGTTCAAAGAATCATGAAAAAAAAGAAAAAGTATCACGGTATCCACAAAGATATGAAGCCGGACAACTGGGTTCAACACTGATAAGAAACATTATTAATAGTGGAGCAGCAAATCAGCATATTAGAAAGATTTCTGAAGAATCATGTGACACTGAAGACTGGAGTAATGATGCTGAAAATTCAGCTTTGCATTGTAGGAATAAATCACATTTTAAAATATATTAAAAAAAGAATAATATTGCACAATATTACATTTTTACTGTATTTTTGATCCAATAAATGCAGCCTTGGTGAGCATAAGAGACTTCTTTCAAAAACATAAAAAATCTCAATGACTCCAAACTACTGTAGATGTCAGATGACAGCAAAGGTACGAAACAAGGAGAAACGCGAGAGGAAAAAAGACAGACAGATAAAGTGATAAAACAGGGATGGACAGAAACAGCATTCAGCATCTGAACTCTTCTCTATGACACCATGTGGTTTCCCTGAGGGCAGGGATGAATGAGAAAGAGAGAGCAACAGACAGAGAGAGAGAGAGAAGGTTTAGTATGTTGGCGTTGACATCTCACTGGGTTTCCTCCTCAGCATCTTGCTGTGCTGGTTTATTTTGTTCTTCACCTGAATAAAGAACAAGTCTCTGTTATTACAGTACATAACAGTTTAAGCCACACACTATAAAACAAACTCGACACCTTGCACGTTGCACGTTTTAAGCCTGCAACAAAAAACTGAAGTCGCATGGCCATCACCAACACTCTTCACGTGCAATTGTGATACGCTGCAACTAGTCAAAGATGCTACAACCAATTTCAAACAGGTTTGTACTCGACTAGTGCTTGTTCACATTTATTTTCATTTACATTGGTTTGTCCATGTTCCTCAAGCTATGTGCTGGTTTTCATGATAATTAAAAATAATAAAAAGCTACAAATAATGTTTTCCTGGCACCTTTAACTCATTGATAATGTCAACTGTACAAAAACACAGAATGCATATATAAAGTTTCTGTGTAAATTAATGTTTTCACAAACATTCCCAAATGTATGAACAACTACCAAAGATTCTGTTTAGTTTTTTATCTTAAAGGTGGTACAGAGGTTCTTTTCGTCAGAGTTTTTGAAATGAGCGCATGCATAAGAACAACCCCCCTCTTTCACAGCTCTTTTCAAGGGAACGCCTCCCAAAACTCGTGCACGAGTATTGGAACACGAGTGTTTACCACCGGCATTCGCTGTGTTATTAAGCCGGGCACACATTTAACGACTAGCTAAAACATTCTAAGACTGTGCTCAACATACAGCGATTGTTTCCTGCTCCTGAAGCAGATTTATATACTTTCACATGGAATTTGAACACCGACTGTAATCGCAGACTGAACGCAACTGGCTCTGACTGGACGCGTTTGAGCGCGATCAGTCATAAGTATCAATTTACATTCATAATCGGCCTTAAAATCGTTAAGTGTGTGCGTGACTTAAAGCCGCGCACACACTTAGTGGATTCGTTATGTCGGACTCACCGCAGGTAACTCATAATCTGCAGTTGTTACTCCTGTCTCCTGACAAAAACATTGCATGCGGCGCCTGTGGAAAGTTACTGTAGCGCGCAGCCCCGCGTCTCTCACAAGGAACGCCATGGCAGTGATTGACAAGCCAGAGGACCAATCGTTTACGTGATGATCGCGTAAACGATTGGCTGATGTTTTTAAGGCCCTACCTCGTGCACAGATGATGTATATTAATAATATTCCTTTCAGTGCACCTAATAAATAGTCTTTTATCAGTTAGTAAAGACAGTTTCAAGTAATATTGCAAAAATGTATAAAACAAAACATCCTCTTTAGCACATTTAAACAGTTACTGATTCTACATTCTGATTGGATGAGCCATGCTTGAAGTTCAATGCACTCATTCTATATTAATGCATCAAAATGTTGCTTGTTAACTGTAAGCAACCAACAGTTAGGCTAATGAACTATTGGCAGAAGATTATTTTCCTAAAAGAAAAACTCACTGCGTCCAAGTTCAGATACTTCCCTACTATGCAGTATGCAGAAAACAGTGCGCCAAAAGAGTATGTATGTCTGAATAAATAGTATTTGAAAAATAGTAGGTGAAAGCGGACAACCTACTATTTNAGCGCGCAGCCCCGCGTCTCTCACAAGGAACGCCATGGCAGTGATTGACAAGCCAGAGGACCAATCGTTTACGTGATGATCGCGTAAACGATTGGCTGATGTTTTTAAGGCCCTACCTCGTGCACAGATGATGTATATTAATAATATTCCTTTCAGTGCACCTAATAAATAGTCTTTTATCAGTTAGTAAAGACAGTTTCAAGTAATATTGCAAAAATGTATAAAACAAAACATCCTCTTTAGCACCTTTAAACAGTTACTGATTCTACATTCTGATTGGATGAGCCATGCTTGAAGTTCAATGCACTCATTCTATATTAATGCGTCAAAATGTTGCTTGTTAACTGTAAACAACCAACAGTTAGGCTAATGAACTATTGGCAGAAGATTATTTTCCTAAAAGAAAAACTCACTGCGTCCAAGTTCAGATACTTCCCTACTATGCAGTATGCAGAAAACAGTGCGCCAAAAGAGTATGTATGTCTGAATAAATAGTATTTGAAAAATAGTAGGTGAAAGCGGACAACCTACTACTTTCGGCAAGATTCTGAAGTGTGCATTTGATGAACACTACTATCACATGAGGCCATGGGAGGGGATTTATGAACGAAAGTGAAACAACACAACTGATGTAGGTAGGTTACGTGACACTAACAACATTGATGTATTATGTCCCAATTTCATTCATACTACCCTTATTCATACTATATAGAGTGTACTTTTTTAACAGCTGCAAAGTAAATTCAAAATGTATCTACAATTTCAGATGCAGCGACTGTCTCTAGGGATGATAACTGCTCCGACTACAAAATGGTTTCAGTTTTCTTCAATCCTCAGTCATGCCACAAGCCACATGCGGTGAGAAATGAGCTTTTTGCTTTAGAAACTGCTTTAGTCTACTATGGCAATTGGCAAAGCAGTTTTCCCTTCTCTAAGGTGTGTATGTCTCACCATCACCCTGCATGTCTGAAGTCCACAGAGTCAGGTTGTCCCGTAACAGCTGCATGATGAGTGTAGAGTCCTTGTAACTGTCCTCACTCAGCGTGTCCAGCTCCGCTATAGCATCATCAAACGCCGCCTTCGCCAACCTGTTGGAGGAGTGAGTGGGTGGGTGGGTTAAATGCTAATTAAATGCTAAAATAACTAGATAAAATACAAATCTTGACTGAAATAGAATTTCTTCCACCAAAAATACTCTTCAGATTTCTCACAAACTTTGGACGTTTTTTTCGAGTATGGCCCTTTATTATGTAATAAAGGGCGGAATTCCTTGTACGACCAGAGCGAGAGAGCAAGAGCACACCCATCAACATGCTTCGTTCGCGTTACGGAAGTCATTGGCATCCCTGCACAGGACTTGCTTCAGAAAGATTTGTCACTTTTTTTTTTAGACCACGAAATCAACAATGTCACCAAAGAAGTGTGTTTTTGGTTGTGAGGGAAAGATAACCTTGCTTCCCAAAGAATCCAGCATTAAGTAGAGCTGAGAGATTTGTGCTCGCGCATTACACTGATGCGCTCTCGACATGTCTCATTAAAATAACCATAGAAACCGCTTTAAATTAACTATCAAAATAAGGATAAAGTAGTGTCTGAAAGTTGCAATCACTTTTTTTATTGGTTAAAATGAATGGAGAATATCTTGTGTTTTCCATGGCTGCTCGAGCCCTCAGGATCTGCGTTTGTGGTTTTATAAACAAGGCCCAGTTCGACACTGGATTTACAGATCCTTTGAAACTTAAACTATACACTATATTCATTATAGTGATTCAAAAGTTATGCGATGGTGTATTGTGTGTGTTTAAATACATTTGTTTAGCTGAGCACTGACAGCAACACAAAAGCTTTGCGTGCTCGTCACTCTTTAGCTTCGCCCACGGCACGCCTCCAGGAGCTCGGCTGTTTTCGGAAAGACTCGGTTCAGCTTTTCAATCTTTTATAAATCTGATAAAACTAAAGACTCTTCGGAGATATGAAGGATGCTATACTACTCTATAGGTACTCAAGATTAACATGAGATTGGCAGAAACTGTGTGTGTTATGTACCCTTTAATCTGGGACAGAAGGAATTTTTTAGGGCTGCCCACAACTAAAGATTTAAGCCATTAGTTGACAACTCATACATTTAATTTTTAATTAATTACTTAAATATACTGGGGGGGATGGATATCATGGTTGAGTTTCAGGGCTGAGAAAGAATATTATATGTAACATTGTTCTACATTACAGAAAAATACTAAACCACAATAACGAGCCTTTAAAATATAAATGCGCTGTCAATGATCTGTCTGTGTGACTTCGCCAATTCCTGTGGAAGTTTTTTTTTTCTTTCTGTGACTAACCGACTAATTAAAATTTGGTCGACTAAGCCTCTTCTCATCGACTAACGTTTAGTCGACTATTAGGGTGCAGCCCTAGAATTTAACATCAAACAAGCATTACACACTTTAAGCGAGGAGAAAAAAAAATCTAACCTGCATGCGCGGTCGGGGGAGTTAAGGATCTCGTAGTAAAAGACGGAGAAGTTGAGAGCTAGGCCGAGCCGGATGGGATGTGTGGGTGGGAGCTCAATCATGGCAATGTCACTGGCAGCTTTGTACGCAACCAAACTGTTCTCTGCTGCTTCCTTCCTGTCATTACCCGTGGCAAACTCTGCTAGGTACCTGTGGTAGTCACCCTTCCTGCAAACACACAAAAACAAGCGTGGGCGAAAAGATTAACTTTGCATTAGCTAAATTGACTTGATGTCAGAAAAGTGTTCAAAAATGTTATGATATACCAGGCCTGTCACGATTATTTTCAATAAAATCTATTTTATTTCAATCAAATTTTGTCATGCAAAAAAGGGAAATTTAAGAGTTTAAAGAAATGCAATGAAATGCATGATATCGTGTCTCCTTTTCTGATGTGGAGAGTCATAATATGGTAGGGAGTAAAGAATGAAGAATATAAAAACTGTTGTAAAGTACAGAAAGATAGTCATAGGTCTTCTGTCATATGAAATAAAGTCCTGTGGGTTTAATCAGACTGCATTATATGATATTATATTATATAAACAATAGACATCATTTTCACAGCACTGAAGTAAATCACATAGGCCTATTTTATTATAACTTTTACATATGATTCTAAGTATAACATAACGATAACATTAACCACTTAAATTGTGATGATCAAAACAGAATTAAATCATTAATTGCAATCATTTGTATGACAATGAATCATCAGCACACAATTCATAATCCTGACAGGCCTATGAAAACCATTCTAATGAAGCATAATCAAAGGCTTTATTATGTTCAAGACATTAAAATGCACCGTATGCAAATTTCCTGGGTGTTCAAACACCTTCTTGTGGGGTGGGGGGGCGGTAGTTTAGTATGTTCAAGGTACACATTTGATCATTATGTTTTTCCTGGGAATCAAACCCATGACCTAGGTGAGGGTACAGTGCCACGCTCTACAGAAATGTAAAAATAAAGCTAATTTTCATCTCATATACTCAACACTCTGACCCTCGCCCATCTAACCATTGTGTAGAAGACATATGAAGTTCTAAATGCATGTATTTGTCAACCACCTACATTTTGTAGTAGAAAACTTTGGATTCTCCTGTGTTGGCTGCAGGAATGAGGTGTTTGTCCAGTACATCCAGTATGTCATTGCAAATAGATTTCAGCTCATTCTCAACCTGCAAAGGGTAAGATGAGAAATGGCACAGTAATTACGGCATCACATACATCTAGATTACACGACTTAAAAAACAAAACCTAAAAGCCTTCCACAAGACACCATGTAAGTCTCTGAGCCATAGAACTCAAGTCAAGGCATTTCAAGGTATGGATTCAGGTATTATTGCAAAATAAAGGTTAATTTATTGGCATTGATGGGTCCATGAAGAACCTTTAACATCCATGGAATTTTTCCAATGCACAAAAAGGTTATTTATTGTGGAAAAAGGTTCTTTAGATTTTTAAAATGTTCCTCATACTAAGAAAAAATCGTTCTTTTAAGATCTGATCACTGAAAGGTTCTTTGGTTAACCAAAAATGGTTCTTCTATAGGGGTTAGGCATGTGACGGTATCAAATTTTCATGTTGCGATAATTGCTGAAGTTATCATCATGGTATACTGTATTGAATTAATGAATTAGACATTTATATAGCACTTTACTATGTACTACTGTACACCCAAAGCACTTTACAATCGTATCAGGGCTCTCTCCTCAACCACCACCAGTGTGCAGAATCCACTCAGATGATGCAACGGCAGCCACAAAGGCATCAGTGCGCTCACTACACACCAGCTATAGGTGGAGAGGAGAGAGAAGAGTGATAGAGCCAATTCAATGGATAGGGATTATTAGGAGGCCATGTTTAGAGCAAGAGCATGACATAACACGCTTCGTTCGGAATACGGAAGCCGAGAGATTTTTCAACAATGGCTGTGTCCCAATTCAGGGGCTGCACCCTTTGAAGGCTGCATACATCATCGAGGCAGTCTCATTTAAGAAAAACAACTGTTAGATTGCAACGTAAGAAAGAAATTACAGTATTTTACACCTCACAATGAATATCAGTAAATATTATTACGGTTACTTTTCTTAAATATGACATCCTTAATGAAGTATGCACCCTTCAAATGCAACCTCCGAAGGACGAAGCCTCCGAAATGAGATGCAGCTCCTGTCAACAAAGGAGTGTGTTTTTGGTTGTGAGGGAAATATTACCTTTTTCAGCTTCCCAAAGAACCCAACATTAAAGGGTTGGTTCACCCAAACATGAAAATAATGTAATTTATTACTCACCCTCATGCCGTTATGTAGCGTTATGAATCTTTTGTGTCAAATCAGCGCCAAAGTCACGTGATTTTAGCAGTTTGGCGGTTTGACACGCGATCCGAATCATGATTCGACACGCTGATTCATAACGCTCCGAAGCTTCCTGAAGCAGTGTTTTGAAATCGGCCATCACTATATAAGTCGTTACTTAGTTTTTTTTTGGCGCACCAAAAATATTCTCGTCGCTTTATAATATTAATATTGAACCACTGTACTCACATGAACTGATTTAAATATGTTTTTAGTACATTAATGGATCTTGAGAGAGGAAATGTCATTGCTGGCTATGCAGGCCTCACTGAGCCATCGGATTTCAACAAAAATATCTTAATTTGTGTTCTGAAGATGGACAAAAGTCTTACGGGTGTGGAACGGCATGAGGGTGAGTAATAAATGACATTATTTAAATTTTTGGGTGAACTAACCCTTTAAGGGAACAGTGAACGGAGTTGTGCACGTATGTTTGTTTGTTCCCGGGATTTCGGTGACAAATACTTTGTAAACAAGTCCCAGTTCGGCAATCGGCACGCAAGTGCATAAAATGTAAACAACAGGAACGTTTTTGTTCCCTTTTTATTTATAATGATGTCGCAGCTAGCAGACGATCTCTACGCAGAAGCTGTGCGCGCTCGTGACACTTTAACTCCGCCCACGGCACTGACGGCAGGCACGCCTCCAGGAGCTCGCCTTTTTTCAGAAAGACTCAGTTTAGCGTATCTAACTTTTATAAATATGATAAAACTAAAGACTTTTCAGAGATATGAAGGATGCATTATTACTCTATATGTACTCAAGATTAACATGAGATTAAAAACTGTGTGATACCCCCCTTTAATAATGTTTAACTAAATGTTGAAATTAATATTAATTAATAAATGCTTTAGAAGTATTTTTCATTGTCAGTTGAAAAAAAATGAATGAACTAATGTTAACTACTGGAACCTTATTGTAAAGTGTTACCGAACAATAATAAAGAATCATAACATTTCCAATCAATATCTAGGGCATGTTATAGTCCAAGAGCTAATTTAGTCCCCCCCAAAAGGCGCTCCTATAACTAAAATTGTTCCCAGTTCCTGTGATGCAAACACACCACAAGTAGGTACTTCCGCCAATAGTTCTAGGAATTACGAAAATGTTCCTCCGGTGTGAAAGCGAACTAAAAGTACGAAAAGCAACAACATTTGTAACCTGAAATAAAAAAAAATTAAAAAATGTTTTTTTTTAAATGTAGTCTCACCGTTTGTCTGTATTCTCGGATCATTTTGAGTTTGTCCTCTCCGCCCTTGCTCTCCTCTTTCTGCTCAATGCTGCTGATTATCCTCCAGGAGGCTCTCCGTGCTCCAATCACATTCTTATATGCAACTGATAACAGGTTTCTCTCCTCTACTGTGAGCTCGATGTCCTTCCCTGCAACATTCTTCATTGTCTCCACCATTTCTGAAACACAGAGAGAGAAGATTGATCCTACTGACAAAAGGGGAACACATCAACAAAGATCATGAAAGGGAAAAAGGACACAGCTCTTCTGTTACAATTCATAACATACAAATGACTGGGTAGTGAAATAAGGGAACCTTTTTTTCTTTTAATTTTCCAGATAAAGGTTACCAGCATGGTAACTAATTCTTCTAGAGGTTTCAATCTCTAACAGTTTGCGAGCCCTTGCCAGTACAAATTAACCATTCACAGATTTTACAGAACAGTTCTTGGCAATGAGAGCACAGATCAACATTTACTTTAGTACACCAAAAATGCAGTATAAGCTTAGGTTGGGTTGAGTTAGTTTAGACCTGTGGTTTTCAATCTTTTAGATGCCAGACCCCAAAATTGTATCAGGGGATCCTAAAATTTAAAAAGGCATCCATCTTTTAAGTTACCTTTTAATTTATTTATTTATATCAATTTGCATTTGTTTATTTTAGTCTGACTTAATTTAATAGATGAATCACTTTTTTATATTATACACAATTTTATTCATTTATTAACATCTAATTTAATTATTTTAATCTAATTACTTACAGTTTTTCTCTAGACTTTTCAACGGACCCCATTTTGAAACATCAACAATGCAGCATAAGCTTAGGTTGGGTTGGGTTGAGTTAGTCTAGGCCTTTCCAAACGGATATTTCTTCCCATTTCACCTGAACGTGCGCATGTGAATAGCAAGCGTTTAGTCTTTTGGGGTTCAACCCACAAATTCACCAGGAATAGGACAAACAAATCCTGCTCTGCTGCTGCGTCTTCCTCGGCTGCAATTCAAATGTGACAAGAACATACATCGCCAAAAACATCAACTCACCATCGTATCTCTCTGCTTGCTCTGCTAGTTTAGCCTGGTATACCAAGTGCTCTCGATCTGCCATGGTTACTTGGGGATCGGGAGGAGGTGGAAATGGTAAAGCGACGTTGTTTTTTGTGCAGACGGATGAAAAGGTTATAAGCAAGTGAATAAATATACTATACTGGGTTACTTAGTAAATCAACGGCAGCTTAAAATCCTCGTACACTGTAACCGGCGACACTGCACTAAATATGGCGACAAAACTCTATCCGGGAAATTCGCAGCGAGTCCTGCGCACTTCCTTCGCGACGAATGTGGATA
>RJVU01050164.1:639244-659001 GCA_003731715.1 Anabarilius grahami | reverse complement strand
AATAGCTTTTGTAAATGTAAAAAAAAAAAAAGAAAAAAAAGAAAAGTAAATCAAGGAACACAAATAAATTAGAAACAAAGAAAGAAAAGTGTACAAAGAGGGTTTTTTTTAAATTCATCTTCCAGTAAACCAAAGTCTCCTATCATCCTAACAAATTTGCAGGCCTGCATGTTTACTCTTCATTCAAATTAATGATGGAAACTATCTACAAATGAAATCAGATTTTGTCTTCATACACTTGCATTTAAATAATTTACCATAGAAATCAACATTAAATTAGACAAATTCAGCTTTTTTTTTTGTCATCCAACAATAAAAAGAAGGCAGTGACTGGGCCTTTGTTTTCAACCAATTAGACATATCATCCACGAAAGTATTTGAGTGCATGCAATAAAAAAAAAAAAAAGATGAACTGTTTGTCAATTTGACCCCAAAAAATTTTTTAAAAAATGTATATGTTCTGACATCTCTTGGATACTCCTTTGCCTGGTTTTTGTGATGGTCGTACCTAGAAAAAAAATCAAGAACATCTGTCACAAAACATTTCATAATTTAAAGCTTCACTGGTAATTCCACATACCCACTACCGATCATGGCCAGCCATACATTTAAGATATTTGTAATCCAGTTGACTAGACATAATTTACATTCAAGATATCTATAATGCTATTATGACAAGTCATATATTTCCACTAGAAATATTTGAGTTTTTATTTGTAGAAATTGTAATTAAAAATAGCCTCTCCACGACTGATTTTACACAATTAGGCCTATTGTATTTCAAGATGTCTAATTAAATTATTATTCGTAAAATCGCCAAATCCAGACATCTGATTTTTTTTTTTTGACCTGTCATAATTGTAATTGCTGATATCATTATCTCTTCATTATTAAAGATATCTGGAATACATTTTTGATATCTTAATCTAAGTCAAAATGGCCTAATATTATAGATACCTTGAATTTGATTTATGACTAGACAAAATATAATACTTACCAATTAAATGTAATTTACAAAGTTGTTATTTTACAAGAAAATCTCAAACCAGTGTAGTTGAATCATACACCAGTCCTATAAATAAGATGTTATATGGCAAGCCAAGTTATTTAATGCTTTGGTTTGGCAATCCATAATTATATTTCAGATAGTTACAATTGTGTTTTGACAAGTCAAAGTGATCATTAGAGATATGTGCAATTATAATTTGACGAATAAGAAAGATGGTTCAAGATATGTGTATTCAAAATTCAAAAAGTGGTGTGTAAACTTCATTATGGGCAAAATTGTTTGTTGTGGTTGAAATGATGCCACAAATGTGAGAGTCATCATTTTTAAAAAGAGNTTAATTATTAAAGATATCTGGAATACATTTTTGATATCTTAATCTAAGTCAAAATTGCCTAATATTATAGATACCTTGAATTTGATTTATGACTAGACAAAATATAATACTTACCAATTAAATGTCATTTACAAAGTTGTTATTTTACAAGAAAATCTCAAACCAGTGTAGTTGAATCATACACCAGTCCTATAAATAAGATGTTATATGGCAAGCCAAGTTATCATTTAATGCTTTGGTTTGGCAATCCATAATTATATTTCAGATAGTTACAATTGTGTTTTGACAAGTCAAAGTGATCAAAGAGATATGTGCAATTATAATTTGACGAATAAGAAAGATGGTTCAAGATATGTGTATTCAAAATTCTATTTAAGTGGTGTGTAAACTTCATTATGGGCAAAATTGTTTGTTGTGGTTGAAATGATGCCACAAATGTGAGAGTCATCATTTTTAAAAAGAGATTAAAAACATTATCACACAATGAAATGTTTTACGTTCTCATACATTGTTTAGATTATTACATGCTTAAAACTATGATAATGTATAAAACGTTTAAAGAATTTTAGTTAGAATTTTAAAGTCTGGCTCTGGTACAAGGGACAATAAAATCTATACATAAAAAGCATTTGAAAAGTAGCAACAAAAGAAAATGAAGGCATGTAAAAGGTTTCTACATCAGTTTTAATTTGATTTTTATACAAGAAAAAGTTGAAATCTGATCGTTTTGATATTAATAATAATAATAATCAACCCTTGGGATATAAAGCTGCCCAAAGTTGAAACCGTAATATGTTTATCACGTATATTAAAAGGATAGTTCACCCAAAAATAAAAATTCAGACATTATTTCCTGATTAAACATTGCATACATTTTAAAATCTTGCTAATTACTAAGTTCTTAATGCATTATATTCCTTCATGTCTATTGCTATTTCAAAATTCTGGCCAGTTGATAATACCAAGAATGTCAAAACCAAATGCAGGCGGTAGAACCTTTTCCTATTTAGCACCAAAAAGTCTCCCTAGCCTTGCTCAGACACACTCTCAGCTTAAATCTAGACTAAAGAAACATCTTTTTTTTTAACCTGGCACATTATCACATTTCTATAATTCACATATGTTAAAGAATTGTTAGGCTGCATAAATTATGTCAACAAGAACTGGGAAGACTTATCATAACAATGTACTTGTTACATCGTAAGAAGAATGCCATCTACTCTAATATTGGTCTCTCTTTTTAATCCCAAGGTTACCGTAGTCAGCCGTATCCGGTCCGTATCCAGATCAGATGGTGGACGGGACCTGCGCCTAGACATGACCTCATCGCAGCCCTGAATGTCAGCAGAGATCCTGTCAACTAGACAATCCCGTGAAGGCCTCGTCGACACTACAGCCGTCAGCACAGATCCTCAGCAAAGACCAGACAAGTCCTCTGCACAAATGTATGACCAGCTTCGTTTACAAATCGGCGAGATGAATCCGATCTTCAAGCAAAAGGAACTAGATTAAATTTTTGAATGCTACCGATCCGCAATCTCATTTCTGACTTGTGATGCAGTCTGAATCACAAACACACCATGTTCGTTTATTGGCCTGGTTTCTCCCAAGGTTTTTTTCTCCCTTCTGTCACCTGATGGAGTTTGCCACTGTCACCTCTGGCTTGCTTAGTTGAATATACTTAATATTCAACAATATTATTGATCTGACTCTACTGTACGGACACTGTTGTATGAGAACTGAACTGAGCTGGATGATCACTTTTCTGCAGAACTGCTTTATAGATTAAATTAACTAATAATTAATGATTTTTACAATGGAACTGAATCAACTTAATTTCAAACTTAAACTGACTTCAGCTGAAAAATTACACTATTTTCTTTTAGAGTTGCTGTACAGCCGAAATTAACTCTGCATCACTGAATCATTTTCCTGTTATCACTGTAAAGCTGCTTTGAAACAATCTGTATTGTATAAAGCGTTATATAAATAAAGGTGTCATGACTTGACTATTTATTCACCCTGGTGCTGTTCTAATACAACTGTGAAAAAGGGTATGCAGCTTATGCTACCTTTATACATGCATATATTCTTATCATTCTGCTGCATTTTAATATTAAGGGTGTTTTCAGACCTGTAGATTGTTTGCTTTGTTCTGAAACAGGGACTTAATTTGTTATAATGTTGCATTTTCCTCTTGGTTCGGTTCGCTTTCACAAGGAAACATTTCGAAGCGTACCAAAATGTGTTTATGAAAGTCACATGAAATAAAATCTGTCCTCTTATTGGTCAGAGTTTCCTCTGTGCCAGATTTACCTCTGTGTCATCAATCAAGATGGACTGACAAGCTTGCTCTGTGAGCTTATTGTGGCTTTATCTGTAGGTGTCTTTATANTTATACATGCCTAAACGAACTGAACAAAGGGAGAAAACACACCAGGTTCCAAAAAAAAAGTGGTGTGAAAACGTGTTACGAAATTTTGCATGTACAATTTAAGATCCTCTTGCCAGATTTGTTCCATAGTGCACCAATATTAAAACAAGAATTTAAACAAAAGTGGATGCAAGAAACTTAAAAGGAGAAAAAGTTGAGTGAAAACCTTGCTAAGAATTATTTTCCTTTCTGACAGATTAAGTCAGTCTGATACTGAATGGTCTGTGATCTCTCCTGGGTATTTATTAACTTGACTCAATTTTACAATTTGCAAGAGCAAAACAAGCAATAAAATTGATCAAGTTCAGCGTTGTGTTGTTTGTCATTAAAGATGGTCCTTGCACTTTCACTGGTCATCTCTGAAGAGGCACTAAGTTGCACCTATTGACAGAAGAATAAAAAACAATTTATTAATAATGATGATACTCAAAAGTATTTTTTTTTGCTGCATTTACAAAAGCAGCAGCACCAATTTATCAGTGTTCAATAAAACCTTACAAGACTTCAACAAAAGTGTGGTCAGCAAAGACAGATGATATACATATTACCCCATTACTTGTTGCCTGAATTAACATTATTGATTTAAGTAATTAATCCAAAACACACATTATTTACCCTAGTAGTCCTCTACCAGACCAATTCCGTGGAGTCAAATTAAGATGCACTTCTTGTCCATTTCGAAATAGTCCAACACGTAGGGATTTCTGCAGTATAGATAGGAGAATAAACCATCAAGATGAAAATCTAAATGAATCATGCAGTACATAAACAGGAATGCAGAGTATTAAAAAGAGTATGTAAATACAAACTAAATGGATAGATTTTCAAGTTACAACACACCCCTTCACTATGTTGGACAACAGAAGCGATGTCACGCAGATTCCTGAAGTTTTGTGTATTTACGGACCCAAACTCCATAATCTCATCACCAACTCGCAAACCCTACACACAGAAGAAAACAGAGATCAAACATCAACTGCAACTATTGTCCCTCGAGAAAAATCAACAGCCACCTTGTAAAGTGCTGTAAACTCTGTATTTACATCATCAGTTTGTGCCTAGATTCAAAATAAGACTTAAGTACAGAATTAAGTATGTGAAATGAAATAAACCTTCCGATCAGTAACTTACAAGCTTGGTTATTATAGTTAACTAAAACCATTAAAAAACATTTTTGTTACTTGGAAAAAATAAACTGTTAATTAAACGTTAACAGAAATAAAATATAAAAAACAACAGCTAGTTGCCAAGGCAAAATTTCTCATTTTAATTTAGTTGTAATTTATTCATATTATTTTAATTTAGTTAACTTGATGTACTAAAATATCAGAATCTAAAATAAAATTTAAAAACTATATAGACCTATTTAAAAAAAATTACTTAAACTTACTTAAAGCTGCAGTCCGCAACTTTTTTGGGTTAAAAATTATCCAAAATCAATTTTTGAGCAAGTACATAACCAGCCAGTGTTCAAAACCATCTCATTATCTTAGCTCGATTCACAATGGTACGCTTGTAATAATGTTTTATAATAAGAGCGACATGGCGGATTTCCGCGTCATTACGTCACGCCCGTAAACAGAAAGGAAGAAGTTCAGGCAAGTCGGTTGGGTGAGGACGCTGCCGGTAGCGGCACATTTATAGCCTGTTCTCACAGCAGCTGAAATAATTAAACTTATAATTTTTATGGCGGATTGTAATCCAGAAAGATCCAAATGACAATCATCAGTGACAACTGGAGATTCACTCGTAGTCAAAAGCAAAAGACTTCGGACTGCAGAGTGGCTACAGACATTGAAATCTACAGGTAATGCTAATGTACACTAAATACACAGTCACGCAATGCTGATGTTGTTAACATTAACAATTTGAGAACAATATAACAGTAATAATAATTTGCACGGTTTGTCATGATCAGAGCTAAGCGATCGTTAGATTTAATCATCATTGGCAGCGCGATTTACTGTAGGCTTAATGCTTTTTTCCTCAGTTGGTCAGAAAAAAGTGGCAGACATGTAACTTACTTGTTCAAATGATATATTCCAGTGAAAATTCTTATTTTGGTCATACTTTCAAGACGTAGAATCTGTGATTCTGAAGTTCAGTATCCACCGGTGAGGTGACTGACAGCAAGCATTAGATTCATCCGCTCTGACGAGCAGTGCCGACGCACAACGCACGTACAGATAACTGTTCCACATATGACTGCAATTGCAGGTTTCAAACAAGAGATGGCGACAAAGAGGAAAAATGGCGGACTGCAGCTTTAAAAGTTGCAACCATGTAAATTACTTATATAATGTTGCATATTTACAAGTAAGAAGGACACATAGTAAGAAAAAAAGTAGGTCAGGATTTTAAAAACCGAGAAGGTATATTAAGCAAATGGGATGCAATTTAATTTCGACCATTCAGAAGGTTAGAAATGGCTGATTGGGGGCACAAACTCACAGCCTGAAAAGCAGGGGAACCCTGTGTTACAGCGTCTACCAGGGCAAATGGGGATGGCGGAGACACAGACTGTTCAGTGGCTTCCATCTTTGTCTCATCCTTCTCATGTCTGACCCGTGCTGTAGCATGGACCTTATGAAGAGCCTCCTCTATCTCCACCATGATAGCTTTGTGATCATTCTGTAAACCTTTAAAAATGATTTGATTAAAAAAAAAATGTTAAGCACTTGAAGAGTTACAAGAATGGCAAATGATTAAACAAATATAGATAGTATAGGTATGTATACTTATATAGTACCAGTCAAATGTTTGGAATAATTAAGATTTTTAAAATGCGATTAAAAGAAGTCACTTATGCTTAGCAAGGCTGCATTTCTTTGATCAAAAACACAGTAAAAACAGCAATATTGTGAGGTGAATATAAACTTGGGTATGTCAAATTCAAGTGGAAATCCAAAACATGCACCAGAGTCTTAGAGTTAATAAATGTTTTGATATAAATTACACCAATTCCTTACTGAAATTAAACAAATATCCTTTCACTTACAAAGAAAGAAATACTGTGGCACTACCATGGCATAATGATGGTTTCAGACAGTAAAACTATGGTACAGTGATATATACTGAATTATTAATATATTCATACACCATTATACATGTTCAAAAGCCAAAGGTATTATCATCATACTTTGTGTTCACTACCCTAAAAAAAACGTAAGAGCATTCATTTTAAACATAGATGTAGGGGTGGGTGATATGACCAAAATATTATATCACAATACAAGTAATTTTATTTCACGATAATGATATATAATCAAGATATAGTTCTTTTTGCTTTAAATAAGGTTTTATTTCAATAAGTTCTCGTCACCAATTTCAATATCAAAAAAAAAAAATGTTTAGCCTGAGTAAAAAACAAAAAACAAGATTATTGAAGACAAGTAAACTGTCAGTATTAAAATAAGAACAAAGAAACTAATTACAAGCAATGAAAAAACTACAATAGAACAAAGACACAAATGAAATAGACCTACCTATAAAAAAAAAAACTACAAGCACTAGAAATAAGATCTACATAAATACTACATATACTACATAAATTGTATAAAGTAATTATATGTACACAACCACTGCATAGTCTTGGTTGTCAAAAGTAACGGTACTTCGGTGCCAAGTCGGTACTAAAATTTTAAAATTGTGATGATTCCAGCAATCATTTTAAGTGTTGTTGAGTGGATTCTGACTAATTTAAACACCTCTGATTGGCCACTGTGTTCATGCGCTCAACAGATATGTCTGTGATTGGCTACAATGATCTACGCTTCAAAAACATGTTGTAAATAGAAATCTTTGATGCTCTTCACCGAGTGTTTGCACAGATACACATGGCATTTGAAAGCAGGCATCTATCAGAGGACAATATGGCCTGCTGACAGACGCCTGCTTTTAAACGTTTAAAATAAGGATGCACCAATATTTCGGCTACCAAGAATTTTCGGCCGAGAGCCATTTTCGGTTTCGGCCTGAAATGGTTTTGGAGGGCCAAAAATCTGTGAAATTAGCGTTTCTCCTATGGCATGTTTTGATTGTCTATTTCGTGCACACAACGTGGATATGCTACAACAGTTAAAACAGTTATGAATGAACAACAGAAGGTATGTTGAAAGATACAGTACAACTTACCGAAATGAATCCTGTCTCATGTAATCACTCAGTCAGTGTTTCAACCGGGGAAAGACGTCAATAAAACAGCTTGTAGGCTATACAATGTCACTTAATATTAAATTTACCTCAAGAAAGCTTTTCGGCCAAGTGAATCCTGAATTTTCAGTTTCGGCCCAGAATTTTCATTTCGGTGCATCCCTAGTTTAAAATCAATTGTTTTTAACCCACAATGCTTAAAAATGCATGCATATTATATGCTTTTGTGATGACGCAGCACAGCAAAGTCACGCGAGCATAACTGCGAAAGACGATATTTCTACCGGTTTATTGTGTCTACTGGTATAGATGAAAAACATACTCACAAGAGATACTGTGCCTTGCTGTTCGGACCTTGTACAAATCCACATCAGCACGAGGAAAGCCTTCGACATCAACCAGGGGACCATCCATGCCTACACCTCCCTGCTGAAGAAACCATATGAATGTCTTTTGTCTTTAGAAAATTAGCAAGCAACATGGTGAACAGCGGCAACAGAGGTAAACTCTTTCAAATCTATGGCTGAAACCCAGATATCCAACCGAGGGGGTAAACCGACAACAATAAAATCTTTTTTGTGTGACTTATTTTTATTATTTAAATATTTTAATCAAAATTGATTGGTGGGAACAGGAAATTATATTAAATCAAAGCAAATAAGAATGTGAAAATCAGACAAAAAGACAAAAGTAAAACGGTTTACTTAACATCATTAAAGGATTAGTTCACTTTCAAATTAAAATTTCCTGATAATTTACTCACCCCCATGTCATCCAAGATGTTCATGTCTTTCTTTCTTCAGTCGAAAAGAAATTAAGGTTTTTGATGAAAACATTCCAGAATTTTTCTCCATATAGTGGACTTCAATGGAGCCCAAACAGTTGAAGGTCAAAATTACAGTTTCGTTGCAGCTTCAAAGCGTTCTACACGATCCCAGCGTTCTACGGAATAAGGGTCTTAAAGAAACAATCTCTCATTTTCTAAAACAAAATAAATAAAAAAATTATATAAGTTTTAACAAAAAATGCTCTTCTTGAACTAGCTCTCTTCTTCTCTATTAGAGTTCCAGCAGTGTAGACACTGCTAAGTGTATTACTGCCCTCCACAGGTCAAAGTTTGAACTAATTGTTATTTACTTGCAATAGAATATTGTTTATGATAATTTAGTTCAAACTTTGACCTGTGGAGGGCAGTAATACACTTAGCAGTGTCTACACTGCTGGAATTCAAATAGAGAAGAAGAAGAGAGCTAGCTCAAGATGAGCATTTATGGTTAAAAATTATACATTTTTAAAAAAAAATTAGAAAATGAGCGATGGTTTCTCTAGATAAGACCCTTATTTCTCATCTGGGATCGCTGTAAACTGTAATTTTGACCTTCAACCGTTTGGGCTCCATTGAAGTCCACTATATGGAGAAAAATCCTGGAATGTTTTCATCAAAAACCTTAATTTCTTTTCAACTGAAGAAAGAAAGACATGAACATCTTGGATGACATGGGGGTGAGTAAATTATCAGGAAATTTTAATTTGAAAGTGAACTAATCCTTTAATGCAGGAATGAACCGCAAGCCCACAAAGCATTGGGAACAATGTAATAAAAATAAATGCCTTGATTTAAAGTTGTTAATTAAAAGTATAGAAACAGTGTAGTTGAAATTTATTATAAAATAACCAAATATATAATTAATTTACATGTGTAGAGAGAGTGACTTGATTAGATTATTCGCAGGGCTTTATGGGAGTGGGTGTTCACTGCAGAGTACCTTTGGTGCCGTTTGCTTGCTGCGATTATATGATTAGTGGATATTACTCTAAGGATCACGGGTAGTATAGTTCTTCAAGAATTGCACTGTTAACATGACTTTTGGGGAAAATGGATTGGAATTTTACTTCCAGAAACCAACTGTTGCAATCTGATATAGAGACAGGAAAGTCTCAAAATATGCTCACAAATTGCAAATGCATAATCAATCAATTTGTGAATTTAAAAATTGTGCACATTGTATATTTGTGCAGTGTTTTTAATTTAATTGAAAATATTTTGTAATTATTATAATTTTGGGGGCGGGGGGTGTATGTTAAAGGGTTACTTCACCCAAAAATGTAAATTCTGTAATTTATTACTCACCCTCATGTCGTTCCAGACCCGTAAGACCTTCGTTAATCTTTGGAACACAAATTAAGATATTTTGTCCGATGGCTCCGTGAGGCCTACATAGGGAACAATGACATTTCCTCTCTCAAGATCCACAAAGGTACTTAAAACATATTTAAATCAGTTCACATGAGTACAGTGGTTCAATATTAATATTATAAAGCGACGAGAATATTTTTGGTGCGCCAAAAAAAACTAAATAACGACTAATAAAGTGATGGCCGATTTCAAAACACTGCTTCGGGAAGCATCGGAGCACAATGAATCAGCGTATCGAATCAGCTGTTCGGAGCACCAAAGTCACGTGATTTCAGCCATTGGCAGTTTGATACGCGATCCGAATCATGATTCGATACACCGATTCATTTGTGCTCCGAAGCTTCCTGAAGCATTGTTTTGAAATCGGTCATCACTAAATAAGTCGTTATTTTGTTTTTTTGGCGCACCAAAAATATTCTCGTCGCTTTATAATATTAAAGGAACACTTCACTTTAAAAAAAAAAATAGGCTCATTTTCCAACTCCCCTAGAGTTAAACAGTTGAGTTTTACCGTTTTCGAATCCATTCAGCCGATCTCCGGGTCTGGCGGTACCACTTTTAGCATAGCTTAGCATAGTTCATTGAATCTGATTAGACCGTTAGCATCTCGCTCAAAAATGACCAAAGAGTTTTAATATTTTTCCTATTTAAAACTTGACTCTTCTGTAGTTACATCGTGTACTAAGACCGACGGAAAATGAAAAGTTGCGATTTTCTAGGCCGATATGGCTAGGAACTATAGGCTACTCTCATTCCGGCGTAATAATCAAGGAACTTTGCTGCCGTATCATGGGTGCAGTAGGCGCAATGATATTACGCAGCGGCTGTGACCCCGTTTGCACAGGGAGCGTGCCTTGCAACCATGGAGACGCTGTGTGAGAGGCGCTGCGTAATATCATTGCGCCTGCTGCACCCATGGTACGGCAGCAAAGTTCCTTGATTATTACGCCAGAATCGGAGTATAGTTCCTAGCCATATCGGCCTAGAGAAACGCAACTTTTCATTTTCCGTCGGTCTTAGTACACGACGTAACCACAGAAGAGTCAAGTTTTAAATAGGAAAAATATCAAAACTCTTTGGTCATTTTTGAGCGAGATGCTAACGGTCTAATCAGATTCAATGAACTATGCTAAGCTATGCTAAAAGTGGTACCGCCAGACCCGCAGATCGCCTGAATGGATTCGAAAACGGTAAAACTCAACTGTTTAACTCTAGGAGAGTTGGAAAATGAGCCTATTTTCAAAAAAAGTGGAGTGTTCCTTTAATATTGAACCACTGTACTCACATGAACTGATTTAAATATGTTTTGTGTACCTTTATGGATCTTGAGAAAGGAAATGTCATTGCTGGCTATGCAGGCCTCACTGAGCCATCGGATTTCATCTAAAATATCTTAATTTGTGTTCCGAAGATTAACGAAGGTCTTACGGGTGTGGAACGGTATGAGGGTGAGTAATAAATGACAGAATTTAAATTTTTGGGTGAACTAACCCTTTAATTCGTTTTTGTGAATGTGAATTATTTTTTGCGTGTGTGCATATTTTGTCCATGTATTGACACTATTCTGCCTCCATACAAGGCAGTTGGTTTAAGACGCTATTTCAGCAGGGCTGACTAATGTATTTCACAATGTTCTGGTGAAATATTTAATAAAGTCAAAGCACGCTAAATGTCATTTAAGCCACCTGTCACGTTAGTATTTCCTTTATAATTTCCATTCTTATTGTCATGATACGTTGAGACAGATGAACGTTCTCCAAACGCAGTTAAACAAGTTTTAAGCAAGGAACGATACATAACGAGTGCCATATACAAGAGCCGAAGTCGTATTCAAGTTAAAGGCTTTTGAAAAATCGTTGCTCTCGAGACCGTAGCGTGCATCAAGCGCAAACGAGTCCTGTAAGAACTAATTAAACAACTTCAAAGCAGCCAACAAAGCCTATCTATTTCAAGGCTGAATGACAACATATTTAAATCCATAAAAATATCTATGGTTCGAACTTACAGCTTGGAGCATGTCGTAGTATGCTTTGATTTGCTCTTCTATTTCTTCCTTTCTTTTTATTAGTAGTCGAACATCCTCTTCAGTTACACTTGGCTCAACAGCGTTGTTTACCTCTGTCATTTTCATGACAATTTTTGCCCAAAAAAGACCTGAATTGTCTTTATCCAAGTAATCTCTGAGTGCTCAACAATTACAGATTTTACTTATTTTATTTAAAGAAATCTTACAAATTGTTCACGCCAAATGATTCAACAGAAGCGCACTAAATAGTCAGTAGTCACGGAGCTTCTTCTCTGGCGGATTCACTGCCGGGTTGCAAGCAAACTAAAGAGCTGCATAACGCCATCTATGTGCTGGAGAGCGAATCCATTAAATTCTTCTTCTTCTTCTTTTGATTTTATTGGCGGATGGCAAACCACCTTAAGGTGCATTTACCGCCACCTACTGGACTGGAGTGTGGGCAGCAACTTGACAAAAAAGGAAGGACTTAAAAAAAATTAAAAAAAAACATTAACTAAATATTCATATGAAATTCTTTCACTTAAAACAGTATTTTTCAAATAATGCATTAGAAGACTGAATATTTTCCCAGACATTGTTTTCCCTAGAAGATTTTCCAACTTGTATTTCTAATTCCCTTCTTACTTCTTCATATCTTTTACAATCCATTAAAATGTGTTTTACTGTCTCTTGTGTGTTGCAGTGATTGCAAATACCAGTGGCGTGTTTCCCTGTAAAATTTAAACCAGCATGATCTATTGGGGGCAGTCGTGGCCTAATGGATAGAGAGTCGGACTTGTAACCCAAAGGTCATGGGTTCGAGTCTCAGGTCCGGCAGGGATTGTCGGTGAGGNATTTTTCAAATAATGCATTAGAAGACTGAATATTTTCCCAGACATTGTTTTCCCTAGAAGATTTTCCAACTTGTATTTCTAATTCCCTTCTTACTTCTTCATATCTTTTACAATCCATTAAAATGTGTTTTACTGTCTCTTGTGTGTTGCAGTGATTGCAAATACCAGTGACGTGTTTCCCTGTAATGTAAAATTTAAACCAGCATGACCTATTCTAAGATGCGTAACTATCTTTTCTTCCTTTGGATTCCTGCTCTGCCTAACACTTATGCCTACTTGTTTTTGTATATTATACAGATGTCGTCCAGTATCAGCTATGTCCCAATATTCTTCCCATATTTTGTTTACATGTCCCTTAATAATGGTTTTAATTTCTGCTCTACATAACGGTATTTGTACATCAACTATTTCATGTTTAATTGATCCTTTTGCCAGAGTATCTACAATCTCATTTCCTTCCACCCCTACATGAGCAGGAACCCAAAGGAAGAAGACATCCAGCCCTCTATATCATACAGTATTAATACATTTACATTTACATTTATGCATTTGGCAGACGCTTTTATCCAAAGCGACTTACATTGCATTATACTATACATTTGTATCTGAGTATGTGGCAATCCCTGGGATCGAACCCATGACCTTGGCATTGCTAGTGCCACGCTCTAACCACTGAGCTACAGGAAAGCAAGTGGAATATCTGATATATAATATCTTTTCTGCATGATGTTTTCCCAGATTGAATACTAGATTGGGCAGAAATCCATTCAATTCTTGTTGTTGTTTTTGTTTGTTGGTGCATTACCGCCTCTCACCACCGAGTGAACTGGAGTGTAGAACAGTTATTCGGAAGGATTATCTATAGCCTTACTTACTTACTTAATAATAATATTCTCAAATATAATCTTGTTGCTTTTATATATTAGGCCTACAGAACATCATCTTTCATATCTTGTTTTCTTGCCAACAGATTCTTTAACACGTCTTTAGTTTTTATACTCTGTACAATATAGTATGGCATGTTCAACTGTCTCTTCTACATTACAATGACTGCAAAACCCATTATGATGCTTTTTTTGTTTTATATTGGTTACCCATTAAGTCCAGTGTGGCCCATAAGGCTACATAAGTTATAAATTATTATTCATTTCTTCTAAATAATGTTGCGATTCCTCCTCCTATACCCCCATTTTCTTGCATAGGCCTACTAAATTTAGTATTTATTTATAAGTGTCTTCCCTTTGTTCCTCTATCCCACAGTTTCTGCCAGATATTATTTGAAGCTTTTCAAATAAGTACCTTGGATTCAGATTTGCTCATGTAAACTGTGATTTCAACGTTATTGCACTTTAAATGAATTTTTTGCTAGTCTGTCCACTATTTTATTTCTTTCTATTCCTACATGTGCTGGAACCCAAAGAAAATTAATATTCCTTGATTATGGAGTCTGTACACAAGTTGCAGAATATCATATATCTTGTAAGAGCAGACTTTTTATAGCTGCTAACTAGAGTCTGTGCAGATGACTACCTTAGCCTTACTTCTTCCACCCACTGTAGAGCCTGATATATTGCCACAAGCTGTAAACACCATTAAATTGGCTGAATAAGTAAGGGATAATCCATGGATAGCTGTGCATCGCGTCGGGTCAAATTGTTTAATGTACAGCTAGCCATGGATTATCCCACTTTTATAAAAGTGCCTTAGAAAAACATTACTGGTGTGCATATTGAGACAAAACAATGGCAAAGACATATTTTAAGATAAGTCAGTGCAAGTTGCTCTCAGTTCAAACATGCATTTTAGTCTGGGACTAAGCTTAAGCCTTGTCTGTGAAACAGGGCATTAGTGCTCTTTTGCACTTCGTAATCAATTTTTCAATTTGTATATTAAAAGTCAACTTTTTTTTGTCAAACCATACTCCAAAAAAGCTGTCCCAATTCAGAGGCTGCATCCTTCGAAGGACGCAGACTTCAAAGGCCACGCCTTCGAAAGCCACAAAGTTCGGACCGAACTTTCAATTCAATTCGCATTTATTTGTATAGCGCTTTTCACAATACATATAGTTTCAAAGCAGCTTTACAGAGAATGCGTGTCAACATTACAATTTGGAGAATGCAGTTAGCTAACAATGTAATAATTTAGGCAATTTCATTTACAATCACTGTTAGCAGTTTAATTGAAGGTAGAAGCAGATGTTCAGATGTTGCGTCATCTGAAGTCCTCGCAGGAGTTGTCGCCGTCTCTTCATAGGTGTTGGTCATCTGAGGTCTTCTTAAGAGGCTGGATCCAAACTGAAGCTGATGTACTCTCTAGTCACAGGCGTCCCGAGTTAAAACAGAAAAGCAAATGGAGAATAATTAGCGTAGCTGCTGTTCTTAAGCAAAGATAGTCATGTGCAATTGATCTGATATGAGATGCGTTATGTGAATGCTTGGCTAAAGAGATGTGTCTTTAGTCTAGATTTAAAATGGGTGAGCGAGTCTGAGCCCCGAACATTATCAGGAAGGCTGTTCCAGAGTTTAGGAGCCAAATGTGAAAACGCTCTCTGAAAAGTTCACCCAATTATCCCATGATTTTACCCTCAAGCCATCCTATATATATATTTATTTTATTTTATTTTTATTTTTTTTGCAAAATACAGCCACTTAAGAGGTCTGTTTCTCATTCTGTATATGACTATCTTCTTTCAGACGAACAAAATCAGAGAAATATTATAAAATATCCTTATTCCTCCAAGGTTTATAATGGTAGTGAATGGGGGGCCGCGTTTTGAAGCCAAAATTAATGCATCCATCCATAAAAAAAAAGTAATCCAAATGACTCCAGGGGGTTAATAAAGGTCTTCTGAAGCGAAGCGATGCATTTTTGTAATGCTGGGTACACATCACAAGATAATCGAGCTGATTTTGGGCGGATTTCTTTCCCTTCCGACAATCCTAGGTAATGTCCCGATTATCTTGATGGTTCTCCAGATTATTTTATCAGATTTTCCTGTGGTGTGAGGTGTGTTAAAGGATTAGTCCACTTTTAAATAAACGTTTCCTGATAATTTACTCACCCCCATGTCATCCAAGATGTCCATGTCTTTCTTTCTTCAGTCGAAAAGAAATTAAAGTTTTTGATGAAAACATTCCAGGATTTTTCTCCTTATAGTAGACTTGAATGGGCACCAAACAGTTGAAGGTCAAAATTAGTTTCACTGCAGCTTCAAATTGTTCAACACGATCCCAGATGAGAAATAAGGGTCTTGTCTAGTGAAACCATCGCTCATTTTCTGAAAAAAATGGAAAATTATATAAGTTTTAACCAGAAATGCTCATCTTGAACTAGCTCTCTTCTTCTTCTTTATTAGAATTCCAGCAGTGTAGACACTGCTAAGCGTAATACTGCCCTCCACAGGTCAAAGTTTGAACTAATTTTTATATGCAATATGCTAGTTCAATAGTATATAACAATTAGTTCAAACTTTGGCCTGTGGAGGGCAGTAATACACTTAGCAGTGTCTCCACTGCTGGAATTCTAATAGAGGAGAAGATGAAGAGAGCTAGTTCAAGATGAGCATTTAAGGTTAAAACTTATATAATTTTAAATTTTTTTCAGAAAATGAGCGATGGGTTCACTAGATAAGACCCTTATTTCTCATCTGGGATCGTGTAGAACAATTTGAAGCTGCAGTGAAACTAATTTTGACCTTCAACTGTTTGGTGCCCATTGAAGTTTACTATAAGGAGAAAAATCCTGGAATGTTTTCATCAAAAACTTTAATTTTTTTTCGACTGAAGAAATAAAGACATGGACATCTTGGATGACATGGGGGTGAGTAAATTATCAGGCAAAGTTTATTTAAAAGTGAACTAATCCTTTAAGAGTAACTGTATCTGCTCGGAAGAACGTCGGAGCCGCCCCGATCATGATTCGTAAATATTCAACATGTTGAATTTACGAATCACGGTCGGGGCGACTCAGAAATCCTGATGTGTTGGGGGAACCCCGAGGACAAACGCACGCATGCTCTGGTGTTTATCATGTGAAACGAAACAATATCCAATCAGAAAGCGAGCTGACAGAAGTCGAAGCATAACAAACGCAGTCATGGCACAGCACAAAGTAAAGACCATGTTCCCGCGAATCCCGCCATCTCCACGACTTCATCCAAACCCTTTTCTTTTTTTTTCCCCGTGAATTTTCTGTCAAAACCATTCCAAACACTATCATCGCAATTTCTTCCTGCCTATCGTCCGCCATGTTTATTCTGAAGTCTCGAGAGATTTTGCAAGATTTTCCGTGTTCACAGTCGGGACTCTGTCTTTGTCACATCACGGCACACCACACACTATAGGAGCAAAACGGTTAAATCTAGGATTTTTTTGTCCTCATGTTTGTGGTCTTTCACATTTTGAAAATCTTATAAGATTTTAAAAATCTTTTAGTGTGTACCCAGCATAAGAAAAATATCCATATTTAAAACTTTATGAATTCAAATAACTAGATTCCGGCGGATGATTTGCGTCAGAAGAGTATCCTTTGACCTGACACCCAACGACATGACGAACGCGGAGGCACAGAGGATAGAATAAAACAAAACACCGGTCATGAATTAGAAGTCTAAAACGATAATTTTTAAAGAGAAATGTCGGAGGGTTTCAATATAAGAGAAGAGGAGCTTGAGTTTGTTGCACAGCCCTTTTTGTTTGAACCTGGAGAGGCGTCTAAGCTTACGATACTCCTACATCCTGCGTCATACATCGCATCAGAGGATTACTCATTTTGCGCAAGTCGACTTGCGCGTTCTGCGTATGGTCATCCGCCAGAAGCCAGATATTTTAATTTATAAAGTTTTTTAATATGGATCTTTTTCTTACAAGAACACATTGCTTTGCTTCAGAAGGCCTTTATTAACGTCGTATGGATTACTTTTATTTTTATTTTTATGGATGGATGCATTATTTTTGGCTTCAAAATGCTCACAACCAATATAAACCTTGGAGACTAAGGATATTTTTAAATATATCTCTGATTGTATTCGTCTGAAAGAAGATAGTCATATACACCTAGGATGGCTGAGGGTGAGTAAATCATGGGACAATTTTCCTTTTTGGATGAACAATCCCTTTAACCGTTACTCCGACTGACTTGAATACTGGCATGTGGTGTCTTTGTCAAAGGTGTCATGATTGTCTACGAGGACATTGGTGTATCTCAAAAAACATGGCCGCCATTGGCCAATGTAGTTTGAGCACCTATTACACAAGGTTAACGGAGGGCAATCGGAACGAAACTGGCTGGGCCTTTTTTACTCACAGCCCTACAGGCCTGTGAGAAATTCTAAAGAAATCGGGCACCGGGGGGGCGCCTTCACGTTTTTCACATGCGTAAAGGATTTCACATGATTTTTCGCACACGCGTGGCACCACCTTCATACCAGAACTCATTCTGAGCAACTTTATGAATTGAAAAAAAACAAAAAAACGTTTTCATAACCTCCCTTACATGGTTCATTAGTTGAGAACTTTGTCTACAAATACATACATTTCTAATAATGTAGTATTAAAAAGATAAAAACATCTAAAACATGTTTTGTCTCTTAACTTTTTTTTGTTTTTGTTAAAAATAAGAGAAATCCTTTTTTTAGTGTTATAAATAGTACAACTTCTGCTTTAAATGTATTCCTGACAGCTTGAAGTAGCAGCACCATATGAAGAAAACAATTCAGTAATATTAAGTATTAAAGCATTCATATTATTCCATTGAGACATGCTCATATTTGAGATACAGCAGGTTTATATTATGTATTTTTCTAAGTCAGCACCATAAAAGGGCAGTTGTAATACTCATTTCTTGTAAATTCAATTTTAGGAAGTAGTCTTTTTAACAATGTCAATATATGAATGACCCTATTACTTGATATACATCTGCCTTATTCAAAAAGATTGCTGGCAGATTTATAGAAATCTGAATTGTGATGTAAAATGTAGTCTAATGTTAAAACAAAACAAAAACAACTGCCCCTAGACACCCATACTACAAAACCTGCAAGAATTGTAATGTAATAAATGTAGTATCTTTAAAAGAAAGGGAGTCAAATAAGTGCCATATTTGTATTCAAAAGCAAATGCAGTTTTATATTAAAGATAGAAAAAAAGCAAAGTAAATCACTGTCACACACAGCTTGTTAGTACTGCAAAGGAGAACTACATATACAGCATCTTCATATTTACATACAAGTTACAACCAATTAAAATTATAAATATATCTTAGTTAACTTACAGCAGTTACATGAGACTGAATTTTCTGGACATTTCAAAAAGAAAAAAAAAAAAGAGCACTCTGTTAAATAACTGGCACCAACCCTACAAACAAATGAAGTGGTTATATAATTTAAATGAATAAAATTAATGCATGTTTGTTCAAAAGACTCTGTATACATTAACCATTTTGACTCCATTGTGAAAATCTGATTTCTTTTCTGAAAAAGGAGGAGCGGAGGGAGAAAAACTAAACAGCAATCATCTCTGGTTGCCTCGTCAGCCAACAATTAGAGCTGCCAAGACCAATAAACTACTATGTGGCCTAAATGCGCCATGTGTTTTAGCAGCAAAAACATAGTCCTGAACCTCGGAGAACCGACTCCAAGGTGGTTGAGAGAACTCAAACACATATGGGTTTATAACAATCCTCAAATAATCTTTATATAAAACAAACATGTACATAACAAATTTGAAAGCATCATACACATTTTATAATATATAGGGTGAATATCACAAAACCA
>RJVU01050164.1:629126-639183 GCA_003731715.1 Anabarilius grahami | reverse complement strand
TTTATATTATACCATGGTCTGTCTGAATACTCAATTCTGATTGGCAGGAAGGTGTGCATTAAAACCGTTAGTTCCAGTCAGTTTAATCACCATTCTATATTAATGCACTGCTTTCATTGAAGCACACACCACTCGCATTCCGAGATCGGAGCACAGAAACGTATCAACGCTGCCCACAGCTTTTATTAATGAAATAGCTTCGCTACTGAATTGCTACATTATATTTCGCTGAAAAGAGGGGGGTTACATCACTGTTTTGAAGAAATTAAACTCTCAGCTGCACAGATGCAAAAAATGCTATAGCTCATTCATTTAAATAAATGTAATCGTACGTACTACTTTATCTCTTTGTCTGATTTAAAGCGGGCAGAATGCTAGATCTATCTAAAGCCGTAACTGATGAAAAAAGCCGTCATTTACCCTTCCGGTCAAATATTGTGCTGCAAACATCAATAATAGCTTTAACTTGTCAATGCCAGCAAGTGACCATGGTATAAGCGTGATAATCCATGGCTAGCTGTGCGTAAAACAATTTCAATGCACTCCGTTTCACGTCAGGTGGCTCTTTGCCTCCACGTTTTGCATTAAAATGGTTTAATGCACAGCTAGCCTTGGACTATCCCTTACTTTGGGGAAAACATGGACTGGTCATGATCCTGACAGGTTTTGTGACATTCACCAAGTCAGTTGCATTCACTTACACAATTAGCATAGCCCTATAATTTCATAGATGGCTAAATCATGTGCAAGTGCAAGGTGCTTTACAGATTCTGGTTAGCTGTTTTTTTTTGTTTTGGTTGCTATATAAACTCTGAACATATTTTAACATCAAACAAGAAACGCCAGATATATATATATATATATACACACACACACACACAAATATAAAAAATCCTGTTTGGATTTAAATAGGCATATACTTAAGAGTCTATGACTGGATCATTATTACAGTGATTATTATGTTTCTAGCATGTTATATGGTTGACAACAGTGTTCTTCTAACCCTAATTGATGGAGTGTGTACCTTTTCATTTCTTAAACAACCATGTAGGAAGTCAAATTGTTGCCATATTCCAGGATGACAATGTCAAGATTCCACAAATTGTGAAAGAATTGTTGGGAGGGAGCATGAAGAATCATTTTCACATATGAATTGGCAGTCAAGACCTTAAATTCATTGAAAGTCATTGAAAGATGTGCTGGAGGAGACTTTACAGAGTGCTCACCTCTTGCATTGTTAATACAAAATATTGACCAAAAAATGATGACAATGTGTAGACAATGCAAGAGGTGAGCACTCTGTAAAGTCTCCTCCAGCACATCCCAAAGACTCAGTGAAGGTCTGGACTCAGAGGTGCCGATTCATGTGTGAAAATGATTCTTCATGTTTCATCAATTAGGGTTAGAGGAACTGTTGCCAAAAATATAACATGTTAAAAACATAATAATTACTGCAATAATGATCCAATCATAGACTCTTAAGCCTTTGCCTATTCAAATCCAAACAGCAACCTTTTGGGGGGCCAGGCAGTGTATATGTATATGCATGTATAAACTGGCTTCATCTTTGACAAAAAAAAACAAAAAAAAAACAACTGTAATATGTAATACTCTTTAAAATTGACTAATTTATTCAGTGTGACTGAAAAAACAGATTCTTCATGAGTGTGTAAATTCTGTCCTTTGGCACCATCACAAGGCTTTGTGAACGAGTCTTTCAACAGTCCTAACACTTTTAAAACTACTTCGAAAGAATAAAACATTAAAAACCCAATCCAAAGCACAGAAAGTTCATAAATACATTTCATCATGACAAGATGAGAGCTGGATGCTGAGCATTTCCTAAACTGATAGTCCACGAACTGATAACATAAGCTTGCATTAGAAATAAAAAGCAGTTTACTTCAAAGAGTTTCTCTTGTATACAAAAAGGCTCAAAATATCAGTCAGTGTTTCTTTTTTCCTTCTCACAAGGTCTGTTCTTTGACTCCAGCGTGCTGTGACCTTCTCCATAGTTCAAAGGACACAAAAAAAGGTTGCGTAGTCCAAAGAGAGGGCAGAAGACATTAGAGGCAATCCAGATGAACTGAGCAAGGGTTTGTGTGCACATGTCATGTACCGTTTTTATATATGTATTATTGACGTTTAGAGTAATGCGAAGGAAACTTTCAAGTATGAGGTCTGTCTCAAATCTATTTACAGTTCATTTGGCTGTTGGTGTATTTATGCATTAGTTTTCCTCTGTACCAGCTGCTTAAGTATATATATGGTCCATATGACTGTACCTACCTGTTTTACTTCTAATAACAGTGTGCATTCAAGCCTTTTTCAGGCAAATTTTAAAGAGAAATCTTCAATGACGTTTATGTTTTCCCATATATATGTCTGCCTCCATGTTAACCGCATCTGTTCGTACATTTTCACACTTCGCTCTCAGTGGAGGCTTTACGATTCGGGACCCAGCCGGTGTCGGGATGCGCACTATGATGTTGAGCCGTTATGGCATGGGTGGTGTTGATACTCGAGCACTCTGATTGGTCACCCTGCAGCAGCTGTTCAGTTTCTCCATCGTTCAGAGAGGCGGAGCTTGCCTGTAGTGAGACGGTATCTGTGCGCATGCAGGCGTGAAGCCCAGCTCCTCGACACGCCTTCAACTGTCTCAAGTCTTCCCAGTAAAGATCCTCTCCTGAGAGCAGACAAACGCCTTCCACGATGCGGATCTTCTCTTTAGTGTAGCCTCCATCCCCAACGCCCTGGACCTACAGATGACATTCAACTGCCATTAGAAGAGACTTTAAACTCAATCTAACTTTAAAATATCACTAATTTGGAGATACTCTTGTGAAAAAGAAGTACCCTTTAGCATACTTATTACATAATACTTATTAAAAGAACTTATAACAGAAAAAATATATATACTTAAAGGGTTAGTTCACCCAAATATGAAAATTCTGTCATTAATCCTCGTGTCGTTCCAAACCTGTAAGACCTTCGTTCATCTTCGGAACACAAATTAAGGCATTTTTGATGAAATCTGAGAAGTATATGACTCGTCCATAGACGGCAATATAATCACCACTTTCAGGGTCCAGAAAGGTACTAAAGACATTGTTAAAATAGTCAATGTGACTGCAGTGGTTCAACCTAAATTTTATGAAGCAACGAGAATACTTTTTGTGCGCCAAAAAACAAAACAAAAATAACGACTTTATTCAATAATATCTTGAAATACTGTAGTCACGTCGACTGCTTTAACAATGTCTTTGGTACCTTTCTGGACCTTGAAAGTGTTGATTATATTGCTGTCTATGGACGAGTCATATACCTCTCAGATTTCATCAAAAATATCTTTATTGTTTTCTGAAGATGAACGAAGGTCTTACTGGTGTGGAACGACATGAGGGTGAGTAATTAATGACAGAATTTTCATTTTTGGGTAAACTAACCCTTTAAGTGTAATCAGAAAGTAAGGTTTTCACACACTTGATTGCACTTAAATGAAAATATAGTTTACATTTATATTAAATGCAACTTAAAGGTTCAATAGGTGATTCTCTACAGAAACATTTTTTGTTATACTGGTAGAAAGTCTCCTCATATTCTAAAAGCAATCACTATGTTAAATGGTCTAAATGTATTTTTATAAATGTATATCATCTGTGAAAGGCGTAGGACCCTAAAATGTTCATCCAATTATTATATTCGGTCCGAATGAAATAATACAATGTCCTACCTGCCTGTCAACGTATGTTTTTACATTCCCTCGCGCATCCTGTTCGTGCAGACATCATACGTCATCAACGCGTTTAATGCTACGCAGAGTTTATACAGAAGTCAGTCACGGAGCACCTCAAACAAACAGCAGCCACCTTTTACAGTTCCTCCAAAACAACAAGCTTATGCTGCGTTCAAGCCATAACTACCGTAATTAAGAACCTGTGATGTTCTTCCCAGAGCTGTTCGCGTTCTCACACTTGGAATTATGCGCATTCATGTCAACAGTGTCAACACCGAAATGAGTCTGCAGCAGTCAGGTACAAGCTCTCTAAGTTGTTTACGTTTATTATTATTGCAATGTTATGTGCTTTGAGACATGAGGTAGTTTAACACCGTCTCTTGTGACGCTTTGCCGAGAGCAGCTGTGTGTGTGTGCCTTCTTAATGTGTTTGAGGAGGTGTGGCTTTGGACGGCGATTTGCAGGTAGGGTGGGATCGTATGCTTTTAATGCTAGCAGACTAACGTTAGCATTTCCCAGATCACCTACTGCACCTTTAATAGTGCTTTTTTGACCCACTGAAGTATGAATCAAAGGGAAGAGGGATCAAAAATAAAAATTGTCATTTACTCTCCCTCAAGTTGTTCCAAACCTGTATAAATTTCTTTCTTCTGTTGAACACAAAAGATGATATTTTGAAGAATATGGGCCAAACAGTTGATGGGACCCACTGTCTTACATAGTATGGGAAAAAATACTATGGAAGTCAATGAAGCCCATCAACTCTTTGGTTACAGACATTTTTAAAAATAACTTATTTTGTGTTCAACAAATTTATACTGTACATGTCTGAAATAACTTGAGGGAGATTAAACGATGACAGAATTTTCATTTTTGGGTGAACTATCCCTAAGTACATCTTTATTTTAAATGTAATACTGAATAACACACTACAGATCAAATTATAATCAAGTGCTTTACATGTGCTTTAGTATGTTAGTCAACACATCAAAATAAGTGTACTTCTTTAAAACATGACAAAAGATTATTAAAATGGACATTATTACAAAGTGCACTACTTAAGTGTATTAAGAGTCATGAAAGTGTACTCTCTTTAAATACACTAAGTGGCCTTTTATTTTATTGTTATTATTCTATCTAAAAGTACGCTTTTAAAAATATACTTTTAAGATTTGAAGTACAATACAAGTGCACATTCAATAAAATCCAATTAAGTGCACTTCTTTTTCACAATGATATGCTATTATTAGTATTTTACAACCCATTTTACTTCTATAAAGTGACATTTTCTGGTTAGGGGGTTTCATGTTGATTTTAAAACAGTATTTCTATTTCTTTGGCATTAAAATCATTGTGAACCGGAAGTTGTGACCTACTTTACGTATTGTGACGTACTTTCAGAGTGAAACAGAATAATGCATGATAAAAATAGAGGCTTGGCTTGTTTTTTCCCACTGGGAATTGGTTGGATCTGGAAAAGTGGGCGTTCCATTCAGCTCACTGTCAAAGCTCGCAGCAGACTGACAGTTGGAGAGAATGTCAAAGTGACGTAAACAGAGAAGGAAGGCCATCCCAGAGGGAAAGTACATTTTCAGATTTTTATAAAAGATTACAAAGAATCAACTTGCACGGATTAATTGTTCACCACAAGACTAGTAATGCGCACTAACAAAGTAAAGTGTGTCAATTTTGATTTCACGCCGACTTTAAGAATAAAACAACACTACTGCAACCACTGCACTTCAAAAGAAAAGGTTCACAATTCATGCAACCTCAGGCAGTATAGGCTAAGAAATTGCTCCTTTATAATATTTTATCATAACAAATTGTAACATCTATAAATAATATCTTGCTTGGACTTTCATGCAGAAATTCTTTTCAAACTGATTACATGCATGAAGAAAACGTTTGGATGCTGGATTTGAGCAATCGAGCATAACAGTTGGTCACAATCACAAGGCTGACTTAAAATTAGGGAAGCAAGAATATTTTCCCCAATTTGTTTGACTACCTTGTTTGCCATTCTGATGAAAATAAAAGGGGGTTGTCAAAAGATGAAAGGAGAAAGGGAGTTGTAAGGATGATTGAGCTGCCGTGGAGAACATGGGAAAAAAAGATGAGTGGGGACTCTGTAAAGAGATCCAAGTACTGCTCACGAAAATGATGAGAACAATTATGTCAGTCATGGCTGATGTCAAACAACATCAACAATAATTTACATTCATCTAAATTATTCTTTTGTGAAATTTTCAACAGTGAAAAAGGAAAGAACAATAAACAATACCTCTTTTTTATATCGCAGTTGGTTGTTTATTGTAGGTTTCTGGGCAGTTTCTATTTTAACCTCCTGTGTTGAAGTTCTGTATGAAGGGTTGCTGTAAGTCAAGTTGCTCACTCCTGGATCTGCAAACTTGAATTTTTTGTGCCTGGAAAGCCAAAAAAAAATTAAAAATAAATTATTATATATATTAGTATGAGCAGCTGAGAAAAGGAATTAATTCATGAAATTTTATGAAACTTCATAAAGTGCTTCATAAAACCTGTGACCTACCTGTAAATAATGAATGCAGCTATGAGTATCAGGATCGCCAAAATTGACAGAGCTCCACCAATCACGTAGCTGATATGAGGGCTCTCATCTTTATAAAAATGGTCAAAATGTAAATGGTCAATTCACACTTGCTTTACAATGTTCATTATTCTTATACGACAGAATTGTAATCCATTTACCACGAGGTGCAGACACAACATTGTTCTGAGAGCAGTCCTCTGGATTGTGACTTGCATCTGTACAACTGTGGGGAGAAAATGTTTGGATTGGATTTGACGTGATTCTTCAAAGGAAACCTTTTTTTAGACTGGATAGTTGCAGCGGACTTACTTGACCACTGACAGGCCTTTGTGAGGTTTCACTGTGGTGGGGGGTTTAGGGGCCCGAGTACCCATGGTGCCTTTCTCAGGTGCCGTGGGAATGTAACCAGAGACTAGTTCAGAGACAGAATCAGGGGTTATTGTAGTTAACTAAAAATAAAACCATAAAAAAAAACTTTTGTCACTTGAAACAAAACTTGATGTACTAAAATAACAAAAACTAAAACTGAAATAATAATTAAATATAGCTGCAAGCAGTCGTTAAGGGGCCAAGCACAAAGCAGCAAGCAAGAAGTAAATTCATCAGTAAAATATATCATTATATTTCATATACTTTATTGTAGTTAGTGGCAATTTAATATTTTTTATAGCACCACAAACAGGTGCAATCCCACCACTTTTTTTATGTGTCCTCAGAGTGTGCAGATAAATAAGTATCAAATTTGGTGAAAATATCTCATTTAGTTTAGGAGTTATATATATGTATATATATATATAGAGTACATAAAAAAATGACCAATGCACAATTTAGCTTTTTTTTTGCCACTTCCCATCAAAATTTTGGCATTTTGGGCTTTAACATATAGCCAGCGACCTATGTTTGTGAATTTCCTACGGTGCTTTCGTCCCAATCAGACTAAAGGTTTTGAAGATATTCGCAAACGTTGTTTTAATACTAAATCGCTATGTTGCACAAACCATAAGGTGAAACCTAGCATGTTAGGTATCGTTGGACTCTGAAAGGATTCAGTAATCCAAGGAGATGGCTCTCATGAAAATAAGTCATCCACATCAAAAGTTATGAGCATATGAATATTTGATTTCGAAACTTGCTCCTTCAAGACGTCTTGCTGATGGCTCATGCAGAGTTTCGTAATGATACGGTAATTCGTTAAAAAAAATACAGCATTTTTCTACATTAATACAAAATGGCCAACACCCAAAATGGCTGATATGGTAAAATTGGATATCATTTAACTCGGTATGCTGCCCTGAATCTAACAGTTTTATAATTTTTGGCCAAACCGTTCAGAAATTATAAGCAAAAAAATAAATAAAAAAATTGCTATCTCCAGACCAGTAGGTGGCACTGTGCCGAAATGCAGCATGTAGCCGTAGGTCATGCTTGTGATGACATGTACCAAGTTTGGTCAGAATACATTACAGCGTTGCGGAGATATAGCCTTGCATCCAATTTGGCATACTCTTCTTCTAATTTGTTTGCGCGTTATTCGAGAATGGTTGTTTTTTTGCCAACATAGTCTGAAGATGATCTGAATTGATTTTCATGAAAATTGGAGCAACCGTCTAGGAGGAGTTTGAAAAAGTAGCATTTTTGGCGGGAAAAGTTTCATGATGGAAAATGACATCATAGGGTGCGGTCGAATTGCATTGAGCCAAGGAATCAGAGGAAAAAGAATTTTGTTTCCAACCCTTATGGTTCAAAATTGATTAGAGTAAACATGAGTGAAACTTTGGATAAGTGGTGGCGCTAGATAGTTTGATCTAGAGACACCAAATTTTCTGTAGTTAATGTTGGGACTGTCCTCTATCAGTGTGGCAAATATCATAACTTTCCCGCAAGCGGTTCTATGGGCTGCGACACACTCCCAGAGCGGAAGAATAATAACAAGAACACCAACGGATCAATAGGTGCCATCGCACCTTCGGTGCTTGGCCCCTAATAAAAACTATATAGATATATTTAAAAAAAAAAAAAAAAAATGGATGTTCTGAATGAAGGCCATAATTCTCATTAACACAGGCATATGTAAGCTAACTTATTCAAATTTCTAGAAAACAAAATTAACACTATTAAAAAATTTTTTTTGTTAACCGAAATATATTTGAAATAAAGTATAAATATTACATGAAAAACTTTTCAACTTAGAAATGTTGCCTTGGAAATTAAATAAATGAAGTACTAAAATTATGAAAACAAATAAAAATAAATAAAAGCTAAATAGAAATTAAAAAAATAACAAACTTAAAAAAAGTACATGATAAAATTACAACAAACTTAAAATTTAAGTGAAAACTGAAAATATAAAAATAAAAGCTAATTCAAAATACTAATAAATAACACATAAGTACATAAATAACACTAAAATAACACCTATGGTAATCTGGTAGATGTAAACGCAGTCATATCGTTAATAATATTATTTATTTGTGTAACATCTCCATGTTCAACAGTGATTCCTTGAAAACTGTTGAACTCACTTGTAGAACACGGTCTGCCGTCAGGCTCATCTGGACAGGCGCACACAAAACTGTTACTCTTCGCAAGACACAAGTGTGTGCAACCCCCATTATTCACACTGCAATAATTTGTACCTAGAACAATAAGATAGTAAATGTTACTAATATATTCATATCAATATTCATATCATTTATGTGCTCACTGTTCATGTATCAATAATCTTGAAAATATTTAAGACATTTATTGCATTGTGATAGAGCTATATAGGCAACATTGTTTACATTCAAATCACACAAAAGACCATATTTAAGACATATTAATGTTTTCCAGCTCTGGTCCAGGACACATTTTGGACATCTCCCATATCTGACGCACACATTCCAGGTCTTGGAGTTTCTTCTAAAGAGCTGATGAGTTGAATCTTATTTGTTTGAATAGGAAGACATAAAAAATGTGCAGTGATGTTGGGGCCCCAGGATCAGGGCTGGGAAACACAGTATTGGACCACAGACAAGACCACCAGAGGATTTATGTATAACATTTCCTTAAGAATCCAACACTGTGATATAGTTAGACATCATTTAATAAAGTGCCAAGCAATACATCACATTTTGTCTGCTGCTGGGTTTCTGTTTTCAGAGTGGATTTTTTGGAAATTGACAAAAATCAATTACAATCATTAAATTCAAAACTAAATCCAATAGCCAATGTTGCTATATTCATAGTTTTCACGTGACATCACACTCTTATAGGAACGCCCACCTGGAGGGCAAAACAAGGCTTTCCTCCATGGACCGCCAGTTATTTTTTACCAGGTTTGTGCTAAGTACTAATGTAAGACAGTAAGACAAAAAGTATTCTCGTCGCTTTATAATATTAAAGTTGAACCACTGTAGTCACATGAACTGTTTTAAATGTGTTTATAGTAACCTTCTGGGCATTGAAAAAGGGAGTGTTATGCAGGCCTTACTGAACCATCAAATTTTATCAAAAATATCTTAATTTGTGTTCCGAAGATGAATGAAGGTCTTACATTTTTGGGTGAACTAACCCTTTAACCATTTAGCATGTTGCGTTCATAATCTGAAGTTGATCTTTTAATAACACTGTTTTAGTGCATTAAGGCACTTTAAGTGTTTTCACGTTAAGCCTTTTAGAACATCCCGCTATTTTTAGTCATTAAAATACTGCAGCAGTATTCAAAACTCTGAATAGCAGTAATTCTCAACCAGCCGTCCTCATGATGA
>RJVU01050164.1:561786-628720 GCA_003731715.1 Anabarilius grahami | reverse complement strand
TTCTACTCCAGACTCAGTCCACTGCTTCCGCAGGTCCCCCAAGGTCTGGAATCGGTCCTTCTCCACAATCTTCCTCAGGGGTCCGGTCACCTCTTCTCGTTGTGCAGCGTTTTTGTCACACTTTTTCCTTCCCACAGACTTCCCACTGAGGTGCCTTGATACAGCATTCTGGGAACAGCCTATTCGTTCAGAAATTTCTTTGTGTCTTACCCTCTCGCTTGAGGGTGTCAATGATGGCCTTCTGGACAGCAGTCAGGTCGGCAGTCTTACCCATGATTGCGGTTTTGAGTAATGAACCAGGCTGGGAGTTTTTAAAAGCCTCAGGAATCTTTTGCAGGTGTTTAGAGTTAATTAGTTGATTCAGATGATTAGGTTAATAGCTCGTTTAGAGAACCTTTTCATGATATGCTAATTTTTTGAGATAGGAATTTGGGGTTTTCATGAGCTGTATGCCAAAATCATCAGTATTAAAACAATAAAAGACCTGAAATATTTCAGTTGGTGTGCAATGAATCTAAAATATATGAATGTTTAATTTTTATCATTACATTATGGAAAATAATGAACTTGATCACAATATGCTAATTTTTTTAGAAGGACCTGTATATATATACATAAACATATACACGCTCTTCACCTTATAGCGATAGTTCACCCAAAAATGAAAATTGTCGTCATCATTTACTCACCCTCATGTTGTTCAACACCTGTATACGTTTTTTTTTCCTTCTGCTGAATAGAAAAGAACATATTTTGAAGAATGTTGGTAACCAGACAGTTGACAGTAGCCATTGACTTCATAGTAGGAAAACAAATACTATGAAGTCAATGGCTATTGTCAACTGTCTGGTTACCAACATTCTTCAAAATCTTTTTTTGTGTTCAGCAGAAGAAAAACTTGAGGGTGAGTAAATGATGATCTTTGATGACTATCGCTTTAATGATTAGGTGCATCTCCCAAATGTTAAATATGATGTTCTATGCATAAGAATTGTATGCAAAATAATTAAAAAAATAAAATAATCACAAAAACCCTTCAAAGTAAAACATGTAGACACATTGTGCTCTTCAGATCAGGCCCAACAAGTCAATCTTACCAGTCTGCCTTTGTGGTGACACCACTATGATGTCCATGAGGCCCTCTACATTAGCCAGCACAGTTTCCTTACTACGACCTGTATGCTTATCTACTCGCTGAATAGACTTGGTCTGCCAGTCCGTCCAGTAAATCCAATGGTCTTGCTGTGAGATTCGGGAAAAAGGAGTTAAAGGAGAGTATACCGGTTTCAACTGGAGACAAAGAAAAGGAGTAAAAAAAAACAGGGGGGGGGAGAAAGAAAGATGGGAAGAAAAAGGAGGGTCAGATAATGGAAAGATGCAAAGGAAGAGAACATCATGCTAAGGTTATAAATGCATAAGTGAAAGAGGACGGGTCAGTGGAGCGGGAGGTGATGAAGGTGCAGGTGAGTGAGACATTAATTCGATAAGTGAGGGTGAGGATCAGATATGGAAAGGTACCTGCGTGAGGGCAAACGGGTGTGAGACGGGGCTGATGAGAATTTGACGCAGTTTGCCATTCAAGTCAGAACTTTCTATGCGGTCCAAGTGTGCATCCACCCAAAAGATCCTATACATGAAATCACGTGATAATTCAGTTGTGTGTTCTCCAAAATGTTTGAAGGTACTTGCCATGATTGTGGTACAAAATAGAGTCTGAAATGCTTGAAGGAAGACATCTTTTTAAGCAAATGAAGAATGTGAAAAGAGGTGCCTTGAGAAAGTGTTCATATTAAGCCTCAGGATGTCAACAGCCGTTTTATTTTTCAATGAAGTTTGCAATTGTGGTTATCAACATTTGGGACATGACTAAATACTGTTAAAACACTGATTTGTGATGTAATGTTTGTTTTATTATACTGAAATGACAAGTAAATAAATATATAAAGGAAATCCTAACAGCATTTTATTCTTATCAAAATGCTTATCTAATGTTTTATTTTAGTATCACTGAGATAAAACTATAATTTTTAATATTTTGAATTAGATTTTGATGCATGTCTTATTTTTTGTTTTTCTATATACACAATATATAAATATCTTTCCATATTTTGTTTTTCTGTCTACATAGTTTTTTTTTTTAAATTTTTAATTAAATAGTACATCTAGTTAAACTAAATTAAAATGAGAAATGCTGCCTGGCAAATAGACACATTAAAAAAAATAAAAAGGTGAAGTCATTGTTATTTTATTTCAAGTATTTTTTTTTTTAAATGACTTTAGTTTTAGTTAACTATGATAACCCTGTAAATCTATTTTGTGAGTTGTCATGATTGAATTATATAAATAACGCCTAAATGAATCACTTTGCAAATTTAACCTAAAGGATTACTAGTATCTAGTTTCCCTTATTTCAACCAAAAATGGGACACTAACTGTACCCTATTCATGGAAAGTACCTGAACAGTCTAAGCCAGTTGTTGTTAGTGGTAAAGTGGCATTGAAAAAGTATAGCTAGGTGTAAAACTGAAGAAAGAAAGAAAAGAGAACAAAATTTGAAATGAAAATGATTGTCAAAAACAGCAACAGTGTGTGTATGCTTCATCTAATGCCACATACACACTGCAATCTAGTGACAGGAGTGTTTAAATGTGGCAGTGAATCTCCAAAAATCATTTGGTGTGCATCACCCTTGAAATTGCGATGACGGAGTGATAAACATGACTGTGAACAAGAAGCAGGAATGCCAACCTGTTTGACCTAAGTAATATTAGTAAATGCAAAGGTGAATTTGAGGAAATTGCCAAGGACAAAAGCACTGTTTTGACAATTTTTTCCATCCACCTATTTTTATGTGAATTTTGCGATACCTCATGAAAAAAAAATGCTGGATGGAAACGCCAAGATGTGCACAAATTCTAAAAATGTGCATTCAAAACTTGACTATAACATAGTTGCAGTTTAACATAGCTTCATTAACATTAAATCCACTACCTGCATTTTTAGGTAATTTGGTCATCTACAACTGTCACTCCCATAAATTACCAAACTGTGTTTGTACAGAAAGGCATTATGCACTCAACAGGGAAAACTGTTCAGTGTATGTAGCCCAAAAGTGCATCAGAATTTTGTTGATATGGGTTTAAGCTCCATTTTATACATGTATGCCAACTTTAAACAAAATCATAATTGTGATTATCATTATATCTAGCTCTCTACTCTTCTTAATGAATTCTCCTCTTTTACCTGCGAGTGTCATAGTCCAGTGTCAAGCCATTTGGCCATCCCAGATCTGTGTTAATGAGGACTTTTCTGTCTGTGCCATCCAGATATGCTCGCTCAATCTTTGCGATATGACCCCAATCTGTCCAGAACAAGAACCTTGCCAAAGAATAAAATGATGAAATGCATTCATTAGTAATAATATAGTAACTATATATAGTGACTCCCTTCTCTCTCTCTCTCTCTCCCTCTCTCATTCAAATAAATGCAATCTTACTGCATTATTTTATACTAGATTCAACTACCTGTAGACAAAATAACAAAAATTAACCATTATGGAAGTTTACAATATTATATATATACACACACACAGAATATATATAGTAAGCTTACATACCACTGCTCTACATATACAAAATACATAGAAAATATAAACACTGGGTAAAATAGTATAGAATTAGACTAAGGGGTTTAGTTACTTTTCAGGATTTAATAACATCAACATTTCTCATTTTCTCTTTCCAACAATAGAGCATGCCGCTAGCAACGCCAAGGTCATGGGTTCGATATCCAGGGAATGCATGAACTGATAAATTGTGTACCTTCAATGAAATATAAGTTGCTTTGGATAACACTATTAGCCATATGCACAAAGGCCCCAATATACTTCAAATGTGAAGTCATTTCGAACAAAATTAGGCCAAAACAAAGTTAGTTTATTGTTCATTTCGGGAGTTCATAATAACTTGCCAAAGTAAACTTTCCGGAAAAGTAAACACTTTCAAACTACCATTGGTCTGTGCAGATTACGTAATAGGTAGGTGTGGCTCTGAGGCTCTGCCTTCTGAAGAAAATAATCTTTTTTTTTCTGTTGAGTTTCAGACATCACTATTGAGAGCTACTTTCCAGTAAAAATGTTGTAATTCTAATTGAAAGTGACACTGACGCTTGTATAAAATGTTATATAAATAAATGTGACTTGACTGGAGTTCCGAATTGCAACGCTTATGTAAACAAGTCCACATCGCTATGATCAGATGCAACTGTCATTTTTGTTGTGTGTTTATTTTTTGTTATTGAGAGGAAAGCACACAGTACATATTTACTGGGGGTGTAATGGTACATTGTATTCCTTTCGAATCGTCACGTTACGGACGTCACGGTTCAGTGCATACAGTCAGACGATGAATACAGTCAGTCCCAGACGATCCACACTCCAATCCAGAAGGGAGCGCGCGCGGTAATGCAACACTGTTTGCTAAACGCCACAAGAGAAAAAAAAGCAGAAGACGACCTATGCATAGATGTTTACGTGTGTTCTCTCAACCAGTGTTTTAACTGCGGAAAGACATCAATAAAACAGCTTGAGAATAATATCTCACGAAGCATTACATTTACCTCAGGCAAGTCATTTAGTGTCCACAGCATGTTAGTTCACTAGAGAAATGGACTCTAGAGGGGAGCATTTCACTAAATATATGCACTATATTAGCTTATATATTCATTGTATTTACTTTACCTCTTAGTAATGTCTTAATATATGTTTAAATAAATTTGTCATGAAAACAAGTTATGACAGTAACTGTGTAAATGATCATATTTCAAAAATGAATTAGAGTAGAAAAAATATTTTACAATTAGATTTAGAAGTTAATTAAAAACCTGCCTTATGTGCAATTTACATGTTTTTATTTGAGTGTTAATTATTATACGTTTTTATTTGAGTGTTAATTATTATATCTAAAAATAAAAAGCAACTGAATTTGATAGTTTGGCTCTGTTAATTGTAACCTTTAATATTATAGTAATGTGCAAGAAAGGGCTCTATATGGGCTTACAGCATAGTTTACAGCATTAGCTGAGATTTTTATATTTTTATCCTTCAGAAAATTTTAATTTTAATTGAATTTATTTAAAGAGAGAGACACAATTTGTTAAAAAAACTGTTTAATAAAAAAAGAAGAAAAAAGAAGCAATTTTATGTTTAGTTTTCTCCCCCCTGCTGTACCGAATAGTGACGTCCCGAGTTACGTCCCGAAACGCCATGTTTGTGTACCGTTACACCCCTAATATTTGCATATTCATCTAAACATCGCTCTTAGCAGCGTGGGCGACATAGGGATGTTTGCTAACAGTATACCGCTGGTCATGTATTTCAAACCTCTTTTTACCCTTAAGCGAAGAATGAAAAAGAACTTCACCGTGAGTACCAGGGTCCTAAATGTAAACAAAGAAATCCAAAAATCAATGCAACTGGAAATAAATGATAATATGTTTGCCATTCTCACCCTTTGCTAGGAAACACAGCAATGGCTCTTGGTTCATCCAGACTGTTATTCACCAGAACTTTCCGAGATGTACCATCTAAGTTAGCCACTTCAATGGTGTTGCGGCCAGTGTCTGTCCAGTACATGTTGCGGGCGACCCAGTCAACAGCAAGTCCATCAGTGGTCTTCAGACCATGACTGATCACAGTTTCCATATTGCTGCCATCTAAATTTACCCGTCTGAATACAATGAAGTATTTTGTAAATAATATAAGAGAGCTTAACAACATATTGCATTTAAAATAGAAGAAAATGCCAGAGTGGACATTTTTAAAACTTGCAGTAAAAATCTTGCAGTAACAAGCAGGATAAATGATAACATGCCACTACTGCAGTATTTTAAGACTAATGATTAATTTTAGTATTAGACATCATACCTGATAACATCCAGTGACACATCTGTGTAGTACAGTTTCCTTTCCACGCTGTCATAATCCAACGAAATAACATTATGCAACTCGGGCACAGGAACGTACACATCTGTATGGTCATTAGTGTCTAGAGAGATTCGTCGAACACTGATGCGATTCGAAAACAGCAGGTATGTTTCAGGCAAACTGTCACATGATCTTCCATCACTTTTCAGCAGAATACCCGTGGGACACGCACAAGACGTCACATTATGCCGAGGAAGGCACAGGTGAGTGCAGCCGCCATTTCTCCTGCCACATTTATTGAAGCCTGAAGGAACAGCAAGGACGATTATGCCAGAAAATAAAATAATTTTTGCATTATTATATGCCAAGCTCTGATAAGCCTTGAACTGCCCAACATTATTCACCAATTACCGACTATTTAAGTACTTTAAGCTCATAGCTGTAATTATTTACTGGAAAAAGAATATAAAGGTTCAGGTGGTTAATGGTTACCTTGCATTTAGCAGACACCTTCTGTAACAAAAGTGAGTGTACTGATACACACACGCATAGTTTTTTTTTTACTAGTGTTATTTAATATTACTTACAGTGGTATGCGAAAGTTTGGGAACCCTTTGCAGAATCTGTGAAAATGTGAATAATTTTAACAAAATAAGAGAGATCATACAAAATGCATGTTATTATTTTTTTTAGTACTGTCCCGAGTAAGATATTTTACATAAAAGATGTTTACATATAATCCACAAGACAAAAAAGTGGCTGCATTTATTAAAATATCTCCATTCAAAAGTTTGGGAACCCTTGATTCTTAATACTGTGTGTGGTTACCTGGATGATCTGTGACTGTTTTTTTGTTTTGTGATGGTTGTTCATGAGTCACTTGTTTGTTCTGAGCAGTTAAACTGAGCTCTGTTCTTCAGAAAACTCCTCCAGGTCCTGCAGTGACTGAATGATTTTGAGATCCATCTTTTCACACTGAGGACAATTGAGGGACTCAAACACAACTATTAAAAAAGGTTCAAACATTCACTGATGCTCCAGAAGGAAACGCGATGCATTAAGAGCCGGGAGGTGAAAACTTTTTGAATTTAAAGATCAAGGTAAATTGTACTTAATTTGTCCTCCGGGAAACATGCAAGTATCTTCTGTTGCTTCCGAAGGGAAGTACTAAATGAAAAAAAAAATATTTCAACAAAATAAGAAAAATTTGGACTTCTTCATCCTGTTCAAAAGTTTTCACCCCCCGGCTCTTAATGCATCGTGTTTCCTTCTGGAGCATCAGTGAATGTTTGAACCTTTTTTAATAGTTGTGTTTGAGTCCCTCAATTGTCCTCAGTGTGAAAAGATGGATTTCAAAATCATACAGTCACTGCTGGAAAGGGTTCAAATATGCAAAAAAATCCTCAAACTGAAGAATCTGCAGGACATGGAGGATTTTTCTGAAGAACAGAGTTCAGTTTAACTGCTCAGAACAAACAAGAGACTCATGAACAACCATCACAAAACAAAAAAACAGTCATAGATCATCCAGGTAACCACACACAGTATTAAGAATCAAGGGTTCCCAAACTTTTGAACGGAGATATTTTAATAAATTCAGCTACTTTTTTGTCTTGTGGATTACATGTATTTCAAAAGTCTTAGAGAAAATTGTGCTGAATCAACTTCAACACTTTATGACTAGTAATTCTATTTATGAGGTTTTTCAGTCTGGTTTTAAGTCTGCTCACAGCACTGAGTCCGCCCTTTTGAGAGTGTTAAATGACATCTACCTCTCCACTGACTCTGGGGACTCTGTGGTTCTTATTCTTTTGGATTTATCGGCTGCTTTTGATACCATAGACCACTCCTTACTATTATCTAGACTTGAGTCTTGGGTAGGTCTAAAAGCTAACGCTCTGAAATGGTTTCATTCATACCTATCTGACAGAAATTTTTTAGTGAAACTGGGTAATTTTTCTTCTTCTGCTGCTCCTCTGACCTGTGGCCTTCCACAAGGCTCTATTTTAGCTCCGTCTCTATTCTCTCTGTACATGCACCCTCTGGGCTCTATCCTACGAAAACATGGAGTGTCTTTTCATTTTTACGCGGATGACACTCAAATCTATCTTCCAGTCAAGAAAAACAATTCCACCGCGATCAGCTCTCTTCTCCAATGTTTAGAGGAGGTTAAATTATGGCTAGCCCAAAACTTCCTCTTCTTAAACGAGGACAAGACTGAGGTAATTGTATTTGGTCCCAATGAGAACTCTCAGTGTAAAAGCCCTGAGCTAGAAAGTTTATCCGCTTTTAGATCGTCATGGGTGCAGAACCTAGGTATTATTTTTGACCAGCATTTAAAATTTGACAGACATATCTCCTCTGTTATCGGATCCAGTTTTTATCAGCTTCGTTTTACTGTCCAAAATTAAAAACTTTCTCACCCCGAAAACTCTCAAAATGGCTGTTCATGCATTTGTTACGTCACGTCTAGATTACTGTAATTCCTTATATTGCGGTATATCAAAATGTCAAATTGCGCGACTTCAGCTATTCCAAAATGCTGCTGCCAGACTTCTTTTAAAGTGTCGTAAACATGAACACATTACTCCTATTCTTAGATCCCTTCACTGGTTGCCGATTTCTCAGAGAATAGATTTTAAAATTCTCCTCTTCATTTATAAATCCCTACATAACAAAGCTCCTGTTTATTTATCTGAACTCCTTCACTCCTATACTCCATCCAGAAGCCTCCGTTCTTGTGATCAGGCTTTGTTGGTCGTTCCACGCGCTAGACTAAAGCGTAGAGGTGAGCGTGCTTTTGCGGTGGCAGGGCCACGACTTTCGAACACCCTGCCTTTAGAGATTAGGCTGGCCCCTTCCTTGTCTATTTTTAAGTCCCTGCTAAAAACTTTTTTATTTTCCTTAGTGTACTGATTACCGTGATATGTTAAACTTTTAAATAGGTGGTTTTATATTTTCCTCTGGTTTATTTTTATGTATGTGTGATATTCTTGCTCTTCTGTAAAGCACTTTGGTCAGCCTGGGGGCTGTTGGAAATGTGCTATACAAATAAAATTGAACTTGAACTTGATATGTAAACATCTTTTATGTAAAATATCTTACTCAGGACAGTACTAAATAAAAAATAACATGCATTTTGTATGATCTCTCTTATTTTGTTAAAATTATTCACATTTTCACAGATTCTGCAAGGGGTTCCCAAACTTTCGCATACCACTGTATATACTATTATAATATTTATTAATACATACACTTTGTTTTCATTTTAATTTGTTTTATTAATAGTAATTTTGTTATGTAATATTTATTATTCATTTTTTTTAATTATTTCTATTTAGCTTTAATTTATAACAATTTCATTTTTAAGTTATCTAATATATTTCTAATATATATATATTTTTAAATTATAAATCTTATTATATTTTATTTCAGCTTTATTTCAATTAATGATTAACATTTATTCATAGCTTTAGTTCATGACAAAACTGGTTACAGTTGTGGCCAGAATTATTAGCCCCCTTCATAAATATGATCAAAGATGACTCTAAAAATAAATCTGCATTGTTTATCCTTTTGATCTTTATTTCATAAAATTAGCAAAAATCTAACCTTTCATTGAAGGAAAATAATTAAAAGTGGGGGGAAAATAACATTAAGAAATAAATGTTTTCTCCAAAACACGTTGCCCACAATTATTAGCACCCCTAGAATTTTTTATGAGTAAAATATCTCTGAAGTATATTCCCATTCATATTTAAAAAAATTTAGCACACCAGGGTGATCATGAACATGAAATTGTCCAGCCATGACTTCCTGTTCCACAGGAGTATAAACATGAGGAAACACAAAGGCCAAATTCCCTCAATCATTCATCACAATGAGAAAAAACAAAGAATATAGTTCTGATGTGCAGCAAATGATTGTCGAGCTTCACAAAATAGAAAGTGGCTGTAAGAAAATAGCTAAAGCATTGAAAATGTGTCACTGAGCACAAAATGAAGCTTCTGACATGAATGAGTGGAGTGAACTGAAGAGAAGAAGCACCAACATGGAGCTGGGAATCTGAAGGATCTGGAGAGATTCTGTATGGATGAATGGTCTCTGATCTCTTCTCGGGTGTTCTCCAAACTCATCAGGCATTATAGGTAAAGACTCAGAGCTGTTATCTTGGCAAAAGGAGGTTGCAAAAAGTTTTGAATAAAAGGGTGCTAATAATTGTGGGCAATGTGTTTTGGAGAAAAATATTTATTTCATAATGTTACTTCCCAAAAAACGACAATACTGTACTTTATAACTTACCCAAAGGTTTTGCACGGTCAACAGCCTGTATGTCCATGAGACCAGGTAAGTTGGAGCGGACTGTGATGGTGTTTGCTCCAGTTCCCTTGTCTGCTCTATGAATACTGCGGCTCTGCCAGTCGGTCCAGTACATATGTGGCCCCAACAGAGTGAGGCCGTACGGGTGCTGCACAGGAGACACCAGGGTCCTCCGGTTTGAACCATTAAGATCAGCTGCTTCTATCCTCTAATGGTTAAAAAAAGATTAGATTGTTTTATTTAATTCAACCAGCAAGCATTTATAAAAGTCTTTTCATTCTCCTGTAGGGAAACACTTGTAAAGGTGTTACACAAAAAGCTGGAACAGACTACACGACCTTTAACCCTATAAAGCCTACTGTATCATATTTAATATGCACATTTCTAAGACCTCTAAATTATTAACAATTAACACTTAGCTGAAAATCCTTTTGTACACAATCTGTTTTATGTAAGCAATAAGGTATGAGAGGCTGTGCTGTTTCGTGAATAAGTCACGGCTGAAGGGCGTTGTTAGGCATGACGCGAAGCGGACTTATTCACGATACAGCCCTAGCCTCGAGTACCTTCTTGCTTTTATAAAACGGTTACCACACAATACAAATATTAAAGCCAGAAATATGTATCAATGCAACTTTCATGAAGTAAACTTTTTCTTAAAGCCTTCCGCCGGAAATAATAGTTCCTGACCGTGAACAACAACAGAAGTTACATTATAACGTCATTAGATGGCGACAAAGACTTTATGAGTGTGTCAGTCAGTAGCAAAGACTTTTATTTTGAAAAGAATGAACTGTTTTGAAAACAAACAAGATGCAACTGACAAATGACTAGTGCTGTTAGTCAAATCCTTAAATGTTAAAAGGACAAGATAATACATCGGACATTTAAATTTTTTTTTTATTATGAACATAGGACTGACCTGAAGGAAAATGCTAAATCTGAATGCAGGTAATAAACTCGGTCACTCGAACTTTTTCTCACAATACTCTTCTACATAACACAGTAAGCTTCAATGAACAATATCAATTGAGAACAAACAGTTTACATTGCTAAGAGAGGTTGCTAAGGGTGTTGTGTAGTGATACACAGAACCGTTGGGTGAAATGGTCATAGCCGTGTTTTATCGTGAATAAAACACAGCTATTGACCAATCAGAATCAAGGACAGGAACTAACCGTTTTATAAATTGTTATAAAGAGCTCCTTGATTTCCATTACAAGCTATCAGCATTTCATTTACTTTCTGTATATTTTTCCCCAGTCTGAATTCTCCACATTCTCCTATATCAGTGTATAAACCATAAATGCATGATGCATCATTTATGATACTCAAAAACACTCAATAATTAAAAAAAAATATATATATTTATACACTTTGAGTAAAGGCTCATAAGTTTTCCATAAAAAAAAATGTAATATTTCTGACTATTATTTCATATGTCAGGCTTTACAAAGGGCATCATAAACTAAATGACTGAGGATTAAACACTACCTGACGTTCAAGTCGTTCTGAGCTAAAAAAAAAAACTTGTGTGTATCATTTCTAGGAGACACTAACCTCAGTATGTGCATCAGCCCAGAGCAGTTGTGAACCAGCTTTGTCTATGGCCAGTCCATTAGGCCAGCCGAGATTATTATTTATCAGAACTACACGATCTGAACCATCCATACTGGAGCGCTCCAGCTTGGCATGTTCACCCCAGTCGGTCCAGTACATGTACCTGAAAGCAGATTTTATATTATTAATCATCACATACTGTGCCTGGCTGCAGAAAAAACATCTTAAATTTAAGAAAACCCATAGTTATAATCAGTGAGGGGTTTTCTTAAATTAAGAGTTTTTTTTGCAGCTGGCTTAAAATGAAAATTTTAGTTTTAGTCTGTTGATTAGCTTGAAGGTCATATGCAAGTATAATTAAAAACATTGGCATTTAATATTTACAGTCTCTCCATCTTTTGGGAATATGGACCCAGAAATTTTTTTTGTCCAAACAAATGCTTTCAGAAACAGAACATAATAAAGTTATTAGAAATGCCACCTGTAAAGTTATCACTCATTAGTTCACTCATTTAGTTCTGCCCTTGTGAAAAAAAAAAGTGCGTAATTTTATTGAATATGAACTTGTAGTGTACTTTAAATCTTGAAAGTATATTCGTAAAAACAGCACACGCAGATAATATATTTATGAAATAAAATGCCACTTAAGTGTAATTAAAGACAGTACATTTTTATGACTGTTTCTTAAACTTAATTACACTTTTAAAAAGTGCACTTCGTAACAATGTCAAATTAAAAGTTACACTTTAAAGTGCATTTTTTAAATCATTGCTTTAATCTTTTTTGCCGTGCTTTAAAGCACTTAATTTGATGTGTTGACTAACAAGCACATGTAAAGTACTATATAATTTTAAATTTAGTGTGTTAATCAATATTACATTTATTGTTAATATATTTTAAATGAACTAAATTGCAACTTCGTTACAAATGTGTAATTACAAATATATTTAAATACATGATATACATTTTCAATACAACATGACATACGTTTTAATAGAAATGACATTAAAGTATATTTTAGTTTACCATAAATATAAGTAATTAGGAAAAAAAGTGGGTATAACTGCACACTAAATTTCAGCTAATTGCATTTAATATAAATTTAAACTATAATACATTTTCATTTAATTGCCATCAAACATCACATTCAGTTTGCATTTAAGAAAATTCTAGTAATGAGTACTAAAGTATACTTTTTCACACATTGTGAATAACACGCATATCATCCTATTTAAGGAAAGGACATTTATCAAGTCTATCTTTGATAAAAGATATGGCCTGAAATGAATTGTTTGGAGTCAAAACAGTGCAGGGCAAAACATTTACCCCATCTCATGGAACAGGGCGATAGCACGAGGGCTGTCCAGGTTCTGCCACACAAGCACTTTTCTCATGGAGCCATTGAGATTAGCAACCTCAATGCGGTTTGTCCCGGTGTCTGTCCAGTAGATTTTTCTGCCCACTGAATCCACTGCCAGACCATCTGTGGTCACTAGACCTGAAAGAGAGAGAAAACACCTCAAATGAATGAAAATTTGAGTGACTGGATAAAAGGAATTTAATACTATTACTGTAAGTAGTTTTGAGGGTAACTGTAAATTTAAAATGGTCCCTTACCAGTTGAAATAATGTCCTCATGTTCAGTACCATTGATATTGGCTCTGCTGATTTTCTTTAACGTACTGTCTGACCAGTACACTTTACCTGTAGGAGCATGAACATTTTCATAATGATTTTCCCTTGCATTATATGCAAAATGTCTAAATATTGAGAATTTCCTTGTACCTTCTACAGCATCAACTCCAATGGCAATCGTGTTCTTCATAGACACACTGACTGCCAGAACAACATCAGCAAAGTATGGGATGTCCAAAGAAATCATTCTGATGTCTGTCCGCCGGGCAAAGATTAGAAAGCTGTTCATTGCTGTAAGACAAGAGAGAACAATAATGAAGGATTCGTTTAATAAACAAGTTTAATTACTTTTTTCATACAACAAAAATATATTTTTTATATATTTTGTGCATTGTTTTAATTGCATTTAAATGTTAAAAGTAAACGTGTTTAAAAAAATAAAAAAATTAAATAAAAGGGGTCTTGAGCAGGGGTTTCCTTCATAGATGTGATGGCAGCCCCTGTTATTAAGCAAGCTGGCAGGATTTCAAGGAATAATATATATATAAAAAAAGTAAACATGTTTCAAACAAATTAAAGGCACAATATTTAATTTTCGCCGCTAGAGGTCACTTATTCAAAACAAAGGCGCAACTTGATGCCGTGAATGACTGAGTTGTTGTCTTCACCTCGCCTATGGAAAGCAATCTAGAATATTAGAATATCATATTAATAAAAGCTGGATGACTAAATGACTGTTGCTAAATGACATGCAATTCATTTTAAAATGTATGATGGAGAAATCTCTTTCTGATTATGCTATGTTAGCCACTTGACAAAATAAGTGTTGTCTCTGACGCGTGGTAAAACATGGTACTCGCGGTAAATCAAGAAAACAATTCAAACAATAATACTAACCGTGTTGAGCTGTATAATAATGATCGGTTCGTGGATAAATGTATCCGAACAGTTGCTCATCTGTCTAATAAAACACAATATATTAAAGCACGTTTATTGTTTCTATGGTTTCTGTAAAAGTAAAACTGGAAATTGAAGGTAGCGCAAAAATGACGTCAGTGACAGGCGACACAGTTACACGGTCCATGTCCTGGTTAAATTGCTGATTTCTCTAGATATAAATATTGTTGGAAACATTTGGGATAATGTAAGTATACAAGTCAACAAAATATATGACATTGTTCTTGTGGTTTTTCGATTTTTCATCTAAAAATGTTACATATTGTGCCTTTAATTATATAAGTGCAAAAAAAACTATAGGCAAGGAATAATTGACGACATGTCGTTGAATTATTAGAAAATAATGCACACCCGAGGTGGTAATGCGGCCACGACGTGAAGCAGAGTTACACCTCCGGTGTGCATTATTTTCTAATAATAAGAAAATAATATAATTTTTCAAGACATTTATCAGTTTTTTGTCCTTACAATGCTCTTGTGTGTGGGACTAATTTCGTATGCATCTCATCCCACACCTCCATTGCTAATACCAAAACGTCATTTCAGAGCTAGTAACGGAGGCTTGAGCCATTGATAGCAGACTACTTCAGTTATTAATGCAGTAATTAGAGAGAGTGTATGTTTTTACTGTATGTGTGTGCGTTTAAGTGGGAGAGAGAGCGGGAGAAAGACTATGTGCTTTCTGTGCATAATAAAACTTTTGTGGCAAAAAAACATGGAAATAATTTGACGTTTTTATCCAGTTGTTTACTATATTTATTTGCTTGGTTGGTGTCCTTGTGGGTTTTGGTTCTTTTGCTGTTGTAGCCTGTAAGGACCTTTGAAATCATTTGGTGAAGTGATATGGAACTGCAATGCAGTCAAGAACTGCCTGGAACTACTTTGGCCGTGCGTTTCCCTGAAAATAACTGCACACCTTAGAACAACCTATCAGATTCAAGCATTCAACAGCAATGTAGTATAAAGTAACAATAATAAAGAATCAGAACATTTTCAGATATCTGGGGTGTTTTAGTCCAGATTAAATTGTAAAAATGTTTTAAATGCAAACCAATGTTTGAAAATAAATATTAAGCCTAAAGTATTGTGTTGTTTGATAAAAACCATTGAAAATATAAAAATCTGAAAATATCAAACAGAAGTACTGTTTGACTTCCTTTCTTCTCTGTGACAAGCGGGTGTCAGAAACAGAAAGTTGCCTGTTTGGCTTATGGGTAACCAAGGCAACCACATTATTTCTGCCTTTCCATAAGTGCCATCTACTGTCAGAGAATGAGTGTGCATTTTTATTCAGTCCATCTCCTTCACTCGTTCCCACCATGCTTCTCGTTCATGTTGTAGTTTGGTTACATCAGAGTGTACATGCTTCTTTATGCAGCACACACACAGATTTTTAAATGGTTGATGGAAAAGAAGCATTCTAAAATTCTAAATTCATGATATGGTATGAGGAATTATTCCTGGTATTTTAAAGTGCCCACGATAATGCAGTAAAATGCATATTCATTACCGCAATACATCATCTTACTGAATGTGTACCTCACACATGCCACTGTTCCAGTAAACATCATGGTTTCTTTTGTAATTTGGTCTGACTCAATAAAATGGTGGGCGAAGCTAGTGTAAATAGCCTTTGCCAACACGACGGGCTATTTTCATGTAGTGTAAATTGGCATACTGTCATTGCATGCACAGGAATAGTAGGTGCCATTTACTGTAACTGTAAATAAAACAAGCCTACAGTCAGATTTGATTGATGGCATTAAATGTCCAGAGTTGCCCACCGAGCAATTAAGTTAAGTAAGCAAAAAAGGACAAATCTTCTAGTGAATTCGAATTAAAACCAACTAAATGGTTTTCAGTCAGTGACTCTCGCCTTCAGATATGCACCATGACATCATCACCACTGACACATCATTACGGTGACCCCTAAACCCCTATGGCAACTCAAAATGAGCATCAAATTTCAAAGAATCTTCTGCCCTTGCAACAAAAACCATGGACTGAACTGTCACCTGGAATCCCAAAAGCAAAGAACACCTGCAGCCATTTCATTAAATTTCAAGTCAATTGTGGAATTATGGCTACTGAATGAGGAGTTATTGCTGGTTCCTTAGATATTCGAGATGGGTAGAGCAGTATGGACTTATCGTCATTACCGTGAGTGCAAGTCTTGCCATCCGCCTGTAGGTTGATACCAGTGGGACATGCACAGCTTGAGGATTTGGGAGCAGGAGCCAGGAGGCAAAGGTGACTGCAGCCACCATTATTCACTGAACAGGGCGTCTGGACTTTAGACAGAAAGCAAAGAGTGGAGACAGGTGAGAGAGAGAGAGGGGAAGAAATGGCCTCTCAATCAGATGTAACAGATGCCTATCAGGCCTCTGGGTGTCCCGGTAGATCATAATACACGAATGAGACTCCAGACTGAAGATCAGTTATCACTGGCCTTAATCCACTGTCTGAAAACCCAAGACATTGGATACGGCAGAGACCCACATTCCTCTTTAACACATATCTGCTAGGCATGTGTGTGAATTTCAGTTGTCAACGGGAAAAAGAAGATGAATAGGGATGCCAACTGCTAACTTAAAAATGAATTATATTTAACTTATTTTATTTCAGTGTATAGAATACAGTTAAGGCATTAACCTAATTTGACATGCTGAATATACAACAATAAACAAAAAAAAAAAAAACATTTACAGAAAATGTCTAAATTGTAGCCCTTAAAAATCACTTGCAATGAAATATTTGCATGCAATACATGCAATAACGCAGATGTAACAAATTCAGATGTTTTAATACACCCCTAGTCAAACTAGATGGAATTTAAACAATCTTAATTGGAATCTGATGAATTTTAATTTAATCTAAAATTGTGTTTTAACCAGGTGGATGCGATACATGTGACACAATCAATCATAAAACAGAATCAATCATAACTGAAAAAAAATATATAAATATATATTTCATGAAGTGTGAACTGAATTTAAAGTTTTCAGACACTTAACTGCATTTTAATTGCAATTTAAAGGAACATTTATATTATAGTTTAAATTTATAGTTTAAATCCAATTAGTTGAACTTTACAGTGCTTTTTAAGTACATCTTCAAATGTCATTTAATAATTGTCTTTGAAATATGGTTAAAGTGTACTGCAAGCATTTATGGTAAATTACAACATACTTTAATGTAATTTCTATGAAACTAGTTTAACTTTAAAAGCTTTTTTGGTTACACTATTTTAAGGTGTCCTTATTACAGTGTAATTATATATTTAAGTACGGAGTAATATTAATTAACTACATGTACTTACTATAGGGTTAGGATTAGGGTATATAGTTTAGGGTTAGTTACATATAATTATACATGCAATAATTATACTAAGTACATGTAACAGACAATAAAATAAAGTGTTATTGCTTTTTTTTTTTTTTTCACTGGACTGGACAGTGAAGGCAAATCAACCAACAAGTGAACTCATTCAATACTTTTTAAAAAGCAACTCAGGATGAACCTCATGATCTTGGTTGAGAGAACATCCAAAGTGTAATGTATACTTGGTACCAGTATTATTGATACATAATATCTCTATTGTTATAATGACAGTTGTGATACATAACTCTATTGTACCATTTTACCTGTAGTTCTATGATGGTGGAACATGTGAATGTCCATGAGGTTTTCAAGGTTTTCTGCCAGCGTTCTTCGGTCCAAACCAGTAAGCTTGTCTGCACTTTGGATGCTCTTGGATTGCCAGTCTGTCCAGTAAATTTTGTCTTCATGGAGTGTCAACCCAAATGGATGAGGCAACTGACTGCCAATCAACACCTTTAATAGAGAAGAATGAATTGCAACCTTTAGCCTACTTAAATAAAAAGAGAGAGACACACACATACACACTCATTTCTACCTGTCTGCCTGATCCATCAAAGTTGCCATACTCAATGGTCTTAATGCTAGCATCTGCCCAGTACAGCCTCTCTGTGTTGTAGTCGATTGCCAACCCATTAGGCCATGTCAGGTTTGTTGAGATGATAACAGTACGGTTGGATGCATCCATTCCAGCACGCTCAATCTTAGGATTTGCACCCCAATCTGTCCAGTACATGAATCTATGGTCAGACAAAACAAATAAGGTTATGTACCCTTTTTTATAATGTTGTGTAAACATCCACAGCTACTGCAATACTGTCCAATTGACTATACAGCATCTTCCATTTATTTTGGCACCCTTGGTAAATAGACTAAAAATTCTACTTTTAAAAAATGTTGATGCATTATACACTGGTAACGCCAAGGGTGCCATGGGTTTGTCTCCTAGGGAATGCATTAACTGATAAAAAGTAAACTTGAATACAATGTATGTCGCTTTGAATTAAAGTGTCTGCTAAATGCATAAATGTAAATGTTTTAAGTTCACCTGCCTGATTAACACTCAAGTAATAAAACCACAATTTCCTGTTTCACTTGGATAAAAAAGGTCATGCACAGGCCAAATTCCTTTACTCATCCATCACTATGGGAAAGACCCAATAAAGTAATGATGTGTGACAAAAGGCTGTTGTGTTGCACAAATCAGGAAATGGCTATAAGAAAATGGCTCTGCTGTTGAAAAGGGCGATTTCCATTATTCAATCATTATCAATGAAAGTACCACATCCCAACTGTGAAGTATGGTGTGTATCTTTGATGTTATGGGAGTCGTTTTTCTCCCAAAGGCCCTGGACAACTAGTAAGATATATGGTATCATGAACTTCAAGTATCAACAGAATAAATCAACACCTGACTGACCCTGTCAGGAAGCTTACATTGGCCATGACTGGATCTTTCAAGCAAGATATTGGGTCTCATTCACATTCATATTTACACATACTTTGAACAGACAAGAGAACTTCTCACAAATTACACACAATTAATTTAGGCATTAATTAGTTCTTAACCTAGGTCTAAGGTTAATGAATTCAGTGTGCCTAAGGCTAGTAGTTTTTGCATAAAACAACAAACAATTCCATATAAGGGCTATTTGTGCATCCTCTCCTGTACAGAAATACAATAAACAATTGTAAAATCAAGTTTTTTCCACTTGCAAAATTTAGCCAAGATGAAATAGTGTTTGCAGTCTTCCTGCAGTCTTTCTTCAAATCTCCCTCTTGCTAATTCTGTCTCCTCGACTGTTATACGCCCCCTAACGCTGATTGGTTAGACGTTTGTTGTTGGTGTTGGCCTGACTAACTTCCAGACAGTGTTGTTGAAAAAATACATACCCCACCTTTAATTGTGCTATACAAATTAAGTCACACTGACAATTTATATAGGTGGAAGCAATAGATTCATCAGTCGGCTGTATATAAATGTATCAGCATTTTTATACAGAGGAACTTGTCCTAGCTCGAGGTTTGAAAAACCCAGTCTCACACCCTACACCCATTCTGATCTTCTCTCCATGCATCCATCAACACTTCCGACAACCCCCCTGTCCTCCCCTCCTGCACTTCGTGTCTGTGAAAAGTATGTGCGTCGGGTCTTCCGGAAACAGAAGACATCGAAAGCACCAGGCCCAGATGGCGTTACACCAGCCTGTCTAAAAACCTGTGCTGACCAGCTGGCCCCTGTCTTCACACAGATCTTCAACAGATCACTGGAGCTATGCAAAGTTCCTTTCTCCTTCAAATGCTCCACCATCATTCCCATCCCAAAGAAACCCAAAATCACAGGACATATATATATATCTCATTATTTATATTTGTTTTTTTGTTTTTTTTTAGAAAATGACAGATTGCTTCACTAGATAAGACCCTTATTCATCGGCTGGGATCGTGTAGAGCCCTCTGAAGCTGCACTGAAACTGCAATTTGAAACTGTTGGTAACTGCTGAAGTCCACTATATGGAGAAAAATCCTGGAATGTTTTCCTCAAAAACCTTAATTTCTTTTCGATTGAAGAGATAAAGACATGAACATCTTGGATGACATGATAGGGGTGAGTAAATTATCAGGGAATTTTAACTCTGAAGTGAACTAATCCGTTAACATCTGTGGTCATGAAGTCACTTGAAAGTCGGCCTACCTGAAGGACATTACTGGACACTTGCTGGATCCTCTGCAGTTTGCTTATAAAGCAAACAGGTCTATGAATGATGCAGTCAACATGGGACTGCACTACATCCTGCAACATCTGGACAAACCTATGTGAAGATCCTGTTTGTGGACTTCAGCTCGGCCTTCAATACCATCATCCCTAACCTCCTCCTGTACAAATTAACCTATCTCTCTCTGCCCTCCTCCATCTGTCAGTGGATCACCAACTTCCTGACAGACAGGCAGCAGCTAGTGAGGCTGGGAAAATTCTCCTTCAACACCCACACAATCAGCACTGGCACCCCCCAGGGATATGTGCTCTCTTCACTGCTCTTCTCTCTCTACACCAATGACTTCACCGCAAAAGTCCCCTCTGTCAAGCTCCTGAAGTTCCCAAATGACACCACACTTAATGGCCTCATCCAGGATGGTGACGAGTCTATCTACAGACAGGAGGTTAAAGGATTAGTTCACCCAAAAATGAAAATGATGTCATTTATTACTCACCCTCATGCCGTTCCACACCCATAAGACCTTCATTAATCTTCGGAACACAAATTAAGATATTTTTGTTGAACTCTACTTGAACTGTACTCACATGAACTGATTTAAATATGTTTTTAGTACATTAATGGATCTTGGGAGAGGAAATGTCATTGCTGGCTATGCAGGCCTCACTGAGCCATCGGATTTCAACAAAAATATCTTAATTTGCGTTCTGAAGATTAACAAAGGTCTTACAGGTGTGGAACGGCATGAGGGTGAGTAATAAATGACATAATTTTCATTTTTGGGTGAACTAACCCTTTAAAGAGCTGGCTGTCTGGTGCAGTCACAATAACCTGGTGCTGAACATGCTCAAAACAGCGGAGATCATTGTGGACTTTAGAAGAAACACCCCAGCACTGAGCACCAGAACAGCCAGGCACAAGACAGGTTTCTGAACAGTTAAATGCCCCTACTGGGCAATAAACATGTGCAATAAACCATTTATACTTATATTTATTTAGCACAACATACCTCTTATTTACATTCCCTTGAGTTTGTATATAACATATCTGTACATACATATATTGTATATTTTTATTTTGTATTCACTTATTCTGTTTGATAGTATATTATTATCTGTGTAAAATTTTTGTTATGCAAATTTATATAAAGCACCTAAAAAGCAACACAAAAATGGTTTACTGAGCATAAGTGAGGATCTCTGAATCTGAAGGGTCTGAAGAGATTCCCTATGGAGGAATGGTCTCAGATCCTTGTCATGTGCTCATCAACCTTATTACACAGGGGTGAGCAAAACAAGGTGAGACCCTTCCTTTTTGACCTACCCGCCGATCGGGTCAACAACAATGTCCCGGGGACGATCAAGATTCTCCCAGATCAGAACTGTACGCATACTTCCATCGGTGTTTGAAACTTCAATCCGGTCAGTGCCTAAAAAAGTTTAATGAATGGAGGGGGAAAGAAGAAAAAGAAAAAAAAGAAAATAAAATCAATCTTTTCTTAACAACAATGGGAAAAATTTATATCAAAGTTTAGCTGAAAAAAAATAATAAAAAAAAATTAAAATGTACCTTAATAATGACAATTATTGAGAAAAAAAATATGAAAAAAGATAAACATAAACGTATATATTCTTGGTCTGAAAGATGAACCAATAAAAGAACAGTACCTGCATCAGTCCAGTACAGTTTATGTGTAAGCCAATCGATAGCTAGACCTGCAGGGCTTTCCAAGCTTGTGTCCACCACAACCTGCAACCAAATTGAATATCATCTGTCAAATTACACGAAAATACATTACAGCCACCTAGTTTATAAGGGAGGATTTATTGGCTTTTGCTAGTTTGTTCTCCAGGGGTCAGTATTTTACACATTTCTCCCCATCATATACTAAAACATGCATAGTTCATACATTAGACATCCAACAGCAGTGACGTCCACAGACCTAAGCAAAGGCAAGGGTAGAGAAGTAACAAAAATGGCACTTAAAATATATAATTAGTACTTACACAACATTGTGTTTGATTTTATTATTCCGTTATTATATATTTTAGATTTTTTTTTTAAAGTTATTCCTGAATGTTCTCTCAACATTCAAAATGTCCAGTTTTTCAAATGTTTTAAAAAAAAAAATTCTTGATTTTGCAAACATTACAGGAACATTAAATTTTTTTTCATTCTGCAAACACTCTGGGAACGTTACTTTTGATGTTCTCTGAACATTTCAAAACGAAGAACTAACATTTCAAAACATGTTAGACGAACATCCAGCTTAAACATTTCAGAAAAAAAACGACCATGAACAATGTATAAATAATGCTATGTTACCATTTTGAGAACATTACTAAAGACTAGATAACTTTGAATGAACATATTAATGTTACTAAAAGAAAGTTTGTTCATAACTTTGAGGGAGCCTTGCCACAACGTTAGCCAAAGTTCTGAGAATGTTCCCTGTTAGCTGAAAACAGATACTTTCAACAGAAAATTACTTTCACTTCGATTCTTTTCATATTAATATAATGAGATTTTACTGTAACATTAATATTTAGGACTGTAATATCAAGTCAAATGCAAGTAAAAGTTATGTAATAGCGGTCTAATTTCTTCAACTTTTGCTACTAGTCAAACAGCTCACTTGTCACTTTTCTTTAGCGATATATGAAAGACCAATACACTGAATTAAATTTCTACTAAACTGAAAGCATGTGACAGGATGTCATAATAATGTTTGAAGCCACATACTCTCACTGCAGGTGTAATAGGAAATTCAGAAGCAACAGAGTTTTATGTTTTTGTAAATATATGATGAACAGCCACAAAGAACAGTACCTGTTCTACCTACCTGTTACTCATCTAAAGCTCCTCTCTGCTTTTTCTTCAGTGCTTTTACCAGTTATAAAGGACATGTCATTATCACTTAATTATCAATTATGCATTTATGGGTGATTATCATGAGGTTGTTTTTTTATATAAGACAAAATAATAAATCTGTTTCTGGGTCTCAGGCTAAATTCCTGCTAACCTCCTGTTTGGTGCCATCCCACTTTGCTCTGTTGATTGAATCAGTGGTGACGTCGGTCCAGTATATATATCGCTCACTGGAATCCCAGTCCAGGGCCACTGCATTTCGAATATCAGCCAGTGGAATGACATCATCCAACTTGTCTTCAGTGTCAAAGCTGATTCGACGGATGTCCGTCCTTCGGGCAAAAAGCAGGAACTTGTCAAGACCTGATCAAAGACCAAAGGTCTCCTGTCAGTTCTTCAGATTTGAAAAGTTCATCAGTATAGAAAAGCATTTATTTCACAACGTCAAAAATGTGATCATTATGAAAGGAAAATGACAAATTTGTTAAATAACATTTACTCATGTTTGTGGCTGTATTCATTTTTGTTGCTTGTAAACAAGGATGGTTAGTTGATAAAGAGAGCAGTTGCAATTGGCACATACTAATATTTATAAATGTTAATAATCAATAATCAATCTAAGTATGATTTTTAAGGCTACATTTTACCTCACTATAAAAAAGCAACTACCTTTTGAGTCTCAAATATTAAAGGTGCCGTAGAACGTGTTTTCAAAAGATGTAATATAAGTCTAAGGTGTCCCCTGAATGTGTCTGAAGTTTCAGCTCAAAATACCCCATAGATTTTTTTTTAATTCATTTTTTTAACTGCCTATTTTGGGGCATCATTAAATATAAGCCGATTTAGGCTGCGGCCCCTTTAAATTCTCGTGCTCTCCGCCCCTGGAGCTCGCACTTGCCTTAAACAGCATAAACAAAGTTCACATAGCTAATATAACCCTCAAAATGGATCTTTACAAAGTGTTCGTCATGCAGCATGTCTAATCGCGTAAGTATGGTATTTATTTGGATGTTTACATTTGATTCTGAATGAGTTTGATGGTGCTCCGTGGCTAAAGCTAACATTACACACTGTTGGAGAGATTTATAAAGAATGAAGTTGTGTTTATGAATTATACAGACTGCAAGTGTTTAAAAAATGAAAATAGCGACGGCTCTTGTCTCCGTGAATACAGTAAGGAACGATGGTAACTTTAACCACATTTAACAGTACATTAGCAACATGTTAACGAATCATTTAGAAAGACAATTTACGAATATCACTAAAAATATCATGTTATCATGGATCATGTCAGTTATTATTGCTCCATCTGCCACTTTTTGCTATTGTCCTTGCTTACCTAGTCTGATGATTCAGCTGTGCACATCCAGACGTTAATACTGCCTGCCCTTGTGTAATGCCTTGAACATGAGCTGGCATATGCAAATATTGGGGGCGTACATATTAATGATCCCGACTGTTACGTAACAGTTGATGTTATGTTGAGATTTGCCTGTTCTTCGGAGGTCTTTTAAACAAATTAGATTTATATAAGGAGGAGGAAACAATGGTGTTTGAGACTCACTGTATGTAATTTCCATGTACTGAACTCTTGTTATTCAACTATGCCAAGGTAAATTAAATTTTTAATTCTAGGGCAACTTTAAGAAAAGCAATTTTCTTGAAGCTACATAAAAACCCATGCTTTAGATCGTTTCTGTGCGCGCACACACCCTAAGCGAGCACACAGAAAGTCACCTCTCAGACAGCACACGAGTACTGAATTTAGTTATCTTCTGCGTCTTCTTGAGCAAATACACACAAAATTATGCCAAAAAATGCCCATTTTGAAAAGTAGCCACATAAACAGACAAAGATGCAGTAAGCAATTTCTGAGAAACGCTGTTGAAAGTGGATTGGATTGAGAGCCAAAACCAATCACCACTAAGGGACGTATACACTCATTAGGGGGGAGGTGACTGTGTTGCATATGGTGTTTGTGAATTTGGGGGTCAAGAAAGGGGTGAGATCCTTTTGGGTAGGGATGTTTTGTTTTTGGTGATTTCAAATATCCACAGCATTTTTCAGAAATCGCTTACTGCACCTTTAAGTGAACAAACATTTAAGAAAATATCAGATGTGTGTCAATATAAAGTAACATCATTAGGTGTTAAAGTGACAGCATAATCATACAACCTTCCATTTCAATATTGTTAAATCAAACAACAAAAGAAAAACAGATAATCACTCACTGCTCTTAACTAAACTTATGTAGCTTTAATAGTATCTGTGTATATTTACTTCATACAGTAACACTGTTTTTACAAGTAGACCTACTGTAAAGTGATTAATTTGTATCTTTGATCTCTTGTATTTATTTGTGCTATTGCTTAATTTGTTTATTCTTATTTTATTATTGACTGTTTACTTGACTTTAATGTTTGAACATTATATTAGTTAGGCTAGTATTCGTTTTTGCTGTGATCATAAATTGGAACCAAGATTTGTGAAATTTCACTGGTATCTAAAATGTTGGTTACATAGGTCAAAAACAATGAAAGCAATAACTTTATTTATTTAGACAAGGCCAGTGAATGTATTGGCAGGGCAAATAAATATCTATTTTTTTTTTATTTAATTATATATATATACACACACACACACTGCTCAGAGTAAATGAGTACACCCCCTTTGAAAAGTAACATTTTAAACAATATCTCAATGAACAATTTCCAAAATGTTGACAAGACTGTTTAATATAACATCTGTTTAACTTATAACATGAAAGTAAGATTAATAATATAACTTAGAGAACAATTTTCAGTTTTACTCAAATTAGGGTGATTAAAAATGAGTACACCCCACTGAAAGTCTCTGGAGCAAAGCTAAATTTTAGACTACAAATGTTTAATTTAACAAGAATTCAATCACAGGTGAGTCTAATTATTCATTACACAGGTGTCCATTTCATGCTGTCAGCAATGGCACCACATGTTTCTCTAAGTGATGGTATACTTGTTAATAATAATGATATGATGAAAATGTTCTGTTAGTCAAACAGTAGCCCATACTTGTACTGCTTTGAACTGTACTGCATAAAGACTGGTATCATTGTATCATTTAAAAACTTTTGTATTGACTTTAAGTACCAGTAGGCTAATTTGACTTAATATAGTAATATAGTGGTGTCGATTTAAAGATGCACCACTTAGGCAATTATCTTTTTCTACAGATTCTCACTGAGGGCTTAAGTCCCCCTGAAGATGAAATCCTAGAACCGCCCCTGGTCCCAACTACATTTTTCTGAACAAAGGGTAGATACTGTACAATATAGCTGAAATATTAAGGGTTTGTGAGTTCCCAGCATGTATTGCAGCATGAATAAATTATGCAGCTACTGTACTATTGTTTTGGTCTTTGCTGACTTTATTTCAACTTTTGTTATTTTATCATTACTGTTAGTTATTTGTTGTGTTGTAATGTTAAGAGCACTTTTTTTTTTTTTTTTTTTTTTTTTTTTTNAAGTGGCCTTAACTACTATATACTTGCATCAAAAAAATAAGTACAATGTACTTATTGGGTTCATATTGAATTGCAAAACACTTTTGCTGCTATTGAGGTGGGATACGGGTAAGGTTAGGGAAAGCTTTGGTGGTATGGGTAGGTTTAAGGGTGGGTTAAGGTGTAAGGGATGGGTCAACAGTGTAATTATAAATGTAATTACAGAAATTAATTACAGATGTAATTACATGCAGGTGTTTTTAAAATATAAGTACAATGTAAAAACATGTACATACACAATAAGTGCATTGTATTAAATTATTAATTTAAATGTAAGTACATAGTAGTTAAGGCCACTTAATATAAAGTGGGACCCATTTTTTGATTATCACCGTTTGTTATATATTTAAAAACAATAAATATATTTATTATGTTACTAATTGAAAATTTGCTGAACAAGAAATCTGTTGCTGTCTATATTAATTTATTGGCTAAATTAGCATTTTGCACTTATTGAATGAACAAATTCAAATGAACAAAAAAGTATTGTTACTTTTACAATTATTACAAAAATTATGTATTATTACTAAGGCAATAGTTAAGAGAACTTCTGAATGCATCATGTTATCTATTGAATGTATAATTCAATTTCTGTAAATTATCCAGAACGCATCTGTCAGACTACATTAAACTCTCATCTTGTAATCCCTTTAAAAGCCTGCTGTCAGTGAGTGAGAGGCTCCTCATGGTTTCAACACAATGATGCACACAATCACTTTCTGGAAGTTTGTATTGCACTTCTCACATAACTGTCCCCTTAAGGTAAAGGGCTTATGTTGTAGCATGAATAAGGATAAATAACTAAAACAAGAAGTACTTACTCTGGGCACAGTTATAGTGGTCCACCTTTTTAAAGCCTGTAGGACATGTACAGGTGTAGGTTTTATTGCTTGGAAGACACAGGTGACTGCAGCCCCCATTATTGCTCCCACAGCGATTTCTCCCTCCTAAAATTAACAAGAAAAAATAATAACTCTTTTAAAATTAATATTATTTATTCAATCCAGGCTCATTGGAAAAACGTGACAGTGGCGACATTTCTGCAAAATAATATGTTGCTTCATGCAAGTTTCACGGCACTTTCAAAATTAAATGTCCAAGTTTTATTTGAATGAATGAATTTTCGTCCAAAACAGTTAAACATGAATCTGGCAATGTTTTATTATGTTGGACGATGTATCGCAGCAGTTCAGTAATAAAATGTCTGGTGAGTGGTGCTAAAAGGTTAATGGTCTATTGCGTTTGAAAATAACTTACCACCTACACCAAACCCTAACAGATAGTGTTAAAGGATGTGAACGGGAGATAAAAACACATTAACCAAGACATTTTAGCTTGCTTCAAGTCTTTGAGCTCTTTTATTGTGAATTGTGTGTTTCACGGAATTCTTATCCAAGCGCTCCACATCACAACTGCAATGCTGTACCAGGTGAGTTACCGAGCAAGTTTACTATATCCAATAAGCCTTAAATATTGAGCTTGTTATGTGATGCAAATGTCAAAATATATTAGTTTACAAATCATGCGCTATGATAAAAGTGTTTTGAGGTCATAACAGTATTGTGCAAGAAACAGGATGGAAATAAGTCTGCCCCTGTAAAATCATAATTTGTGTGAAAAGGAATAAAAGTTGTTGGGGCTTTACAGACACTATCGTTCATTTCAGCTGAAAACTGTACTGAATTGTATGTATAGGTACATTTTTCCCAAATAAGCCTATGTTGCATTTACTTTAAAGCGATTTGTGTTTGTAAACATTGTACACTACAATCATTGTCTACTATACTACGAGTGATAAGGACTTCTGTTTAGTTGACCTGCAGGTTGCCTCTGCGGGTGCAGCGTGTGGATGTCCATGGGAAAATGCAGCTTGTTCCGGATGACCTCTTGGTTCTTGCCAGTAAACTTGTTCGCACTGTTGATACTCTTGGTGTGCCAGTCGGTCCAGTATAGACTGTCTTCAAAGACTGTGATGGCAAAAGGATGTGGAAGACCTGGAAGACAGAAAGATGGTTTAGAGTTCAGAATTGTGAGTGGACTGCTGTCATTCATTATTGTTAAACAATAATTAACGACTGCACACCAAAACTCAAGACCCAAGTGTTACAGAAAGTGGACTGCTTTCCAATAATCAATACTCTGATGATTTATAATCCTCCTGTTATGTTTAAGAGTTATGTTTAAGCTAAAATGATATGAATGTTTGCTCAAATTATTTCAGGGTTCTCCACTACAATGAATAGCTGCAAAAAAACAAACAAACAAACAAAAAACTCGTAGGCTTTATGGAATGTCAAGCTTTTTGTCTCCAGTTTCTACGTACAGGTCATATCTGGCCCAGGGGTAAATAATGTGAAGAGCATCACAAGAGCTCTCTCGATCCCTCCCTCTCTTTTTCTCTCTCTCTCTTCTCTCTCTCACACAAACAAGGTATTTGTATCAAGGCACTCTAGAATTCTTGATTCTGATTGGTTCACAAATGCTCTAAGGTACTTATTTTCATTTTATAAAATGGCTAGTTCATGTCCTTGATTCTGATTGGTCAATAGCTGTGTTTTATTCACGATAAAACATGGCTATGACCATTTCACCCAACGGTTCTGTGTATCACTACACAACACCCTTAGCAACCACTCTTAGCAATGTAAACTGTTTGTTCTCAATTGACATTGTTCATTGAAGCTTACTGTGTTATGTAGGAGAGTATTGTGAGAAAGATATCGAGTGAGCGAGTTTATTACCTGCATTCAGATTTAGCATTTTCCTTCAGGTCAGTCCTATGTTCATAATAAAAATTCTGTTTAAATGTTCGATGTATTATCTTGTCCTTTTAACAGTTAAGGGGTTTTCCCATGACTGACAGCGCTAATCAAAGCATTTGTCAGTTGCGTCTTGTTCCGTGTTCACAACAATTCAGTCTTTTCAATGTAAAAGACTTTGCTACTGACTGACACACTCATAAAAATGAGGGGGCAGTCGTGGCCTAATGGATAGAGAGTCGGACTTGTAACCCAAAGGTCATGGGTTCGAGTCTCAGGTCCGGCAGGGATTGTCGGTGAGGGGAGTGAATGTCCAGCGCTCTCCCCACCTTCAATACCACGACTGAGGTGAGACCCTTGAGCAAGGCACCGTACCCCCAACCGCTCCCCGGGCGCCGCAGCAATGGCTGACCACTGCTCCGGGTGTGTGTTCACGGTGTGTGTGTGTTCACTGCTGTGTGTGTGTGTGCACTTGGATGGGTTAAATGCAGAGCACAAATTCCGAGAATGGGTCACCATACTTGGCCACATGTCACTTCACTTTTTAAAACAGTCTTTGCCGCCTTCTAATAGCGTAATAATGTAACTTCTGTTGCTGTTTACGGTCAGGGACTATTTTTTCTGGCAGAAGGAAGGCTTTTAGTGATTTTACTTCATGAAAGTTGCATTGATACATATTTTTTGGTTTTAATATTTGTATTGTGTGGTAACCGTTTTATAAAAGCAATAAGGTACTCGAGGCTAGTGCTGTATCATGAATAAGTCACGGCTGAAGGGGGTTGCAGGCACTCCGCTTCACGTCGTGCCTAACAACGCCCTTCAGCTGTAACTTACTTACTCACAATAAGTGAATATCTTGTTGCTTGCATACCTATACTGTACCTATACCTATACTGTGAATACCTATTGCTTACATAACTCAATTCCAGTCCTTGATTACAATCGGCTGAGCTGTGTTCTAAGCTGTTGTAAAATACTCTATAAACACACTTGACTTCATTACATATAATGTCAAATTAATCAAGTTTTACTTTAAAAAGTGCATTTTACATCATGATTTAATAATCTTTTGTCATGTTTTAAAGAAATATACTTAAACTTGTGTTGATTAACATACTAAAGCACTTGATTCAAATTTTAACTGTATTGTGTTATTTGATATTACATTTAAAGTTAATTTAACTTTATTACAAATATGTGATTATAAATATAAATACATGACATACAAGTTTCAATAGAAATGACATTAAAATATATTTTAGTTTAGCATAAATGCTCGTCAGTACATTCGGCAGTACCATATTTCAAACACAATATAAGTAATTATAAAATTACATATAAAGATGTACTTAAGTGGGTCAAAAAACACACTAAAGTTGAGCTGATTGCATATAATTTAAAAAATGTTTAAACTCCAATACATTTTCATTTATTAGTAATTAACATGCATTTAAGTGTCTGAAAACATCACACACGTAAGTTCACACTTAAGTATATTATTTATCTAATAAGTATGCTAAACTGTACTTTTCCACAAGAGTTTATTGAGAATGTCAGATAAAATTAGACGTGACGGAAATCTGGTGTACTAATTAGCTACTTTCCATCTATCCAGGATTAGAAAATCCTTCCCTTCGAGCAATAGTCAATCAGAGGTGGCAGCCAAAAAGTTGTCCCTTACCATCCCTACCTAAATCTACAGCTAAAGACCTCTTCCACCATTAACAAAAGGCACTTATACCTCCTATTTCAAAATACTTATTATAACCTATTTTTTTTCCTTTCTCTTCTTTTCTGCTCTAACTTGTGTGCTCTTCTAGCTTATTCTTTACTCTTGGCACTCTGCCAAACTATAGGCGTGTAATGCGCCCTGCCTGTATCTCCCTCCTTTTCTGCACCTTTCACCCTTCTCCAGGTGTACACACACAGCGTGGGGTTGTTTTGTGATCTTATCTTTGTAGAGAAGCAAGGACAGGTTTGAGTTAGAAGGTTTGTTTGCCTTTTCCGTCTCTTTTTTCTTTTGTTTCCAGCTCCTCTGCCATCTGCTGTCCCTCTTTGCTGGTACCTTTCTCTTGTCATCTCAATCATCATTCACTTTTGATCTTGTTTTTGCAGTCAGCATATCTTTTCTCAGTGTGTGTGCACTCTGATTTTTTTTTATAATGCTGGTGCCTCCCTCCCTAGTAAATCTGTCATTGATGACCACAGTAAGCAAATCTGCACTGAATTTTTTTAAAGCTTGGTTTTCAGGTCTAAATATTCCCCCACCTTTCCCAGGTGCACAGGTATTTTGTTCCTGCAAACCCTGAGGCTTAGTCTTCCTTTCTAGTGTGCCATTTAGAGGGAACATGGATTGCACTCTATCACACATCAGAGAGACATCTGAATTTATCTACAAGACACTGCTTATCCTCAAATGAACAGAATACTCAATAAAAAAGCACAGCAGCCTAACCAAGTTTAACCACAGCTGTAAACCTTTCCAGCTGTTAAAACACTGATCTGACAATAGAATCAATGTTTTGTTGTAGCAAAGTGCGTTTTAAAATCATTTGTCCATAAGATGAACATAAGATGCAGTTTAATCAGAAAACTTTCATCAGACTATGCCAAGTAAGTGGTTTAGTCTTGAATCATACCAGTCTGATTTTTGCGAAGTCAAACTAACAGACCTAGTTAACGCAATATTAAATCACACTACAGTGTTTTCCATTTGAATATATTTTGAAACACATTATATTCCTGTGATGCAAAGCTGAATTTTCAGCATTATTACTCCAATCTTCAGTGTCACATGATCCTTCAGAAATCATCTGATGTCGGCACCGATAGCCTAGTGGTTAGTGCGCCGACATATGGCGCAAATGCGTTCACGGAGACCAGAGTTCCTTTGCAGATCATGCCCCCCTCTCTCTGCCAAAGCTTTCCTGTCTGCTCTCTACTGTCCTTTCCAAACAAAGGCACAAAAAGCCCATAAATATAACTTACAAAAAAAAAAAAGAAAAAAGAAAGAAAGAAATCATCTGATTTATTATTCATTTTTATTGGTGCTTAATTATTAATAATGGTTCTTATTAATCACCAATGTTGAAAACAGTTGTGCTGCTTAATATTTTTTTCTGTGGAAACCACCGCCATTCAAAGGATTTGGGTAATTATGATTTATATAAAAAAATAAAAATAAAATAAAAAAATGTCAGCAAGGATTCATTAAAATTGATCAAAAGTGACTTAAAGTGACAGTAAAGACTTTTATAATGTTACAAAAGATGTTCTTTTGAACTTTCAATTAATTAACGAATCTGGAAAAAAATGTTTCGCAGTTTCCTCAAAAATATGAAGCAGCAAAACACTGATAATAATAAGAAATGTTTCTAAAGCAGCAAATCAGCATATTATAATGATTTCTGAAGGATCACGTAACACTGAAGACTGGAGTAATGATGCTGAAAATTCAGCTTTGCATTAAAATGAATAAATTACATATTAAAATATATTCACATAGAAAACGGCTATTTTAAATTGTAATAATTTCTCAATTTTTGGATCTAGTAAATGCAGCCTTGGTGAGCGTAAGAGACTTCTTTCAAAAACATACATATACAATATTAATTGTGAAACCATGACCTACATTTTACCACTCTATAAAAGTACCATCTAAAATGTAATATATAAAAGCATCTGTAAAAGTATAAAAGGTAAAGCTTTTTTTTTTTCTTTACCTTGGCTAATGACAGCTTTTCTATTCTTCCCATCCAGGTCAGCTCTTTCAATGACGTGGTGTTTGGCATCCACCCAGTACATACGGTGACTGGCATAGTCAATGGTGAGTCCATTAGGCCAGAATAGGTGTGTATCGGCAATTATTTTCCGATTAGAGCCATCCATGTTGGCATATTCAATGCGTGGCATATTTCCCCAGTCAGTCCAGTAAATCTTCCTAAAGACAGAGTATAAGTGATGTTAGAAACAATTTTAATGTAATAATATGCAGTTAGGACTCAATGAATTCAACAATAAATGTCCATTTGATAATGGGAAAAACATCTTTTTCCAACTAAATTTTGATTTAATGCAATTTACAGGAATTACTGTGCATAGGTTTTTACCATGAGGTTGTGTTTACAAAGTGCTTTTGAAGAAATAGTTACTAGATTTGCCAAAGTTTTCCAGGTTGGTGGCACCAAATCTTTAAAAGATACTCAGAGTTTTGTTTGGGGCTAGTTTTTAAAACATGAGCATTTTTTTTTTTTAGTAAGGACTGAAACAAATTCTAATAAATGCTGCCCTACAAATAATCCTTATCCTTTATTGATTCCTTTTTCTTTTCTTACACTTTCCATCATGCATTTTATCCTTCAGAAAAATAATGTAATGCTTTGGCTTTTCTCACATACAGCAAGATCTACATGCATCTGTGTGTGAGAATCAGTGGACGCAAAGCCGGTCGAAAACAAAGGCTAAATCTCATTGGAGAGTGAGAATTCAAGCCAGATTTCATAAACCCCTTTGTCCTCCATGACAAAGAGCCATGATGAGCGTCGGCTGCAACTCAAGCCTTGTGACAATCCCTGAATAAAACTTTTTGCACAGCCTTTGTGATTAGAAGCAAATTGAGTTACAAAGTTTAGCCAGAAGTCACCAGAATGGTTTCATGCTCTGCTTATCATTGCTTACTACAGAACAACAACTTCTGGTCACAAGAGGGGATTTTTACCCATGCAAAAGAACAAAGAGTGACAGTTTTCAGTATACAAAATAATAAATGTACAGCATTTAAACACATAAATAAAAGGGGTCTCAGCATGAGGAAAGAGTCTGATGTTCGTTGTGAAAAAGAGGTACACTTTAGAGGACTTTTAAGAAGTAAAACGTAATACTTTCAGACTCTTAACTGCATGTTATTTGCAATTAAATAGAAATGGGTTAAAGTTTACATTCATATTAAATGCAATTAACTGAACATTAGAATGTTTTTTTGACCCACTTAAATAGAACTTTATTTGTAATTTAAAGGTACAACATGTAATAGTTTTGGCCGCTAGAGGCCTATTCAAAACAAAGGCGATGCCACATTTTAGAGCGGAATCTTGGGACATGTGGTCTCCATCTCAACGGACGGTGCAAAAGAATAGGGATTGGAGTCGGGAAGAAACCATTTTCATGGATGCGATCATTAACGTTATTGTAGTATGAAGCAGAGCAGGGCCGAGTATTGTGGGAGCTGAACGAGGCTGCTGGAGCGATTGAGCAACACACGAGCAGCGGAGATTTTATTATGAAACAGTCGCTGGCACTGCTTACGCTTTTCCGGTCATGAGTATGAGGTAACGCAGCTCTGTTTATCATATTAGATACATTTGAGTGTGTTGAAAATATTATAACGTTACTCTGTGCGTTCGCTCGGCGGCTGATGTGAGACACTTGTTTGAGACACACTGCAGTAAGCTGGATCGATTTTAGAATATCATATTAAATGCTGGATGGCTTGTGTTGATAAATGGCATGCAATTAATTTTAAAACGTATTGTATGATGAAGAAAATTATGTATTACTGTTAATAAAAATAAAGCTGCATCTGATTATGCTATGTTAGCTATTTGACAAAATAGTGTTTTCTCTGAGGCATGGTAAAGCATGGTACTCGCAAAAAAAATCAAGAAAATTAATTTAAACAATAAGACTAAACGTGTTGAGCTATAAAACAACAAATCGTTTTCTGTCTATAAATATCAAAACAAGTTGTTCCCTTGTCTATTAAAACGTGTAATATATTAAAGCGTCTTTGGTGTTTCCATGGTTTCTACAAAATAAAACCGGAAACCGAGGCAGACCGAGGGGTAACGCGAGTATGATGCAATTGACAGGCGCCTCCTCACACGTCCCGGAGCCTTGGTTAAAATTGCAATTTTCTCACGATTTACAAATAGTTGGAAACATTTGGGATATTTTAAGTACCTTAAGTGAACAAAATATAGAACACTGGCCTAGTGGTTTTTGGATATTTTACTGCAAAAATATTACATATTGTACCTTTAATATGTGCATCTTTAATTTCTATGTAATGTATTACTTCTATTGTCTTTGACATATGGTTAAAATTTACGGTTAAATGTACTGACAAGCATTTATGGTAAATTAAATATACTAAAATATACTAAAATCATTTCTATTGAAACTTGTCTCTTGTATGAAACTTATGTAATGAAGTTACAATTTAGTACATTAAAACAGATTAACTTAAAAATGTAATATTGAGTAACACACTACAGTTAAAATTATAATCAAGTACTTCAGTATTAAGTATGTTATCCAGCACTTCAAAATAAGTGTACAAAATAAGTACAACAAAAGATTAAAATAAAATGATTTAAAATGTACTTCAATGTAAAACTTTTCATTTGACATTATTACAAATAGCATTTTTAAAAAAAGTGTACTTAAAGGGATAGTTCACCAAAAAATGAAAATTCTGTACCTGTTTAAAACCTGTATAAATGTCTTTGTTCTGCTGAACACAAAGGAAGATATTTGGAAGAATGTTTGTAACCAAGCAGATCTCTCCCCCCATTGACTACCATAGTAGGGAAAAAAAATACTATGTAAATATGTTTTGTTACAAACATTCTTCCAAATATCTCTCTTTATGTACAGCAAAACAAAGAAATTTATTAAGGTTTGGAACAACTTGAGGTGGAGCAAATGATGACAGAATTTTCATTTTTGGGTGAACTATCCCTTTAAGTGTGTTAAGAAACATTTGCATATTTATTGTGCAAAGCTTGTAATGAATATCCTTTTAAAGGATCCAGCATTATTTGCAAATTGCATTTTACAGTATATGTTATTAAAACACAACGGCCTGAATATTTACCCTTCAATGGGGTGCAGAGCAATAGCACGGGGTTTCTCCATTCTCTGCCATAAAAGCACTTTACGGTGTGTGCCGTCCAGATTGGACACTTCAATACGAGATGTTCCTGAGTCAGTCCAGTACAGCTTATTATGAATCCAGTCTATGGCCAGACCACCTACGATAGCAGAATAATAAAAAAAAGTTATCTATATGTAACTATTAGTCAATATAAGTATTATTTCTTCTTTTCCTTGGAAAAGCAGAGAATCAAACTGAGCATCAAACTCAAAATGAAAACTTCACTTTATTCTGTAAAATAGATTTAATATCATATAATTAATATAATTATTTTTATAATGTAATATAATCTTTTAGACAGTGTATTAGTGCAGCATGGCTTTAAAAAAAAAAAAAAAAAAATTGATTATTTTCCTTGAAAGTTTTGTTTTTGTAATATATTTTTAATAAAAGCTTTTGTTAAACAGTTTTTCCTTCATCTAAGCTACAAAAGCATTCAAAGTAAGCCAATAACATTTTAATTTATTGCTATTTAATACATCTATAAATCAAGACATTGCCTAAACTGTCAAATCTCACATTGGTTCTCCAAGCAACATGAAGAACAAAATTTTATTTATATTTTGAATAAATTATACACAAAAGCAAGCAACATTATACTGGAACGCTTCCATTATTAATAAATGAAATTGTCACTAACTGCTTTAGACAATTTAGTCTCATTATAATCAATGCAGCTGTCTACACTGCAAAATAAATCTCAATTTATATCTTGTTGAGTGTAATGGGAGCATTTGAGTTTTGCTACATCTCCAAATTTTCCATTATTTATTTGGTTAATTGTACACCCCTACATCGTACACTGTATAAAATAAAATAAAAATTAACAACAGTTTAGATCAATCTTTTTTGAGTTATGTTAACTTCTAATAAAATTACGTTCTATCAACAAATCAAAAGGAACTTAATTATTTGTAGCTTAAAGAATTTTAATGTAATACTCAAAAAAAATTAAGTTGTTCCAACTAATTGAGCTGGGTTCCTGGAACCATAGCATAGCACATGCTAAATGTAACTTAGTTAACATGTAATTTTAATGAGTAAGACATTACTTGTCTAAATTAACTGATTTTATTCAAGTCAAAAATACTATGTAATGTGGCTGAATCAACCTTCAGTAAAAACATTAATTTATACCACCAAAACTACATTATATGGGTTAAATCAGATAGAAATAGCCCTTTAAAGTAACAACTGCAGGTTACTACTTTTTGCAGTGTGGAGTATAGTGAAAAGCAAGCAAGAGTCCTAAAATGACAGCAGTACATATGAGGAATACATTGTGAAAATGATAAAATATTTACTGCTCACCTGGGCTCTCAAGACCCGTGGACACGACCTCCTCCACATTGCTACCGTTGAGGCTGGCTCTCATGATACGGTCCAGTGTGACATCTGACCAAAATACTAGCTCTTTGCTATGATGAAAGTCCAATGCAATGGCATTTTCCAGATTATTGAGTAACAATGTGTACTCAGCGCGGTGCGGTAGAACCTGTCGGATGTCAATCCGATTGGCAAACAACAAAACCGGTTCTGGACCTGGGAATAGAAAACATGAAAGTTGCTATTAAAATGGACATCTCTGTTCCAAACAACCAATGTTTTGCTGATTTTATAATAGATATTCAGCCTCACCCAAAGCCTTGCAACTGCGTTTATCAGGCCGAAGCTCATAACCTTGAACACACCAGCAGTGGAATCCTCCTTCTATGTTGGTACAGCCTTGACTACAATAACCTTCATCCGCACACTCATCCACATCTGGGTTCAGACACAGAAGCAGGAAAGATTAGAGAGGATTAAATACATAATATGAATAAAATATATTAGTTAGTTTCCCCTTTAGGTATAGTAACATGATGATTCAAGCACAAAGAGACTGACTGCAAGACTGTACAGTTTAGAACTTGCAACACTACAGTGAACAAAATAGCCAGAAACATCCCTGGATTTCTCCACTTAAAGATCCAAATGAGCTCTAATAAAAGCAAATATTGCTCAGTGATATTGTACTGAGCTCAATTTTAAGCTCAGTGATAATAAGCTGAATTTTAATTCCAATACGGAGTTGATTTGTAAGAAGAGACAGCAGATCCCTGATGACTTTGTTATATAAATCTTTTATCGAGTCGGTTTTAAAATTCTCAATGTTATGCTGCTATGGCAGTCTTGGTGTAAAGGGAAAACTGCTCTTTTAAAAATAGTTAATGCCAGCAGCAAGGTTTTAGGTGTCCAGCAGAGTCACTCTACCAAACTGTATAATGGTCAGGTAGTGAGGCAAGCTTGATCTATTTTAACAGTTTGTTCCCACCCTCTTTATTCTGAGTTACAGCTTTTGCCCTCAGGATCTCGGTTCAGGTTCTACTCTGTAAGGAGTAACAGGTACAGACACTCATTCATTCCCACTGCTATTTCTGTGTTAAATTTGGGTATGGGTGGAGCAGGGTGTAGTACGTTGTCTGTGGTAGTGGTTGTCGTGGATTGTATGTTATTTTTTAATGGTGGTATTTTTTTTAATGCCGTTTCTAATGTATTTTAGAAATTGTTTTGTTTGTTTGCTGGCCTTGCTGCAAAACCTTGTCCTTCGGGGACATAAATACATTATGTGTAGTGATATTGTCCCGTAATATCCCTGAAACTAAACTGCCACACTTCTTACACCCATATGCTCAGTATTTTAGGTGTTTATATACTGTGCAGAAGTCTTAAGCATGTTAGATTCTTCACCAAAAAAAGTTATTTATACCCTTGTATAAGTAACCTGATTATCACTGTAAAGCTGCTTTGAAACTATCTATATTGCATACAGCTAGGGCTTGACATTAACTTTTTTGGTTCACCAGCCACTGTGGCTAGTGGTTTTCCAAAGTTACTAGCCACTCAGCATTTTCACTGGCCACAATTTTGACATTGATACCATGGGAAAACCTGTAATATAGATATTTTTAATATTATCTCATTATTTGGCACCAGGTATATTAGGCTGCTGTCACTTTAAGACCTGACGCACGGATCTATTATACTGTTACACATGCTTTTTCTTTCTCAACTGTTTTACAATCACTTAAAACATAACTGACAGTGTTTACGTGAATACTCGCCAAGACCAGCATTTTGATATTATTTTGTGTGCATTTGACTGTTTAAGCACAATAAGCAGCGAAAAAGAATTTAATTTAGTACTGAGAGGTGGCTTTATGTTCGCGCACTTTGGGTGTGACCACAAAATCCTTGGGAATAAGTAAAATTATGCGCAATATGTGCAATCCCACACTGAAATTCAAGCCCTGTAACAGCAACAATATTCATCCGGAGCAAATGAAACGAGTGAGTGTGGGGAGGCAGGTTTTTTGTGTCAACTCGCTGTTGTATCTATTCTGTGGAAAATGAGTATTGCAAATTTTCAGATATTTCAGTATCGATATGTATTGGAAAATCGATATTTATAAAACAGACAGTTCCAGCCCTTGATTCTAATTGGTTGAGCTGCGTTCAAAGCCGTTGTGAAATTCCCCAAAACATAGAGCTGACCCTGCTTCACAGGGCTTATTGCTTTATTTGACAACACTACATTGAACTTTATTTCAGATGCCTTTTTAAAAGACTATAATTGAAAAATTTATAAAATTCAACCCGCCAAAGTGGCTAGTAGGAGTGACTGTGTTACACACCACTGCTGAAATCCACCCGCATTTGGCGGGTTGTTGGGTGTTAATGTCAAGCCCTGTATAAAGCACTATATAAATAAAGGTTACTTGACTTTGTCAGAAATCAAATCTTCAATCTTTAAATTCTTAAAAAGTAAATTTTGAAGAAAACAAAAAGAAGAAAAAACAACTATGTACTTGCAGGTAATATAATATTAATGAAATAAAAGGACACTTAAGTGTACTTAAAGAGAGTACACTTTCATGACTTTGTTTCTTAACACACTTAAAGTAGTACACTTTTACCCCCGGTTTTACAGACAAGGCTTAAGCTAGTCCTAGACTAAAGTGCATGTTTGAGCTGTTTTAACTGAAAGCAACTTGCACTGACATGTCTTAAAATTTGTTAGTGCCATTGTTTTGTCTTAAGATGCAAACCAGTAATGTTTTTTCTAGGGTACGTTTATAAAAAACTACTTAAATATCCTAATTGAACTATAAGGCCTAATCCTGGCTTAGGCTAAGCCCTGTCTGTGAAACCGGGCCTTAAAGTCTTTTTAAAAAATGTGTACTAAATTGCAACTTTATCATTACAAATGTTTATATTTGAATAAATTTGAATACATGAACTTTAGAGTGCTTTTTTGACCCAATAAGTAGGCCTTAAGCACATCTTTACATGTAATTTCAGAATTCTACTTTTTTTTTTTTTTTTTAAATAGTTTACTACAAGTGGACTACATACACGCTTCAAAAAAAATTAATTAAGGTGTATTTTTGTATACCATGAATGCTTGTCAGTTCATTCAGAAGTACACTTTAAAAAATATATTAAAAACAGAATTGTTTAATTACATATAAAGCTTAAGTCCTACTTAAGTGGGTCAAAAAACACTTTAAAGTTCAACTAATTGCATTTAATAAAAATTTTTAAATGCAATACATTTTTCATTTAATTGCAATTAACATGCAATTAAGTCTGAAAAAAGATTACATTCAGTTTGCTCTTAAGTATATTCTTAAGTATATTATTCCCTTGAGTACTCTCTTTAAAAAGTATTCTAAACTACACTTCTTTTTCACAAGGGTATCAACTTTTTCTTTAGTGTGCCAAACATTTGTGCCAAATGCGTGCCGAACATTTGTGCCAAACATTGTTCTTTTGCCAATAATTGTAATAGTCAAGTGAGATTTTTGTAGTTCGACAACAGATGGTGAGATCTGATCTCACTGTCATCCAGTCTGTCTGGGATTAGATAAAGAAACAGAAAAAACTGAGACAGACTACATCTATAAGAACTGTGGCAACATGTCCAAGACACTTGGAGAAATCTATCAAAATTAATGTATATAAACTATAACTTGTATACAAATATACAAGTACATAATTCATATTATAAATCCCTTGCAGAATTCATCCAAATATAAGAGACAAAAAAAAATATTAGAATATTACCTATACCCTAAGAATATAACACAAATAATCCTGTTCAAAAGTTTACATCCCCTTGCTATTTAACTTTCTTTTCTGCGGTCTTCTCATTTAACTGTCCTTTGTTTTTATCCCTTGTCTACAGCTCACCTCTGCACGTCTTCCCATCCTGTGTTAATGTGTAGCCGGTGTGACAAGTGCACTGCACCAGACCTCGAGACATTTGGCATTTCTGTGAGCAACCTCCATTGTTAACATTACAATTTTCTTCACTTGACTTGGAGCCTACAAACACACACAGGCAAACATTTGAATGTTAACAAAGAGGGAATGTTATATTTTCAGAGGAACTACCACGATTTGTCTTATGTAAGATGTCACGTGCGCTTGTCTATCTGCATGCAATAGTGCATTTTGTAGACTCACGGCAGTCCTGGAATGGATGTTCATCAGTTCCATCTTCACAGTCTTTGATGTCATTACAAACCTTACGCTGGCCAATACAGCGACCATTCTCACACAGGAACTGATCTGATGCGCATGGAGGAGTTTCTAAGAAACAAGGGGAATGTAAAAAAGAAACAGAAGACTATAAAGGTAAGTAATGCAGCAAAGGTAATTAAGCAGATATTAGAAAATATGAATGTTTTTTGTGCACATTATCAAGATATCTGTGTAGACCATTTCAGAAACCAAAACTATGCACAGTGTGTGAAAGTTTAATCCTTAACTTTTGGTCAATTTTAACCCATTTTAACAAAATGTGTACTCATTACTTTTATTTGTAGCTTTTAGAGTAACGTTATAACATAACTTTTAACACACTCAAATGTATGTATTTTGTTTCGACCAAGTAAAACAGTGCTGTGTTACTCCGCAATTTTAATTAGTCAAATAAACTGACCTGTATGACTACAAATTTTCAAACACATCTTTACTTATTCATCTAAACGTCGCTATCGGCAGTGTGGGCGTCAGATGTTCGATAACAGAACATCGCTGCTCACGTATTTCGAACTTTGTTTTACCCCAAAACAAAGAACTTCGCCATGAGTATATCGGGGACTTAAGCGACAGAACTTACATACTCTGCTTTTAAGAGGTAAAAAGTATGTGCTGGCTTTTATATTCCTCACCTGTCTTTTCACAGCCTTCCTCATCACTGCCATCAGAACAGTCATTTTCTCCATCACAGCGCCATGACAACCGCACACATCGACCAGACATACAGCGAAACTGATCAGCCATGCACATCGATGTGCCTGACGGTGAGAAAGAGGCATATGACAGATGAGACCCACACACACGTTAGTTTTTGTGAATTGTGGGGACATTCCATAGGCGTAATGGTTTTTATACTGTACAAACTGTATTATCTATCCCCCTACACTACCCCTACCCGTAAACCTAACCATCACAGGAAACTCTGCACACTTTTACTTTCTCACAAAAACTCATTCTGTATGATTTATAAGCCTTTTGAAAAGTGGGGACATGGGTAATGTCCTCATAAGTCACCTCTTTTTGTAATACCTATGTCATACCCATGTCATTATACACATTTGTGTCTTGATATGTCACAAAAACGCGCGCACACACACACACACACACACACACACAAATATTACAATAAAACAGTAACTCACTGCAGTTCTTTTCATCCGATTGGTCGTCGCAATCGTATTCTCCGTCACACCTCCAGCCTGCATTTATACACATGCCACTGCTGCACATGAACTCTGCAGAACGGCAGGGTTGGTGGGAGGCTGCGTTCAAATACAACACAAACACACCAAATCAGATATACATACACCCATAAAACTCAACTTCCATAAAAATTCTATTGAAACTTCTATATCATGTCATCCAGGTGGATGCTGCACATTGGTGGTGGTTGAGGAGATTCCCCCTTCAATATGTAAAGCGCTTTGAGTGCCCAGAAAAGCGCTATATAAATGTAAGGAATTATTAAATTATTATTATGTATGTAAATATATTTGTAATTACACATTTGTAATGATGAAGTTGCAATTTAAGAACTTTTTTTTTCATTAAAATCAATTTGTACACTAAACCGTGTACAAATACTACATTGATGTATGAAGTATACTGATGTTGACTTTTTTTCAGTATATTATGTCACACTTTAAAGAAGTACATTTAAACTACAAATAAAGATGTATTAGGTCCTACTTTAGGTGGGTTAGAAAGCACCCTAACATTCAGCTAAGTGAATTTTGATATAAATTTAAAGCAATTGACCGTTCGCAAAGACCCGCCCCCTATAGTTACTGTTGCTACGTCCGACAAGCCATGCCGCTCTCACGCCACACATCTTTTTCTCACGCAGTGAAAAATACATCGCGGAGCAAAGAGGACACTGACAACGCATTGACAGATAGACAGAGCAGGTTACTTTTGATATGAAACAGTCTCAAATTTCAAATTTTGTAATTTTTAAAGAAATTTAAACAAATACCATTTTGTAATGTGTCTTGACAGATCGCTGTAGCGCCTCAGTTCAAACGGCTTGTGAATTGATCATCTCTTCCTACTAGTTAATTTATAGCATCAAATAAACATGAATGAACATCAGAAGGAATGTTGTTTCAACCACGGAAAGACATCAGCACACACCATTTTTCAAGTTCAAGTCTTACAACGATATTCTACAACTCCCCTGACTGCTTTGTCGGACAAAACGGTGGATTCAGCGTTATGACTGGTTAGACTGCCTGTCAATCAAACTCTCGGGGAAGGGTTAATTAAGTGTCTGGACATATTACATTCAGTTTGCACATCATTTCCATAATAAGTATGCTAAAAAATATTTATTTTCACAAGGGAAAGTGTGAATTATTTCTAAAGATTGTGAGTAGAGAGAGAAAAGAGGCATTTCAAAAAAAAGGAAGATATAACAGAGTAAGAACGAATGATCCTCACAACAGTCAGACTCATCAGACCAGTCACCGCAGTCGTCATCTCCATCACAGTGGTAGATGTCCAGAATGCAACGGCCATATGCACACTGAAACTCCTCAACACTGCATGTGGCTGTCATCACGTCAGATGCTGGAGAGAGAAATTATGTAACATGAGTTACACACCCACACACATGCACCCTGAAACAGTCCAAAAATCCCTCTGAACAGCCATTTCCAATAAATAAAACAAAGAATTTCATGTCTGAATATTTTTTGGTTGGCATTTGTGTTCTACACTATACATGCAGAGTTTTGGATTGCATACAATGAGAAGAAAAGATTTAAGAAAATCTAGAATAATTGAAGAGATTTGACCTAAACCCATATTTTCTCTATAGTCCACCATTATGGATGGATGGAGCATTTATTTGTCAAATAAACATCTATCTAAGAAGCTCAAAATCAACTTACGGCAATTCTCTTCATCGGTTCCATCTTTGCAGTCGGTGTCTCCATCACAGTACCAGTGTTCTGCGATGCAACTTCCATCAGAGCAGCGGAACTCTTTATCGGAGCACTTCCTCTTATCTAGACACACACAAGTCATGCAGAAAAAGGGCTTGAAATGCTTGAGATGTGCAGATGGGACTGTACTGTACTACTATGAATGTTTTTCAGAGCCAAAATAAAGTGGAAATACAGCTGCAAGAACCAATTGTAAGAATAGGCACACCAGTACCACATACATCGCAAGGTTATGAAGGGTTGCTGGGCCGTGGCCATGTCTCTGGCCTTTTAGGCAAATTTAGATGCTACAAAATGGACCATTATTCATAGTTTTTGACAAATAAGGAGCTCCTGAAACGTGTGACTCGCCAGTTTCAGTGTGCAATCAACTTGATGAAATTAAAGGTACATCTTTGTGTCTGTGACCAGTGTTTACCAAGCATGATGACTGATAGAAATAGAATTTTATTTGGTATTTGGTGAATTTACATTTGATTAATAAAAAAAATATTTCATAACAACACTGCACGCCACTGATTTTGGGTTAGACCACATACAAACGAGGATGTTCTCGATTACTCCCTTTTAAAACTTTTTTTATAATTTGTGCCTGTTATTAAAGACAATAATTAGTGCAGTCCCCCATAAATAATTTATTTTTTTGAGCAGAGCTGCAGCTCTGACATACAGAGGACACATGGCCAGCATGAAAACACAACGTGACCATGTTTGCTCACGTCACGCTTATGGAGTGTGAAAAATCTATTCATGCTATTTACTGATGTTGGGTTGAATATTTTGGCCAAAATTGTGGCCAAAGGTGTCAGAAATAATTAAACAAACAAATAAATCAATCCAAATTCTACACCATTTAAAAAAGTGTCATGTTGTAGACCTTGAAGAACTGATTAGACAACCCTGTGTTTGTAAACTTCATCTGAATTTTTTAATAAACTGACGACAAGAAAGCACAAGGTCTGAACAGCTGTTATTGCCGCAAGGGAAGGAATCTTTAATGAACAGTGACTTTGAAAAAAATCTGCATTTAATTAAAATGGAAAAGTCATTTATATATAAAACTTGTATGTTTTGTATTTAAATATATTTGTTATTACACATTTGTAATAAAGTTGCAGTTTAGTACATTTAAAATAGATTATTAACCTTAAATGTAATATCAAATAACATTACAGTTAAAATGATGAAGTACTTCATGTGGTTTAGTATGTTAGTCAACACATCAAAATAAGTTTACGTCTTTAAAGTAGTACACAACAAAAAGATTTTTAAAATAATGATTTAAAATGCACTTCAAAGTAAAACTTTTTAAATATGACATTACTACAAAGTGCACTTCTAATAAGTGTACTTACGTGTGTTAAGAAACAGTCATGAAAGTGTAATCACGTCAAGTAAATCTAGGTGGTCTTTTATTTCAGAATATATTATCAGCAAGCAGGTCTTTTTTAAATATACTTTAAACATTTTAAGTACACTACAATGCACATTAGGGGTGTGAGATAAATACCGTCTACTATTATAACGTAATTGTTGTTATAACGATGTGCAATCTGACATTATCGAATATGTCCCTCACTTTGCAAAAACCAAACAAAAACACACCTAGAGTGCGCATAGACTGCGTGATGTAGCCTTTTCGGTGTAGGTTAGACTACTGCGTACATACTTAAAGTGCACGCTCTTACTGCTTGATTTATTCTTCATTTTATAATTAGATTTAGAAACCTACCTTATGTGCAGTTTACATGTTTGTTTGTTTTTTGAGTGCTAATTATTATATCTAAAAATAAATAGAAACTGAATTCGATAGTTTGGCTCAGTTGTTAATTGTAACCTTTAATATTATAGTAACGTCCAAGAAAGGGCTCCCTGTATAGTTTACAATGTAAGCTGAGATAGATTTTTTTATCCTTAAAAAATGTGAATTATAATTGAATTTATTTAAAGAGAGAGACACAATTTGTTCAATAAACCACTGTTTAATTAAAAAAGAAGAAAAAAAGAAGCAATTTTATGTTTAGTTTTGTCCCCCCTGCTGTACCGAACCCGTACCGAACTGTTACTTTAATACCGAGGTACGTACTGAACCATAATGTTTTTGTACCGTTTCACCCCTAGTCTGTTCTGTTCTCATCTTTCTCTTTTGCTCTGTATTGCTCTTTCCACTGTCCCTTGGCAGGTATGTGATTCAGACCAGCTGGCCCTAATTACAATCAAGGATGACCTGCCTGTTGAGATAGGTTAATGAGAGGAAAAGAGAAAGCATAAATGCCTGACAGACACCACACTACTCTCATGAGGATGTCTTTCTCCTGCACCATATGTTAACTACCAACTTGTTGCTAAATTTAATGCTGCTGTTGTTTAAATTCTATAACTGTTTTTGTATTTGATGTTTCATCTCTTCCCTGGACAGGGGAGGGCGCAACACCTCCAACATTCAAGACATGCTGAGACCAACGGTCCGTCCGAAATCGCAAAATGTTTGAATAGGTTCTATATTTCAATTTGAACTTTGCAACTGTTAAAAAATTATGTTCCATTTAGTACGAATATGGATAGTATAAATGAAATTCGGACATACTACATTCATGTTGTTATTGTCACGTGACCTATCAGCGCCAGTTGCGTCGCTTTGCTGCCTTTCATAAATCCTCTCCCGTGGCCTCATGGGATAGTAAAGTGCACACTTCAGAATCTCGCCGGGAGTAGTAGATCATCCGGGTACTTTTCGCCTACTGTTTTTCGAATACTATGTATTCTGACATACCACTCTGTTGGCATACTGTTTTTTGTATGCTACATAGTAGGGAAGTATTCAATTTCAGATGCAGCGCAAGTTTTACAAATCATTCTGAAAGAAGTATAAAGGAACTCACCACACTGCTCGTCACTGTTATCTCCACAGTCATTGTCTCCATCACAGTACCACAGGCTGCGGATACAGTATCCATTCTGACAATGGAACTCATCTTCCTCACATTCTCGTGGTGCTGCTCAAAAACAAAAAACAATACGAAACAGATATAAAATAAATGTCAGCAATGCGTTCACAGAGATCAAACATATGAACTGTTTTCGCAAACAAAATTCACTTTCTTTTGTTTAAGAAATGCGGAAACCATTCATAATAATAGTTTGGTTTAACTTGAAGAAATACTGACACATTCAAAATTCGAAATACATTACTATTCTACAGTAGCCTCCTGGGACCCAGAAAAAAAAAGCTTTTTGAATCATATTTTTTTAGAGCATAAGAAACAAATGAAAAATAACATTTCTGAAAAATTATATTTTATTAATATGTTATGCTATGTCCTCTGTAGTGGACACCAGGACTAAGTTGTTTAAAAAATAAAATTACATGAAATTACATGTATAGGCAAAAATAATGTTTTTTTTTAAAAATTCAATCAAACAATTTTTAGGCTTCAGGATTGTTTTTAACCAAACTTTGTTTAAAGATGATTCTCAACTATGTTATGAAAGATATAATGGAATTAATTGATATACCATTTTACTTTATGCAATATGTGGGTAAAATAGCCATACATGGGTTTTTCCATTCAATACAATGCATCTATACACTGTATCTAATTTGCATATTAATATGTTTTTGGGGCAACATGTAATGAAAAAATAAGTGTAATAATGAGAGTAATAATTGGCAACATTTCATAATAATACATAATAATTAATAGGAATATTGATACATAATTTATTTCGCTATTCACTTGTTTCTCCCAAAATGCCTGATAATCATGATTTAAGTCCTGTTGTCCTCTACAGTGGACATGTGTAAAATCGATGTTCTGTTTTGTAACAGAAAGTCATATTTTGATAAGAAACCCCATAACATTTTCCTGAGATGTTGATTTATGACAAACAATTATTCAGATGTAAATGATAATAACAAAATATTATCATAAGTGTTGAATTTGATCACTAAATCAATGTCAGTCATATTTAAAGACCAAGGAGAGGGAGTGGTCATGGTGAAACCTCAGAACATTTGGTATCTCTGAAAAGCCCTGAATGTGCTTCTTTAAAGGACATCCAGACTTAAAACTGTGATATGCATGTTGTCAGAGAAAATCACTAAAATATAATGTCCACTACAGAGGACAAAAGTCTATTCCTGGGTCCCAGAATGTACTTCTCAAAATAAAAATAAAATTATTTTTTAAAATACTTTTTTTTTTTTGTGAATAACACATTTACTAAGGAGTATCACCCATTTTTACATGTTTTAATGTTAACTGTTTGCCCCCCAAAAAATGTTAGATTAATGATTAATGTTAAATTGTGAAAAGATTAATGTTAAATTTTCAATTGATTGCATTTCAAAATATTTGTTAATAAAATATTTCATATTTTTATTTATTTTGGGAAATAAATAATACATATTTCATATGGACAATGCAATTTTTGGGAAAATGGAAATTTGTATGTATAAAATAAAATGGAATTTAGGAAAAAATGATTTCATAGGGCCCTTGATTAACTAAATTTGTGCACCTCAGTGCTACAGAAAAAGCTAGCAACACTCTGCAGCTACACAATCCAGTGCACTGGTGGCGCTCACAGCATTTTATTGACACCAGTAAGGGACTCCAGAACAGCAGCATTCAATGTGATGCTGCTTGTATTTACACCACCCACCCACCGCGCCAGACAGACCGACACCAGTGTATTTCTGCACCACTGCACTTTTACTCGCCATACTCACAAAACATCATATCAAACTGCATCAAACCACACTGGAAAAGCAAAAAAAAACCTGAATGAAATACATTTCCCCCACTCCCTGTTTAAAACATGTTTCTTATTACAGTATTTTACATGGTATTTTACCTTTATGTGCCCTGACTGTTTGTAGCAAAACACATATATAAAAACATGGGGTAGAAAGGTCTTACTTGCACAAAAGTGCTTTTCTTCTAAATTAATCAAAATACACAGGACATGCAGTCTTAAAGCAGTCTTTCTTCAATTTTTATTACATGCCACTAATTTACAGAGGAAGCAAGAACTATCACATCATGCTATTTAAATGATACTATAAAACAAAAGGAGAGAGATAAGCAAAAAGAGATGAGGCAGACATAGAGAAGTGTGGTGGAAAAGACACTAACTGTACAAAAGCATGTCAATGAAAAATTCATGGAAAGCTTATGGCAGACAGACCCCCCATCATGAGAAGAGCCTCAAGAGTACAGCGCAGAGAAATATGGGTCAGATGCAAAGATGCTTCTGTTTTTCTCTCACTGCCTCACAGACAGACATACTGTTCCTTTACAATATTAAAATGTGTTATATATTAGGGCTGTCAAACGATTAATTGCGATTAATCACATACAAAATAAAAATGTTTGAGTTTGCCTAATATATATGCGAGTACTGTGTGTAATATGTATATATAAATACACACAAATAAATGTATATATTTAAGAGAAATATGTTATTTATGTACAAAATATTTGTATTTATATATAATATAAATGATATAAAAATATAAATAAATACATATACTTGTAAATATTTCTCAAATATATACATGACTATGTTTGTATTTATATATATAATAATTACACAAAGTTCACCCACATATATTAGGCTAACTCAAACTTTTATTTTGTATGCGATTAATCATTTACATTTACATTTATGCATTTGGCAGACGCTTTTATCCAAAGCGACTTACATTGCATTATACTATACATTTGTATGGGAGTATGTGCAATCCCTGGGATCGAACCCATGACCTTGGCATTGCTAGTGCCATGCTCTAACCACTGAGCTACAGGAAAGCTGTAGCTCAGTGGTTAGAGCATGAGCTACAGCTTTCCTGTAATCGATTAATCGTGATTAATCACGATTAATCGTTTGACAGCCCTATTATATATGTATAAGTGTGTAATATACATACATATACATACACACTGCCCAGCCCAAAAAAATTTACTTTACCTCAACAGTGGATGGGATCAGAAAACTGGACTAACCTGCAGGCCATATTCATTGCACAGCATCTCTAATGTATGTTTGATTGTTCTTAAATGCCTGAGCCAAAGTCTGCCATCAGAATAATTTGGTATAATTCCCTCCAAAAAGTGTCTCACAGGATTGCATTCCGAAACACTAGGCACGCACAAGCAGCGTTTATTGCGCTTCATCTGCGCGGTTTATTATTATGTCATATTTCGTCATTTATCATGTAGGGAAAAAGAGCCACAGTGGCGTCTTTATTACAGATATTTTGCGCCAATTTCTCAGGGAAGTGACGATTTTGTTCTCTCGAACACATGGGATCGAAATGCTGCTTTATTCACAAATGTTTTGTGATATTCCAATTTTGTTAAATTCGCAACTTGGAATGGAAGCATAATAGTGATGATCTTAGAACTTCAAAAGGACACAAAAGGTATCATAAAATAATTATAGTATAATTATTTTATGATAGAACTGCTGCCCTCATGCACTCATGAATGAACACAAGAGAGTACATGCTGAGGTCAAGATCACTAAATAATAAATGAAATTTCAGTTTGTTTCTCACCAAAACCCTATGCTTTCAAAACACTAGAATATACAGCACGAGTCTAAATCCTTTTATTTTTCAAGCGTTCTCCTTTTGTGCCCTCACAGAAGTAAGAAGGTGAAACGTGTCTATGATTAAATGACTGAATAAAATACCCAGTAAAATATTCCTTTTAACATTTTCTCGTTCTCGTTCATTGGAAGTATACAGGGCTGAGAGAAGCTTTGTCACAAACATTCTTAACCCTCTGGAGCTCCTTATTTAGTGGTCACACACCTACTCCTGGTTAAAAGTGGACGAACATCTCAAAAGTGACTTTTGTTTACAGTAAAATAAATGTAATATTTTGTATTTTGAGGGAATTTAATGGTACTAAGTAATATTAATGCAATAATTGTGATCCATTTGTTTCCCCAGTTTTTATAATACAATTAACCCATACAATTGTTTTCCTATTTTTTTGTATTATTTTTTAATTAACCCCTTCATTGCTGAGTGCTATTTTGATTTAAAGATTGTATTTTTTTCCCCCATTCATTTCTGTGGCAGTCATATTTTAACTACGAGGAGTACAAGTCTTTTTTTTAGGACCATTTAACCTTTTTGAATTATGTCCACAATGTATATGTATGTATGTATATGTATGTATATGTATGTATATGTATGTATATGTATGTATATGTATGTATATGTATGTATATGTATGTATATGTATGTATGTATGTATGTATGTATGTATGTATGTATGTATGTATGTATGCATGTGTGTGTATGTATGTATGTATGTATGTATGTATGTATGTATGTATGTATGTGTGTGTGTGTGTGTGTGTATGTATGTATGTGTGTGTGTNTATTTTTTTCCCCCATTCATTTCTGTGGCAGTCATATTTTAACTACGAGGAGTACAAGTCTTTTTTTTAGGACCATTTAACCTTTTTGAATTATGTCCACAATGCATGTATATGTATATATATATATGTATATATGTATATATGTGTGTATGTATGTATATATATATATGTGTGTGTGTTTTTGTGTTTCTGTGTGTGTGTCTGTTCACATAGCAATGCCACAAACTCACCAAGTGTCATACCATTCCAATGAAATAAAACATTTTTTTAAAAAAATCTAAAAGTAAACATTTTGTCAAAACTTAAACATGAGGGTTAAACATGCCGTTTTAAATAAGTTAAATATACTTGAACTGTTTAAAATGTAAAACATAATTGCAGTTCAGCACAGAATCACCACAGTAGTCTTTAAAAGAACAACAAAACCAACCAAACTAACATTTATTTTTTTATCCTTAAACTATAACAACAAAAAAGATAAATTTACTTACGACAGTCTTGTTCATCGGAGTCATCCTCACAGTCATTGTCTCCATCACATAACCATGAGCGTCGGATGCATTTTCCATTATCGCAGTGAAAGTCTAGTGGTGAGCACGTGGGCAATACTGAAGGAATGAGATGAAATTAAAAACAATTAAACATCTAATTTCAACTTCTGACATTTTGAATGATAAATAAATCTGAATTATTATAATATTAATATAAATAACAATAGCTGTTTTTGATGAACGTACATACATTCATTCATGAATTGGACCGATCCGACTACATCTGTTCTCGAGTCAACAACTCCCTGATTCAAATGATTCAGTCAGAGCGAGTCTCCAGTTAACATTTCACTGAATTCTCAAGTCTGACTCAAAATGAGCCAAGAACGTGAGATCCTCGGAGCTTGAGTGTGCGCGCAACTGATGATGGTGTGAAAAGTAAGTCAATAACGCAGACTTTTTGGATTAATTCTTGTAAACTAAAATCATATTTAGGTCACGACTGTCAGTTGTTTGTGAACTAAAACCGTTGTAAAAGGGCGAGCTGCTAAGCCCAATGAAAATTCTGTCATTTATTACACACCCTCATGTCGTTCCACAACCTTAAGTCCTTCATTCATCTTCGGAACGCAAATTAAGATATTTCTGATAAAATTCTATGGGTCAGTGAGGCCTCCATTGCCAGTAAGATAATTAACACTTTCAGATGCCCAGAAAGCTACTAAAGTAATATTTAAAACAGTTCATGTGACTACAGTGGTTCAACCTTAAATGTTATGAAGAGAAGAGAATACTTTGTGCACCAAAAAAAAAAAAAACGACTTTATTCAACAATATCTAGTGATATTAGATATAATATCAAGATATAATATACAATAGATATTAAAGGGATAGTTGAAAAATTAAAATTCAGTCATCATTTACTCACCCTAAAGTTGTTCCAAACCTGTATGAATTTCTGCTGACCACAAAATAAGATATTTTTAAAGAGTAATCAAACAATGGGGACAAAAACTCAAAATGTATTGTCCCCATTGACTTCCATAGTATGGAAAAAAAATTACTATGGTAGTCAATGGGTTTGGTTACTGACATTCTTCAAAATATCTTTTGTGTTCAGCAGAAAAAAAGAAATTCATAAAGGTTTGGAACAACTTGAGGGTGAGTAAATGACGACAATTTTCATTTTGGGGTGAACTATCCCTTTAAGTGTCTGCAAAATCTTCCTTGGCTATTTGACAGTTCATAATTCATAATGATGTCAGACTGAGCTGTTACCTATTTAAGCTCTATCTGTGTGTCTAGTACATTATACCCTCGCCCCTCATTTATCAATTAGTACTTTTTTACTTTTAATACTTAAGTACAGTAAAAATCAAGTACTTTTGTACTTTTACTCAAGTAAAATTGAAAAGGAGTACTTAATACTTTTCCTGGAGTACTATTTTAATAGGGTATCTGTACTTGTACTCAAGAACTTGATCTGTGTACTTCATCTACCACTGGTGAAAATGCAGAAAGTTTTCCGTGATGGGTAGCTTTAGGGGTAGGGAACAGAATATGTAGTTTGTACAAAATCATTGTCTATGGAAAGTCCCAATAAAGCATGGAAACCCAACAATAACATCTAATCGTTCCTCTTTAGATACCAACTTTTCAATTGCGGGAAACAAGCCATTCTGCAATATTCTCCTGAGCTCCAAAGCATTAAATGACTTTTCACAGTGAAGCAGCTCACCAATACCACCAGCTAAAAAGGCTCCCCACAGAATGACAGCTATTCCTCCATGCTTCACTGGTAGAGATGCATTTATTATTAGATTTCCCACCAAATTTTCAAAAGACACCACTCTGGAGCCTCAACTCGTGTTTCATTGGGATTTATCACTTCACAGACAACTTCCCATATTCTGCCAAAAACTTCATTCTGTCTTTGATGTTTTTCTGAGACAACAATGGCTTTTTAAGCAGTGCAGTTACTTGAATTTTGCTAATTTCCTGACCAATGATTTGTGGTTAAGACAATTAAAAGCTTAGCGTGTAGCCATTTTGGCCCTTTTTTGCCGAGGTGTGTGTGTATAAAAACCTGTACAGAAACCATATATCTACATGCGTATATGTCCATAGAAATGTGTGTGCATGGTAATGTTGTGCATGTGTGTGTATTTTGTGTAGTGAGCTCTTCAGTTTTGTTCCTCATTAGGAATCTACATGGAGGAAGAGACTCCTGAGCCTTTGTGTTCTCAGGCTATACGTTAGACTTTGCCTGAAGGCAGCATTGACAAAAGGCCATTGTTAGGATGGTAAGGGTCCTTAATGATTTCCCTGGTGCTTGTTCTGAACCTCCTGGATTAAGTATCCTGATGCGAGGGTAGAGGGCTTCTATATGGCCCTGTAAAGAGTGACACGCTCAGCTGAGCACATCACCCTCAGCAGGGTCATTCAGCCCTGTCAGGTGCAGTTTGTGAGCCAGACATTGGTGCTGCCCAAAAAGATGCTTTCTATTGTGCTGTTGTAGAATGATGTCAGAGCCATCCTGAATTTTGCCTTCTGTACCACACTGTGAATGTGAACTATTCCTTGTGAAAAAGAAGAGTTCCTTAATTGTATTGAACGTGCACTTGTAGTTTACTTAAAAAAATAAAACATTTTAATAAACTGTACTTGCAAATAACATAATATTAAAGAAAAGGCAACTTAAGTGCACTTAAAGAGCGTACACTTTCATTAGTCACTTAAGCACACTTTTAAAAAGTGTACTGTTGAATTAAAAGTTTTAAAGTAAATTTTTTACATTTTATATTCAAAATTGCATTTAAAGCTGCACTAACAGTACACGTTTTCATATCATTATAAAGTAATTAGTTTGTTGACTTGATGCTGCAATAGTGGAGAACAGTAGTTTGCCGTCGAGGCTGAGAGGATGCTAACATTAGAAGTACCTCAAGCGGTTAAAACAATGTGACAAAAACACCAACTGTTTAATGTCACGATTGTTACCATTCATTTGCAGTAGTTTATATCCATTTGTTCGCTTTTATGCATTCGTTATCCAGTGAAGTTGCATATTTAAACTGTATTCTCATCATGCAGCGACAAAAACATAAATCAAAAATGTATTCGATTTCAGTTCTTTTTTTATCGGCACTGTAACATTTTGATTAGATAATCATCAAGTTTTCTAAAATAGAGGCAAATAATGTGTGAAAGTATACATATAATAGACCCATGCTATGCCTTTGTGTGTAAAGATGGTAATTTTTAAGCATGACTGTTTGGATTTATATGAAATGGTAACACTTTAAAATAAGAGTCCATTTGTAACATTACATAAGGTTAATAAAAGTATTGTTTATTTTTAATTTCAACATTTACATTTTAACATTTTAAAGTTGTCTCTTACATTAGTTATAATGCACTATGAATTAACATGAACGATCAATGTATAATTAATATATTAGTATTTTTTATATTTAAAAATTACAATAAACATTTAACCATTTTTTTAATTCAAAGAAACAAAAATGTAAGAAAGAGTTAAAACTGAACACAGTCTTGCTGCTCAAACTGTGTATAGAACAATTTAATAATAATATTTTTTTGCTCCTTTTGTATTTTACATTTAGCCTACTTGTACTTTTACTTTCAATACTGAAGTACGTTTAATATCCCAAAAAATACTTTTCGTACTTAAGTACAAAAAAATATCACCTACTTTAAAACTTTTACTTAAGTAACATTCTAAACAGTGACTTTAACTTCTACCAAAGTCATTTTCTGGTAAGATATCTATACTTTTACTCAAGTATGGTTTTCGAGTACTTTATACACCACTGCCATAAGGTTTGCCTCTTTGTTCTCTGTTTAAAACCTGCAATTGCAGTTATTTGCGGAATTATCATCTTTACGTGGGTTGTGCATCAGCATGGCTCCTCAGTGAGGATGGTTCTAATGTTTGCTGTCAGTCACCACATCGGTGTCGATACTTCGGAATCACAGATTCCACGTCTTGGAAGTATGACCAAAGTAAGAATTTTCACCGAAAATAGTCATCTGAACAAGTAACAAATCTGCCACTTTTGTTCTGAAAAAAAAAAAGCATTACAATAAATCGCGCTGCCAATGGTGATTAAATCTAACGATCGCTTAGCTCGGATCACATTAAACCATGCAAATTATTATTATTGTTACACTTTGTTCTAAAATTGTTAATGTTATTCAACATCAGCATTGCGTGACTATGTGTATTTAGTGTGTATTAGCGTTACCTGCAGATTTCAATTTCTGTACAGTCTAATCTCTAAAGTTAAGTTGTCATACCATACAATCTGCCATCCAAATGATAAGTTTAATTATTGCAGCTGCTGTGAGAAAAGGCTATAAATGATCTGCGTTACAGCCTACTAGCTGGGACTCATTCTTCATGTAAACAAACGTGACAATGACGCAAAGACGAACGGCGACATGATCGAATTTCTCACGAAAACCCACCAGTACCACTCGAATTATAAAACATTACTACAAGTTTACCGTTGTAGGCTAAGATAAGGAGATAGTTTTGAACACTGGCTGGTTATGCACATGCTCAAATTTATTTTGGATCATTTTTAAACCAAAAAAAAAAAAAAAGTTACAGGCAGCAGCTTTTAATTTTATATATTTTTAATATACTAAAGTGCAATTTCATCAAAACATGACATATATGTTTTAAATATAAATGACATTGAAGTATACTTCAGTTATTTTACTCTAGTTTAGTTGTCTCTAGTTAGCACTCTAATGTTCAGCTAATTGCTTTTAATATAAATTTAAACTACAATAAATTTATGAATGACTTTCATGTCAAGTGTCCGAAAACTTCACATTCAGTTCACACTAAGTATATTCTTTTAAAGTATATTATTTCCATAATAAGTACTTTATAATAAGAAAACTCTACTTCTTTTTCACAAGGGTTGTATATACATGCTATACAAAGTTGCGCAACAACTGAATTATGTAGATCTGTTTGTCATACTTCACAAAAAATGAACTTCAGTTTCAGACTACGATTTCAGTCATGCTAAAGTATTTACATGACATTTTAAAAAGACAAATGATGGTTTTAGTCTGACTGAAATTGACTTTTAAAGTGCATGTAAATGCACTTTGTGATGTACAATCAATTTCAATTGTATTCCATTTGTACCATCAATTTGTACAATTCAATTGTACAATCAATTTTAATTGATTGTAGATAAAATCTCACTTCATCCTAGTGCTCCTTTTGTTCTGTTCAAAAGAATCACGTCACTGTTTTAAAGACTGAGAAACCACTACAAGCTCTGCAATGCATGAGTGAGATTTCTAAATGTTTTAGACTGAATAGCAAACCAATTCAGAACATTTTGCCATCCCGTTTGACCAATTATTAGAAAATTCATTTTGAAGTGCGCTCAATACTGCAACAATTGAAAAAAAGATATTCCAGCAAATATGTATGCTACCTTTGAAAATAACTTTTATAGTCAAAGCAGAGGACTGAATAATTTTACCTGTCTTTGAATAAATAAATCTATGTGTGTGTGCCTGTGTATTTGTTCTATGTAATTATATTATGTTATTGCATTCTCATGAATGTGTGTGTGGTAAAAGACTCACTGCAGCCGTCTTCATCACTGTGATCTCCGCAGTCATTGTCCCCGTCACACTGCCACTGCGCCGGGATGCATGTGCACTCGCCAAATGCACTGACCGCACATGTGAAGTGATTTCTTCCACAGGAGCATTCGGCAGCACTTAAAACACCTACAAAATACACATAAATACATGAAGTCAGAAGGGGATTTAATCATTAGTTCATTAGCCAGAAAATGTGAAAAGGATGTGGGCTATTCTAAATATTCAGATTCTATGTATTTTAAAAGTTTCTTCGGTAACACTTTGTAACAAAGTTCGATTATAAGTGAAGGAGGTGGGATTAGTTTACGGCATTTTTTAAAAAAACTGTTGTTTTATGCTAGTTCATATTGTTAAATTTAAAATGTGACGGATAACATGTAGCTCTTTGGGGTCCCAGAGTTGAAAGTCTGAAAGTCTGTCATGTAAAGATAAATTATAACATGCTGTGGTAACTGCACAGTTGTAACGCATCTATCCGGCAACAAATAATAATAACAATTATCTTCAAAAACAAATTTTTTCTTTTCCATTCAATTCAAACCCCCCGTCCTCTCGGTCTCTCACTTCCTAGCTGACAGTCTGGGATCTAAAGTTCAAGAAAATACAGAGGTCTCACCAGGCACAAACAGCAGATCATTATCCTGTCTCAATCACTGATTGCATCTTTCTATCTAGAGAAATGCAAAGAATGTTTATGAGAATCATTATTGGCTTACGTTCCCAAAATCACATGAGGCAAATTATTAAACAAAATAAAGGTGACCCTTGTAATGTCACAGACAAGATAAACACTTTAAATCCAATACAGTGAATACAAGTTCATCCAACTTATTCCAACTAAAATGACTATTACACTACTACTCTCAAAAATATGCAGCAATCCTTGCAATTTCTTCTAAACACAATAATTCAAGGATGTGTCTTAATTATTCCAGCCCACCTCCCTTCTTTCAAGTATGTGGTTAAATATGTATATTTCATGACAATGACTATTTATTTGGTTTAATTTTAGATCATTTGCATCTATTTATTCCTCTCTGCTTCATCTTACTGTATTAGAATCTGCTTGCTTTGGACTGGATTATAAGAAAGTAACCGAATAGAAAAAAAAGTGTAGGGAATCAAGTAGAGTGAACTTGGCATGTAGAAGCACATGGTTCTGTGTTCCTTTTTGGCAAGCTTGAATAATTACAGCCCTTCTCTTGTGGGAGATCAAGTTATATATGCCATGTTTAGTCACTAAATGGAGCAAGACATTCATCATGTATGCTTTAAAGACTTGCCATTTCTGTTTCAAAGTCAAAAACTCCTTAATATCTTTGAAACAAAGCAAACAATATCACTGATAAAAGTTAAATATATTTTATATACATAGTCCTAAAGCAAATTTGCGTGCTTGTAATAATATTTTTACAAAAACAGTATTAAAAGATGCAGTAAGCAATTTCTGAGAAAAACTGCTGACATCTGAAATCATCCCAAACAAACACACCCCTCCCTTCATTGCTCCAAACCAAAATGCACAAACACACAATGCAAGAGTGGATGTCTCTTTGTCATAGATGAAGACGACGCCAAGAAAGAACAAAAAATGAACATTAAGTACACAGGAAGAGTTCATTCTTAGTCACAAGAAGCACACCAGCTCGGGACAAACAATGGCTCTCAAAACTGTCCTGTTACTATAGCTAACATTACAACAACAGCATATCTTGGTTCTGTGAGACAGCAAAATGTTTCTCACGTATGAAACAAAAAGCAACTTCTGCGTCCATTTTCAGACCTTGCCACTTCGGTCTCTTCAGCGCTGGAAAGCTTTTCTAATATTAAAGTGGGTCCTAAAGCTCTTGCCTTATTTCAACTCTTCTTTTTCCAGTGATATTTCACTGATCTTTTCTCTTTTTTGTAATGTCTCTCAGCCATCTTTCTTTCTACAGTCTTTATTCAAATGTCCCTCTTGCTCACTCTCTCTCCTTCCCTATCATGAGTGGACACGCCCCTGCTGATTGACTGCAAGTGTGTTTGTGGTGCTCAGTCCAAACATTTTCAAGCGTAGTTCTCAGAAATCACTTACTAAACCTTTATGCACAAAATAGGCTTACTGATATTGCCGACAGACCTGATATTTGACAATCAGCTAAACAGGTAAAAATGTCTTTCTGTAAGTGATGCATACCATAGATACAGTCCCAAACATATCTGGGCACTCAGAATAAAGCAATAAGCCCCAAGAAACCATAGTTTACAGTGAATTTATTATAGCTAAGGGGCCTTGTTAACGGTTATAAATTCATTGTAAACCACGGCTTCTTGAGGCTTATTGCTTTTATAAAATGGTTACCACACAATACAAATATTAAAGCCAAAAAATATGTATCAATGCAACGTTCATGAAGTAAAATCATTGAAAGCCTTCCTTCCACTGGAAAAAATAGTCCCCGACCATGAACAGCAACAGAAGTTACATATATTATGCCATGAGATGGCGACAAAGATTGTCTTTATGAGCGAGTCACTCAGTCGCAAAGACTTTTATATTGAAACTTGTTGTGAACACGAAACAAGGCGCACATGACAAATGCTTTGACTAGCGCTGCCAGTGTCAGCAGGGCATGAGAAAACCCATTAAATGTTAAAAGGACAAGATTGCAGCGGACATTCAAACAGATTTTTTATTATGAACATAGAACTGACCTGAAGGAAAATGCTAAATCTGAATGCAGGTAATACACTCGGTCACTCGATATCTCTCTCACAATACTCTTCCACATGCAATAAGCTTCAATGAACAAAATCAATTGAGAACAAACAGCAACATACACACTCCGTGGCACAGCGATATTTACAGTGCTCAGCGTAAATGAGTACACCCCCTTTGAAAAGTAACATTTTAAACAATATCTCAATGAACAAAAACAATTTCTAAAATGTTGACAAGACTAAGTTTTATATAACATCTGTTTAACTTATAACATGAAAGTAAGGTTAATAACATAACTTAGAGAACAAAATTTCAGTTTTACTCAAATTAGGGTGATGCAAAAATGAGTACACCCCACTAAAAGTCTCTGGAGCAAATCTAAACTTTAGACTACAAATGTCTAATTTAACAAGAATTTAACCACAGGTGAGTCTAATTATTCATTACACAGGTTTCCAGTAGACAGCTGACTATAAAAGAGTGTTAAAACCCCTTCCCATTTCATGCTGTCAGCAATGGCACCACATGGTCACTTTCACCCTGTTCTTCTTCAGAAATCCAACAGTGGCCTTAGATGTGTCTCCTGATCTGAACCCAAGCAAACACCTATGGGGAATTCTGAAGAGACAAGTTGAGCATCACTCTCCATCCAGCATCCAGTCTCTAAAAGAGGTTATTCTTGATGAATGGAAAAAGATAGATGTTGCAAAATGTCGCCAACTTGTTAATTCCATGCCTAGAAGACTTGGTGCTGTCGTTAAAAATCATGGAGGCCATACAAAGTACTAGATGTAGTAGATTTTGTTGTGGGGTGTACTCATTTTTGCATCACCCTAATTTGAGTAAAACTGAAAAATGTGTAATCCAAGTTATATTATTAACCTTACTTTCATGTTATAAGTTAAATAATAAGTTAACAGATTCCAGAATTTTGGAAATTGTTTTTGTGTTCATTGACATTGTTTAAAATGTTACTTTTCAAAGGGGGTGTACTCATTTATGCTGAGCACTGTATGTAATGTGGTCAACTATGTTTTCGGGAATTTTACGACGACTTCCAACGTGGCTCAACCAATTAGAATCAAGGGCCAGAACTATCCGTTTTATAAATGTCATTTTTTGTCATATTTAAAAAAAAAGTAGACTACATTTTCACAAAAATAAATTAGGTTTTAAATTATAACCCACAAATGTATTTAGCAAATGCTTGGAGGTATACATTTATCAGTATGACAACATAATTGCCATTCTAAATTTAGAGAAAACATACAATTCTAAAACAAATCAAATTTAATGCAATGAAATTCATACTTTAAGTGTGCCTTAACCGTCCAAAAATATTTTGGGGATACTGTTTTTCAGATCCATTGTAATTCATTTTGATTAATTGATAAATATAATAAATGCTTTTTAATCTATTAAAGTACACGGTCTTTATTTCAAAAAGATTTTTTCTTCTTCCCATAAATACATTTTCACTGTGCTTATATGCCAGCAGCCAACAATTGGCAGAAGTTGGCCACATCCACTGATCTAGAGTCTTATCGCATTTCAGTAGTAATTATGGTTTAGACTTGACCAAGACTTGTGGTTATGGGTATGTGTGCCAAAGCAGAAACCAGAAGCAACTGGTTGAGTGAGAGGATTCACCAAATTCTTTGTGCAATCTAAGATCATACCGATTAAATGCTTGAGTATGCATGAAAGCAGAATGTTGAACTGCAGATTAGGACACTGACTGGCAAGATATAACTAGTATTGATGGAGATTTTGGATTGCTCTACATTATATGTTATGTTATGTTTAGCATCCAGTAGCACCATCATAGAACCAGGACTGGTAAAACTGGCATGCAAATGTGGATATTAGGGTGAAAATAAAAAGCAATGAAGCTGTGCAAAGGTGCACCCACACATATGCATTTCCTAAAAAAAGTAATTTATTAATTTCCTTATTTTTGCTCAAAGCAGATAAATATAGCAAATCTGAGAAGACCAATTAAGTGAGATCACTTGTACGATAAAAGAGCAGCAGATCGGTCTGTACTCAAATTATCCAAAACATCATCTTTTTATTTTCCAGCTTTCCATCTCAATTCCACCCTTCCATTTGCTGAAAACCCCTCACATCTGGAATCTCTTCTCTTCCCCCCTGTAGCATTGGTTGCTCTCCGTTACAGACACTGGCAACAAAAAATGCCAATACCTCACTGTGTGTGCATGTGTAACTGCCGTTCTCTCTAATTTCTATACCGTGAAATTACCCCTCAACCACAAAGATATATCAACATGTCTTTCCAGAAAGCTGTCAGACTTCTAAGCTTAACCCCTCAAATGCGAAATGAAGACACAGCTGTGGATGTATGAACGGGAGCCACCCTTTCAGCAAGAAAATCTACATTTAAAAAGTTCTTCAACACTGATGATAGATTTGCTTACAACAGCTCAGCAGTAATGCAAGTTGCTTAATCTATTCATTGTGTTATAAATGGAACAAATGGAAGGAATTTAATATCTTTTGCTAATTTCAAAAGAGTAAAAACAATTTTTTTTTAAAAAGAGCGAAAAATTTCTTTGAAGCTGAAGTGAAAATGTTCAAGTTGCTGAAACCAGGGTTATAATTAAGAGCATTTAACTAAAGACTAAATCCATAAAATAAAAAAAATAAAAAAAGGTTTTCATTACTTGAAAGCTAGTTGTCAAGGCAACATCTAATTTTTCAGTTAGTTTAAGTTGAAGTAAAATAAACTAAAACTTATATAGACAAAACTAATAGAAATGACAAACACTAAAATTACTAAAATCATTCTTTAAAATCAAGATGAAAAAAGAAAATGTAAAAATATTGAATATATTTTTATATAAAATCTAATGTAAATAGAAAATCTAATATAAGTTAATTCAAATATAATCTATAAGCTAATCAATAATAAAAACTATAATTATACATCAATAAAATAACACTGGTTGAAACTTGTCTACAACTGATCTGTGTTTTGACATAAAACGTCAACATCAACGTGATGAAGTTGATATGATTAGTCATGAAGAGAATGCTATTGTGAGATATTTGGCAATAATAATAATAATAAAAATTCTTGATAAAAGAATAGTTCACCAAACAAGAAAATTTGATCATACACATTCAAACACTGTGAAACAAGATTGGCCTTAAACATGTCATGAAATGTCTTGAGGCATCAAGTTTAAATGTGAAATCAAATATGGAAAAGTAGTCAAATAGGATTACAACTAAAAAATATTATTTGATAATCAATTAATTATGTTGATTATTTCTTGGAGAGGCTTCAGCATCTACAGAACAAGCATTTTGGAGAATGGATGCAAAAAGCCAAATGTTTTCCTCCAGACAAATGTGAAAATTGAAGAATATAAAAAAAATATAATATAAATCAGTCACAAACGATAAAGAAAAACAAAAGCACAAAAAAGCTAGCATTGCCACTGAACAGATGTATGAAAGATGAACTGAAAAATGCCCACCTGTAAGTGAAATTTATTTGTGTACTTCCGTCCCCTTCTCTCTGAACCGAGAAGGATGTCCACAATATTTCTTATAAGGTTGGGGGAAAAGATAACCTGAACTGGTTTTTGGCTTTAAAGTTTAAAATATCTGCAACACAACATAAGCCCTTTTTTTACAGCCCCGTAGAGAAAATGGAAAGAGACATTTGTCTGAGATTTAAAACGAGGGTATCCTATTGCAGATGCCAAGTGCAGAGATTTAGTTTTGAATAAAGNGTACAGTAAAGGGGAAAGATACAGTATGATGTATTTAGAGGGTTAAAAAAAAAAAAAAAGCAGGAAAAGGGAAAAGGACTGGAAAAGAAAAATAGGGCTTGTCGTTGAGTGCCGTTTCTTTTCCATCAGTCAGCCATTTTTAATGAACTTGGCTGTTCTAGCCTGCATTTGAGGCAGAGCTGAGAGTCAGTGGGCTAAAGGAATGGGAAAGGGGAAGTGTAACGGTGGCATGAACGTGAAAGGGGAAGTGTAACGGTGGCATGAACGTGAAAGGAGAGAAAAGAAGTTCAAAATGCAGCATTAGCAGCCTCGACTCCGAAACATGCAAACAGAGTAGGGTAAGAAGGAAATATGCCCTCCTCAAGAACAATGTGCATTTATTTATAAATTGTAACACATTTAGACATAAGTTTAGCATTTGCAGGATTATTATGCAATCAGCTAATGTGCTGTTAAGGAAATAAATGGAAACATTTGCTAAATTATTTGTCATAGCACAAATGTACTGAAAACACCTCAAATGCTTTAAGAAGAATGACAATGATGCCACTCTGAATCATTTTTGAGCTTTACTTACAATACGACAGCCAGCATGAACCAAATAAAATTTGACATTATGAAACTGTGAACACTGAAAAAAAATTGGTGCAGGATTACTTTGAAATCATTTTCACTCAGAAACTGTTAGTAAATTTCGCAATTCATTACAAAGAATGTTACAAAGAAATTCAATGGAAAATAACACATTGAAACAAACATGAAATTATTAGAGTATTGTAAAACTTAATGTAGAAATTATTTTTCAAGTTGTAAATAAAACAGTGTATATGAATTATTTGGAGAATTTAAACATTAAAGCAGTTAAAAAATAGGGTAGTTCTACCCCTAGATTGAGGTTTAAAAAAAACAACAAAAAAAAAAAACAACATGCATGGCTGAATCGTTCACAATAAGATCAATAACACTGGGAATGCAGAATGAATGAAATTGAATGAATGAAATGAAATGAATCGGTTCACTTAAATGGCACAATATGTAAGATTTTGGAATTAAAACATCCAAAAACCATTAAAACAAGGTTATATATTTTGTTCACTTGTGTACTAACATTATCCCAGATGTTTCCAAGAATGTTTAAATCCAGTGAAATAAGCAATTTTAACCAGTGTCCCGACCCTTGTCATTGCATCGCTATTAGTGACGTCATACATGCGTTTCCCTCGATTTCTGGTTTTATTTTGTAGAAACCATGGAAATACCAAAAACACTTTAATATATTATGTGTCATTAGACAAGAGAACAACTGTTTGGATACATTTACAGGCAGAAAACTTATCACTGTTAGCCTTATTGTTTGAATCTTGTTTTCTTGATTTTCTTGATCTAGCTTACTACAGTGTGCAACAAGTGTCTCATAGCAGCTGCCGAGCGAACGCACAGAGTAACGCTATAGCATCATTTTCAACACACTCAAATGTTTTAAATATGATAAAACAGCACTGCGTTACCCCACATACACTTGACCGGAAGAAGCGGAAGAGGCGACTGTGGCATAATACTCTTGAGCCGTGTGTCGCGCTCGTCTCTCATTAGCAAATCGCTCCAGCGGCCTTGTTCCGTTCCCACAGCACTCAGCCCTGCTCTGCTTCATACTCCAGTAATGTTAATAATCTTAACCATGAACATGATTTCTGCCCTGATTTCGAGTCCTGTCCTGATTCTTTTCCACCGCTCAATCTTTGCATCATCAAGATATGCCTTTATTTTGAATAGGCGACCTCTAGCACCGAAAAATTACAT